>OX101753.1:136424197-136538195 GCA_944452675.1 Tachina lurida
ACTTTCACAAAATGGATTAAAAATGCTAACACCAGTATTCCACTGTACTGTTGCAAGCAACTTAAATAAGATTTTTTTTTTTAACAATATACAGATGTGTATGTGGAAAGAATTTTTTTTTTGCAAAAGCACAAACTAAAGCTATTAATTGTAAAATGAAAAATTACTACAACTCTTAAAGGCAACTGGTGCCAACTGCAAAAGCAAGCATGCAGACTATTTTACTACTGCAGACCTGTAAAAAGTGGAAAAGTATCTGGGCGATGAGAAAAAGTAAGAAAGACTTAAATACTAGAGCTTGATTTTACGAGGTATTCAATTCAGTTGTATTAGGTATGAAACTACAGAGCTATGTGGCTTGCTAGGTGGTCGGGAAATGCACATACGTTTTGTTCTGCTTGGTTATACAAAAAGTGGGCGCCACCACACCCACAAAAAACTTGATATAATAAAGGGTGTTTTTTATAGAGTGACGCAAATTTAACTCATAATAAAACAAGGAAATATATTTTTAATATCACTACAACGCACAGAGAATACAGTGCCTAATAAATACCTCATAAAATAGAACAAAATGAATAAGATATCTCTATGTTTTTTTAAGGAAATCTTATTAATTTAATAAACCTTTTTGAAAAAATCAAGAAGAAATCTTCAAGTTTTTATTAGGTTATCTTATTGATTTTTTCAATAAGGTTTTCTTCTTGTTTTTATTAGGCGACCTAATTAAAAAAAATTTGTGTCTTTATTCTCTACTTATGTATTTTCATTTAAATTCCATACCATATACATATGTACATATATATGTATGTAGTATGTTGTAGATGTTATTTATTTATAGATACAAACATACACATTATGTTATATTCTTAACTAACTTACTCACCAAGTATTGAACCAGCAAACTTTTGACTAATAGACAAGTACTTTAACCAATATGCTAACAAGCAGCATGAATAACCATTGAAATTATTGTGCAAACATTCTTATACAAAAATTAAAAAGATGATGAAAAAAATTGTCTTTATGTCTATTTATAAAAATGAAATAACAAGACACCTCATAAAATCAAGAAGATTTCCTTATTAAAAAAAATCAATAAGATGCTTTACACATAATCATATAGGAACCTAATAAAATCAAGAAGAAAACGTTTTTAAAAAATCAATAAGGTAGCCTATTAAAATCAATAAGAAATCCCTATTGTTTACAATTTATAAGAAAACCTAATAGAATCAATCTCTATGGATTGGTTTCTTGGTGCCAAAAATAACGGAAATTGAGTAAAAAACTTGTGAATTATAAAATTTCTTCTTGATTTTAGGTGGTTTTCTTCTTGATAAAATTAATAAGATTTACCACATAAAAAAATAAGGAATCTCTATGAAAAATTCTTCGCTTCTTTTTGCTGCCTAAAAATGTTTCATAGAGAAAATCTTCTTGATTATATTAGGCAGTTTTTTCTCTGTGCGGGTTTTATTGGAAAGAAAATTTTATGAAATTAATGTTTAAATATGATTTCTGTCATGTAGCCGCCAGGTCTGGCGAGTAGAAGGCGCAATCTGAAACACCAATTTTCAACAGCTTTTCGAAGCATTTGATCTCAATGTGTCCAATTCTTTATAGCTTATCTACGTAGAAAAGTGATTTAACATAGCGTAAAAGAAAATAATGCAATGGGGTTAAATCACACGATCTTGGTGTCCAATTAATTGGGCCATTACGCTAAATTATTTTTTCATCAAAAGTTTCTTTGAGTAAATCAATTGTAGCGCTCACTGTGTGGCATGTGGCTCCGTCCTGTTGGAATCACATATCAGCAAGATCAATGCCACGTAATTGTGATACGAAAAATTTTCGAATCATATTCTGATACCGTTAACCATTGACAGTAATATTCTGACCATCATCGTTTGTGAAGACATATGGGCAAGGGACTCCGCCAGCCCATAAAGTCCACCAAACAGTAATTTTCTGTGCATGTAATGGTGATTCGAGAAAAAAAATTGTGGATTCTCCTCACTCCAAATGTGACATTTCTGCTTATTTACATACCCTTTTCACCAGAAATTTGCTTCACCGAAAAATGGAAAAAGTGCACGATGAGTTTGACGAATAGAACAATTATTTTGATTAAAAATTTCAACAATTTGCACGCGTTGCTCTAATGTAAGTGAATTCATAATGAAATTTCAAAAACAGAAAGCAATTATCAGCTGTTAAATGGGTGCTTAAATAAAGCAGTGATGCCTATTCAAAGTTGTGACACTCTAAAAAAAATACCCTTTATTACTACTTGTAAAATTCGTCATGCATTTTGACCTTGAATACTGCACTTTAGTAAGCTAAACGTAATCATTGTAATTGTTGTTGTTTGTTTCTTTTCTTTCGCCTGCATTGGCTTATGTGTTTGTGTGGTTGTATATTTTATTGTTGTATATTATATTTATTATACAATTGTATTATATATTATAGTTGTTGCTTACTTCACCTGCTTGCACATTGTTGTAAGCTCGAGTAATTTATTCTATAGCTAACAATTTATGGATAATTCCTAAAAACTAGTAAGCCGATCGAATTCAATCAGCTCCTAAGTCTTAAATATATAGGTCGATGGCTGCAAATTTAATTAAAATCTTTCGATTCGTCCGATAGATATCGTTGAGGAAAAATTGCTTAATAAAACTAAATGTTCGTGCCAAGTCCATTTTCAGGTTTTTATGCTTTTCTTGACTTGAAAAACTGTGGCAAATAACGCTATTTTAATTAATATATGTTTTTTTAATCACTCCAAAAATGTATGGTCTTTCCAATGCCTTGAGCTTAAAATGAGCTGGAAGTTCTAGAGATGGTCTGTGAGGTTCACCGTATCCCTTATTGTATAGCTATAAAGTAAAAATTAAATATATGAATTTTGGTCAACTCTGTGGAAAGTATATTTTTACATTCACAACTGAAACGAATTATCTTTTTTATGGTTTTAATATAAATTTAAAAACAAATGTAGTGCTAAGCTAAAGTCTAGTTTAAGTTTTCTTCTCTTGTTTAGAAACTTACATTAATTAATAGAAATATTTCAATCAATAAGAATGGAAAAATACTAAACTTAATCCCGATTAAGCAATTATTTCTGATTAAAATTCATTCTTACTCAATTAAATTAAATGTGTCACTTAAATGTATTCCTTTTGAAGTGTTCAATAGGCTTCGTTATATATAAGTTTTTGCTGATTTCATAGTTTCATTGATTTTTAGGGAAATTTTTTTTAAGATAGTGACGTTGGCTGAAGTAGTTAGCACGTTGACTACAAAACCGCAGGTCCTGGGTTCGATCCCGGTATCCAATAGTCATTCAAAACCAATACCACAAATTTTTTGTTGTGCATTAGTGTCTCTTTGTATCAGTTGTTTGTCGGAAAGTTCAAGTGATGAAGGCAGAGTCACAGGTCACTGAACTGTACCGACTTCAGCAGATACTAATCCAAATGTAACATCAGAGCGCCCTACTTCGTTGTGTAGCAGAATTATCGACGAAGCTACGTAACCAATATAATGGCTACTGACTAAACACAGCTTTAAAAAATTTAATACGCTTCATTTAACACCAGGGGCGCTGCAACACTGTAGTATTAAAAAAACGTGTTAAAAGCAGAGTTGCAAAAGAATGAAGCTTTCCTCTAACTCTCCCTGCACCACCTGTCTTCTCTATCACTATTCTTTTTCTAAAGAAGGTAACACTTAGTAATAGTAGTAGGCATTCATTGCCTGAGTGTTACTTCCCTTTAAAAAAAATATATGTGAATTCAGAACTTTCTAACCCACTGTGCAGTAGAACCAGTAGCAATAGATTACAATTTACCTTACAACAACTTCATGCAGCCTTTCACTGCAACTGTAAAAAATTATTAGAAAAGCAATTATAATCCTGAATGTATAAACGAACGAACCTGTTCTCTTTCCACTACTCTCTATGTATGCATGTTGTAAAAGAAAACTGCAATAAAAATACGAAATATTAATGGCTCCACAACAATAAAGTTATTACAAATGTATCAGTGCACAGGTTCATATTCTTATGCACACACCTATTCAAATTCTTATTACCATGTTTATACGAGTGTACATAGAAAAAGGAGAATTATGGCTTTAGACATCAACATGCCAGTACATACAAAAAACTACGAGTATGAAAATAGAATATTCATATGTTTGCTTACACATTCACTTATTTTCTCTAATATTCATATAGAGGAGAAAACAAATACCTGACTGAATGAAAAATAAAAAGCAACCATATACCAAGCACTCATTTACGAAGAAAAGCACTTAACAGAGACGAAACACTTAATCTTTGCAATTTAGTTAACAACCTTGTTCATTGATGTTGTTTTAAGTTGTTGCTTTGGTTTTGCTGTTTTTTTTTTTGTTTGCAAAGTTTAAATAACTTTTTTGTTTGCACAAATCTGCTTAAAATTTAAAATTTTATTTGTTTGCCAGTACTGATGAATAAGAAAACGAAAGAGGTTTTATTTGAAAAGTCATAAAGCTAAAGTGAATATAGTATGGTTTTTGTGCGAGTACAATCCTTAGTGGAACTTAAGCAACGTGTCTTAACAAAGAAACAACCATAGATATAACATAAAATTTTTTTTAAAGAAAAGAAAACATGATTGCGACAACCATAATTAAAGGGCAATGCTCAGATTATTATTGAGCGTGTAGTATGAAACGTTTTGTTAGGGCTCTGAGACTTCAGAATGTAAGTTTAAAGCTGCTCTTCAGTACAGTAAACTCACGTGCATTGGGTATAGGACATCTTTGATAAATGCGTAATGCTTTCAAAATAATATGTTTAGAATATTGTTTTAAAATATTTCCATAATTGCCAGGCAAGCGATGTTTCATTTGCAAAAGCTCTTGCTCTTCATTTGACAATGTCAATTGTATAGTTTTTAATATAACAATATTTTTATAGATTATGTTTTAGAATTACTTTACAGTTGCAATGAAAATGTCTATACGCAAATAAATTTCATATTAAAATCTGGGGAAAATGTTTCATTTAGTACTTGTGTGTTTCATGTTGATTCCACATGATTTATAGTAATTTTCAAAGAAAAATATTTCCTTTTAAAATAACTTTACTTCATGGGATATAATATTCTAGTACTGTTAAATCAAAATGAAGAATTATGTTGAATCAAAGTTATTGCAAGTTAAATGAATATGAATTTAATAGAATGTAGTCATTTTGTTTTATTAATTATTTAACTTAAGTAATTATGTATTTCCACAATCATCAGGCAAATTGTATGGTTACTTTTTTTTGTTTGTTTGAAAATTGTATGGTTAATTTTTTATTGAAGATTGTTTCATCAACAATCTTCCAATGCATGCTGATTTTACATTACTATTTTGTTTTGTATTTATGTAACAAAATAGTTCCTGTTTAAGAAACTCAATCCAAAATTTTTGAAAAAAGCTAAAACCACCTCATATATATATTTTCCATGTTGTCTTTTAAATACTCTTAATGCTAACCATTTAGTAACTAATTATAAGAAGCTTCTAGAAAAAATAAGCACAGATTCCAAGTCAAATAAAAACCTTTTTTTTAAATTAAATTTTTGTTTTATTCTTTTTACCCTTTTCGCTTATGTAGTTAATTATTAATAACATTTGGAAGAATTTTTTGTTAAGAATTTTTTTTTGCTTAAGACTAACTATGAGTTTCCTAAGTAAAAAAAATCATATAGACATGCTTAAAGAACAACAAACAACAATTATTCTTACGAATACTAGAGAATTACAATAAGTACTAACATAAGTACTACTTAAGTAAATAGTCTTAAGGTGCAATCAGAGGTGCCATAACCATAATCATAGAAAACAGCCGTACTAAACCAAACGAATGGGCAACACTGTATTTGATTATACGTGACTCGCCATAACGCCATAACTCTCACCACAGAAACCAATTGGATTTTGGTTTGGTTATAGCTATGGCATTATGGCTATGTCACGTCTAATTTAAGCTTTAATTTTTAAACGCCCACATATTTACTCTCAAGCAACTATAACATACAGGAGAATCTCTACTTCTTTAACTAAAACTATAAAACTCTACTATACTATATATATATATATATATATATATATATATTATGCTTATACTCAGAGTATGGATATTTATTCGAATAAAAAAATATATGAGCATAATACTCAATGTATTTATTTGTCATACGCCCTAGTATGCATTTGTGTGTACTTTGGCTGTTTAAAAACATTAATTATTTATGGAACTTATTTCATTGTTTGTTTTTTACGCACAGACCGTTAATGATGTGTTGCGGTTTATAAAAAATATATATAACTATAGTCATGAAGTTATGTTGTTTTAAGCTGTTTTCTTATCAACGGCATATTGAAAATAAAGATTTTTTCATAGAGATTCCTTATTGTTTTTATGTGGTAAATCTAATTAATTTTATCAAGAAGAAAACCACATAAAATAAATAAGAAATCTTGTTATTCACAACTTTTTTTACTCAATCTCCGTTATTTTTGGCACCAAAAAAACAATCCATAGAGAAAAACTTCTTGACTCTATTAGGGTTTCTTATAAATTGTAAACTATAGGGATTTCTTCTTGATTTTATTAGGTTATCTTATTGATTTCTCTAAAAAGGTTTTCTTCTTGATTTTATTAGGTTATCTTATTGATTTTTTCAATAAGGAACTTATTTCTTTGTTTGTTTTTTACGCACAGACCGTGAATACTGCTCTTCATGATGTGTTGCGGTTTATAAACCTATATGTATAACTATAGTCATGAAGTTATGTTGTTTTAAGCTGTTTTCTTATCAACGGCATATTGAAAATAAATTTCCTTTGAAATTGCCTGCAGTCTACGTTACAGCTTTCAATTTAAATGATTTTAACAACCAGTATGTGTGAAAAACTTGAAAGCAAATCTTGCTTGTGTAACTGTAGCATAAATGAAGAATAACTCTTTTGAGCAATTTGGTTTGGCGATCTCTATGTTTGTTGTTGTGAAATTAGCAAACAAAATACTTCTTCCATCATATAAAATTTGCAAACAAAAATGGTTAATGAACTGATATTTTGTGCACGGTTGAGAATTATTAAATCGTATTTTCCATCCATCTATTGACATATTAGCAGCACTGATGTTTTACGTGTTTGTAAATAAAATACTCATGTATATACTTACATGTAACTGAATAAATACTTGGAGTATTTTTATACTTATGCATATGATTTTAGCCGCTGCAGTGTACAAATTTTAGTGATGGACAAAGCGTTGGTTGTTTATGCATATTTACGCATATTCACTTTAAACTTCATGCGTGTGAAGTATGGTTCTTATTTTTGAATGTACGAGTTTCAAATTTATGTGACGGCTAATATTTAAAGCGCACTTGTCATTCACTGATAAGTAGTAACATACGCTTTTTGGTTACCAGTGTCCATTATATATGTATGTATGTATGTATGTATGTATGTATGTATGTGTGTATGTATGTATGTATGTATGTATGTTTAATATATTTTTTCCAACAATACTTAAATATGCACATAAATCTAAAAATTCTTATTAGAAACATTGAAATACCCGATAACACTCATACATACCACTAAACATATCAAACGTAAACTAAACATTTGTCATTAGACATTAATAGCTAAACATTTATCATGTTGAACTTAAATAAATGTTGATGACCGTAACTGAACAATGCGGCCTGAATACACACACACACACACTCCTGGAACTACGCATTTACACACACACCCATACTGACATATGTGTAAATGTTTGTTTGCGGCTATTTACCGTAAATAGGTGTAATTATGAGCACAACACACATTCCTTTACAATCCCTTACGCATACTCACACATTTAACACGCACAGTCAAACAAACACATATGTAATTTTACGCAAAGTGCAATAAACACGTTAAACTGAAATCACAAATACATGTGGAGATGTACACAGAGAAAAAACTACCCCATAGAATCAAGAAGATTTTCTCAATGAAATGCTTTTAGGCTAAGGGGTATCCCAGCAGAAAGAAACGAAGTTTTTTTTTCGTAGAGATTCCTTATTGTTTTTATGTGGTAAATCTTATTAATTTTATCAAGAAGAAAACCACATAAAATCAAGAAGAAATCTTATTATTCACAACTTTTTTTTACTCAATTTCCGTTATTTTTGGCACTAAAAAAACAATCCATAGAGAAAAACTTCTTGATTCTATTAGGTTTTCCTATAAATTGTGAACTATAGGGATTTCTTATTGATTTTATTAGGTTGCGTTCTTGGTTTTTTTAAAAAGGTTTTCTTATTGATTTTATTAGGTTATTTTATTGATTTTTTCAATTAGGGTTTCTTCCTGATTTTATTAGGTTCCTATATGATTATGTGTAAAGCATCGTATTGATTTTTTTAATAAGGAAATCTTCTTGATTTTATGAGGTGTCTTGTTATTTCATATCTATAAATAGACATAGAGAAAATTTTTTTTTATTATCTTTTTCATTTTTGTATAAGAATTTTTGCACAATAATTCCAAATGTTATTCAGGCTGCTTGTTATCATATTGGTTAGAGTGCTTGTCTATCAGGTAGAAGTTTGCTGGTTCAATACTTGGTGAGTAAGTTAGTTAAGAATGTAACATATTGTGTATGTATGTATGTATAAATAAATAACATCTACAACATACTATTTACATACATACATACATGTGTATATGGTATATAATTTAAATGAAAATACATTAGGTCGCCTAATAAAAAAAGAAGAAAACCTTATTGAAAAAAATCAATAAGATATCCTCATAAAAACTACAAGATTTCTTCTTGATTTTTTCAAAAAGGTTTTCTCTATGAAATTTATAAGATTTCCTTATGAAAAAAACGCTAGAAATTTCTTATTAATTTTGTTCTATTTTATGAGGTATTTAGTAGGCACTGTTTTCTTTGTGTATTTATAAAAAAAAATATAATTAATGTTCTACAATTTAGTTTTTCTTTTATGCCACAATTTACTTAATCAAAGGCCTGGTAAGACTGAGTGTGGGAAACGAGGAATGAGAATTGAGCTAAAGTGAAAACGTTTTGTTAACAAAATGTGTGAAAGTATAAATGGATATGATGGAGAAACCTTAAGTATAATCATTTGCACAAAATTTCATTGTCATTATGTTAAAATGAATAATTGATGTTTTAATATTTATGCTTTTGTTCTTGAAATCTAATTAAAAGGTTACATGAGGTAGAAAGTATAAAAAATAAATAAGTTTTTCATTTTAATACATCAGTTAAGGAAAAATATTTAATCGCTTAAAGGTTTTTTGGGGGAGTGTGGATTTTCTAAGTAATTATAATTGCTTCACGTTAATCACATTAATATTAAGAGAATTAAGAATTTCAGAAAATCGCTGTAGCTTATAATATTTTCCCAACGCGTAATCAAATGGAGCGTGTAAAACATATAGACAAACTCTCAATACATTATTGAGAAGTACAAACTACTGTGATTTTAGTTTTGTAATTCTCAATAATCTATTGAGAGTTTGTCTATATTATAGATTCTATAAGAAATTTAGTGTTGATAGCTTTTTTTAACTCCCGACCAAAAAAGGGGTGTTTTAAGTTTATAGTGTGTGGATCTGTAGATCTGTGTATCTGTGTATATCTGTATCTGTGTGTCTGTACGAGTCCACGTACAGACCAAACGGCTGCACCGATTTTCATTTGATTTTTTCTGTTTGAAAGGTGGCTAAATCGAGAGTGTCCTTAGCTATGTTTGAAATCGGTCCAGCCATTTAAAAGATATCACACCTTTTACGGATATATTCTGTTGAATTTGTGTGTGTTTGATGCAGTAACTTCCCTGCAGTCAGACTGGGGCCAAATGTCTCTATGTCAACACTAAAATTCTAGTAGTAGGTACATTGTCTACAATTTCTTTTCTATTCGTCAATATTCATATAATTGTATGTACGTAAGGTATAGAAATGTACCACTAAATGAGTGGTTGGTATGTCTCCATGTTCCCATAAGAACTATGTAGTCACTACCTAGTCAATTGTTTTAGTGTTACTAGTAGATTTTCAATGACAAGCACATGCTAAATGTCTATAGCAAAAAGTATTGTATGGGGATTAATTAGAGAGTAGTACTGGTGACAAAGTCAAAAGCGACTCAGTACATTTTCACCACCGACATTTCCTTCAGGGTTACAAACAAATTAAAATCGGTGTAGTGATTTTAATTTGTTTTTTTTTGTGACTTGATCTAATATTTTCTAATCTACAATTAAAGAAAATCAGTCCAGCTGTTTGGATATTGTTAAACATTTTCTAGTCGCGGGTTTTTTAAACTTTTAAGATTTTTATTAGTTAAATAAGTAAATTTTTTATGCAAAAGATTTCCTTCCATGTTTGGATAATAGTTTTTTAAATAGTGAACGAAGCTTTTCTTAAAACTATAAGCAAAAAATAACTTAACCTCAAAATCCTAGCTTAACGTTACAGAAAAAGTGTATACAAGGCAACAAAAGAGCAGTCTTCTAAAATGCGAGTGCATTATAATTTGTTTAAGCTTTCAGCAGAACATTTGCAACTTTAATTTCTTCTAGGCAAAAATAAAAAAGGAAAAAAAAAAGACAAAAACACCAGCAAAAATAGCTTACTTAACTAATAAAGAAACTTAATGTAAATCTCTTTATAAATAGAAAAAAAAAAATAAACTTAAGTTGTCATTTTTGTACTTACGAATACTTTCTGTAACCCCGACACAAACGAAACCAACAAGATTTTCATAAAATATTAAAGAAAATGGCTGGAGAAACCTTAAATCCCAGCGCAGATTCAAGCAGCAAAAAACAGCATATTAACCCAGCAGACAATTGATATCGATAATGAAAATAACTAATAAGTTTGGAGAAAGGATTGCACTAGAAATTAAAAAAAGTAAGCTACATAAAAAGTTAAGTTAGGTTAGGAAAGATGGTGCTAAAAAAGCAGCTCCACTCGGAAAACTAGTTGATCCTGTTGTGATTTCCTTTTATTGCCCATTATATTAGTTTTAGAATATTTGCCCACCCCCCTCTTCCCATTTGTACCCAGAAGTTACCCTTTTATCGGTCATAAAGCCACTGAATTCACCTGATAAAGCCTCTGATGTATTCTAGTTTACACTTCCCGATATCAGTAATGCTCTAATGGAAACGTCTGCGCAGCCATCTAAGCCTATTACTTGCAGCTTCGGGCAGTGACACATAATATGTTCAATGGTTTCTGGTTCCCCCTCAACCCCGCACATCCTACAGAAATCTGGAGTGCCAGTTTCCAAAGTGCTGGTTCTTGCTCTGAGCGGGCAGTGAACAGTCAATGCATCCATAACGATTCGCATCGCCTTACTATTTATGCCTAGGAGCAGTTTTGATCTTCCTGAGTCAAGTTTTGGCTCTCGGGACTCTACAGCCCTCCCTTCTTCGCCATGAACTGTTGGTCCTGCTTTCTATTAAATTACTCAGGGCTATCATGAATAAAATTCCACGTGAAATTTTTCCCAGGGAAAAATTCCAACTAATAGCAAATAATAGGGAAAACAAAAAATTCTAATTGGAAAAGGGAGACATTTCACGTGGAATTTCATTCATGATAGCCCTGACTGAGCTGACCCTCTTCTTGCCAGTTCATCGCAAATTCTATTTCCCTCAACACTTTTGTGGCCAGGAACCCAGCATAGTCTGACACTATATTTATCCATAAGCAAGTTGAGGACTCTCCTACAGTCACTAACAAGTTTCGATTTGATATTGTGGCCCTTCAAAACTTTAAGCGCTGCCTGGCTGTCGACGTGGAATGTTACCTGCCCACCTTCAGCTATATTCCTGGCCACCAGTTCCATGGCGCTGAGGATCACCAAGATCTTAGCTTGGAAAACTCTGCATTCATTCACCAATATGAAAGAACTACGAATGCTCGCTTCCAATATATATACACCAGCCTCTGTGCCTTCCCTCATTTTTGACCCGTCTATAAAGACCGCACTATCCTCATATAACTTATCGGATTTGACCCAATAGTCCCGATCCGGAATTACCAGTGAGGGTGTTCTACTAAAATCAATTTTATTGACCTTATAGTCTGTGAATCCAGGGGTTACGTATCCTAGATCACTGAAAGTGCTCTGATTTAAGATTGATGTGTGATCTGTCATTCCTCTCTTATAGTCCCCGTTCCCACCACAAATACCTCAAGCTACATAATAAGGCAAGTTAAAGTGTTTGTGCTGTTCATGCCATGCGATTTGTTAAATTTTTTCTTAAGATGTATTTTAAAGTCCAAAAAATTTAAGCCATACTTCCTTAAGTCCTAGTTTACACTATGCAAGTCTAATTCCTTAGCTGATTATTTTGTTAGGAGATAGAGACGATGGGAAAAGAAACGTTTCTGTTCCCTCGTTTCTGTCTCTCTCTCACTCCTAATAAATTAATCAGCTTAGCAATAAGACTTGCATAGTGTAAACTAGGACTAAGGATGTGATCTTTTATGATGTGATAGTAAATTACATTCACCACGTAGCTGAGAAAACTCATAATTAAAATTTTGAAATTCAGAAAAGGTTTATATATAGAATCGAAACATTATTTCAAAATCATTTCATTGTTTTCACACTAACTTCACCATAATGCTTGCTGGGTTAATGCTTTCATCACACAAACAAACTACTTTTATTGTATACATGTGTGAACTGTAGGTGTATGGCTCATGTACACGTATTGTACAAATGTGTGTGAGTACGTTGATGTTGATGTTGGTGTTAGTGTTGCTATTGGAGCCTTGTGACTTTTAAAACTGTAAATACCCCGCGGTGTTGACGTCTTCCTGTAATTAAATTAAGAAATGGAAGAAATAAAAACTTTTTTTTTTGTATTATTATTTTCTTCTATGCATATGCAAGGTGGGTTTGTGTGGAAGTAAGACTATTTGCACAATTATTAATGTAAAAAAAATAAATAAAATAATAAGTGAAAAAGAGATGTGCTTGTATACAAAAATATTGCGACAGCGATTATATTTTGAGTTTTTTTTCCATTTTTATTTTTATAAAACATTGAAGTTTTTCTTTTTTTTGTTTAATTTTTTTTTTCATAACTTGCTTTATTTTTTTTAGCAAATTCCCTTTTTACGTTATATTTTATATATTCTTTCATTTATATTTAGCGATGCTTTGGAGCACTTCCTATGGCGTTCATTAAGAGCATAAAACGGAAGTGAGAGTGACGCGACATTTCAAAGATATTCATTTATTCGTGCAACCAAATTGAAAAAAATAAAAAAATCCTTTTTGTAATGAAAAAGAAACATTTAACTGTAGTGTTCAGTTACTAAATGATAACGAATGACTGTAGTGAAAAGGGTTTTAATGAAAAAGTTTCGCATTTTTTTTTTATACAAAATAATTTAAAATACAAAAATTAATGAACTGAAAATAAAGAAAATCAGTTAAATAAATAATTTTGATAATAATAAAAACAAGAAATAATATTATGACAAAAGAAAGTTTTGCTGCAAGGCAACTAACTATACTTAAGAAGACATCTGCAGATTTTTAATATGAGTTCTTAGAATTTTTTTGTAATGGAAATAAATTTAAATAGTTTAAGAGAAAAATAGTAAAGTTATTTTGTAAGCAAGAAAATTAAAAATATTTTTGGTGACTGTAGGGGGTATAAAATAAAGTCTCCCTCTTGAATAAAATACTGAAAACTAAATAGACAATTATGATTAAGGTGCATAAAGGGAAAATGAACGATTGCTTTCAACACTTTCCGATGGTTCATTGAACACTTTCAACTTTTTAAACAACAAAATACTTCGTATATCATTTGCTTGTCCATGCATTGTAAACTCGCAATGATAAATTATTCTTATTCCTTGCAACAACTGCAATGTAGCCAATTCACGCACCTTTTTAAGCAGACCATAGCTAATTCACTCATCAATATGTTGTACAGGGTAGTATAAATCAAATAAAAATATTAAATTTGATTGTTTTGATTTCTTACAAAATAGATTTTGTTTTCTATGGCAAAATAGATTTTGTTTTCTATGGGAAATCTATTAAAAAGCAGCAAAATTTAGCTCGAAATCCCATAAGTATTAGATTTCGAGGCAATGTAAATATCCTATAAATGAAAAAAAAAAAATTGGTGAAAACGGTGTAGATATCCATTAAGATTTTATACAAAAATCTGCTAAATTTTGTTCAGTTGTAAACGAATTTTTATGTTTTAATAACATGGCAATAAAATTTAAATTTTTAGTTATCAAATACAACAACCATTTTTGGAGAAAAATATTCTGAGAATTCATAAACAAAGACTCGAAAATATTTTTCAATAAAAACACCATAGATCTTCTTATAGGGCATTTACATTGCCTCGAAATCTAGAACTTACGAGATTTTGAGCTAAATTTAGCTGCTTTTTACTAGACATACAAAAAAAAGGAAATCTAATTCGTCAGTAGATTTGTACAACATATAGTTATATAAAAAAAGATGATTGCATAAGCTATGGTCTGCTTAAAAAAGTGTGTGAATTGGCTAAAGTGCAGTTGTTTGGTTGTAGTTTTGGAAATTTTTCAGTAAATGGTTTTGTTTTGGATAAAAAGGTCTTTATAAATGCCAAAAAAACTTGGTGTAAACGATATATATTTAAATAAATATTTTAATTAAAATCTCTTAGATTCTGTGCAGGTGTAAATGCCCTATAAATGCCATATTAATTTCATTTTTATATTTTAAGAACATGGCAATAATATTGTTATTTCTTGTTATCAAAGACAGCAACCATTTTTGCAGAAAAAGATTCTGAGAATTTATAAACGAAGACTCGAAAATACTTTCCAGCAAAAACCTCCTAAATCTTCTTATAGGGCATTTACATTGCCTCAAAATCTAGAACTTACGAAATTTTGAGCTAAATCTAGCAGCTGCTTAGTAGATTTCCCATATAAAAGGAAATCTACTTCGTCAGTAAATTTGTACAACATATAGTTATATAAAAAAAGATGATTGCATAAGCTAAGGTCTGCTTAAAAAGGTGTGTGAATTGGCTAAATTGCAGTTGTTTGGTTATAGTTTTGGAAATTTTTCAGTTAATGGGCTTTGATAAATGTCAGAAATACTTGGTGTAAACGCTATAGATTTCCATAAAGATCTTAATTAAAATTTTTTAGATTTTGTACAGGTACCCTGAATTAGGACACAATAATTGTGCAGTGGTGCCTTTGCGGTGAATTGCAAATATACGAGCCTACAAAACTAACTAAAAACTCAATAATATATACGTTTGTCTTTATATATAATATATATTTACTTTTTTTTTAGGAACAGCACTCAGGGGATAACCCCTACTCATGCAATGCATTGTGCTAGAACAAAGAAAATAGGTTATAGGGAAGGAGGATAGAAGGAGTAGTGTCTGTGGACATTTGATTTAAACTTTCCCACGCTGGTAGTGACAGGAAAGACCTCCGCAGGTAGTTGATTCCACATACGTACAGTTCGGCTAAAAAAGGAATTCTCTCTGTAATGCGTAGTGCGATTCATTGGCCAATCGACCACAAAGGTATGTGTCCTGAATGAGGCACGGGTTGTACGTATAAATGTGCGGGTTTCAGGAACAAGTTCCCTAATTTCATTAGAACACATTCCGTTGTAGTAACGATAGAACAATGAAATGCACCCCACATTGCGTCGATGCTCGAATGAATCAATAGAATTGGATACCCTACTGTCACCGATGAGCTTTTTCGCCCTCTCCTGTACGCGGTCGAGCAGCCCCAAAATAGACTTTGAAGCGCCGGGTCATACATGAGAGTTGTATTCCATTTTCGGTCGGATATAAGTGGCATAAATAGTAAGGAGATCAGATGGGGTGAAATATCGTTTGCACCGTTTCAAAAAGCCGAGGCACTTGAATGCTTCTTTTGCAATTTGAAAAATGTGGTAAGTCCATCGAACATCACACTGTATTTTCATGCCAAGAACATCAAGAGCGTCTGATTCCTTAATACTTATACCTCCCATAGTTACAGAGGCAGCAGCATTTTTGGTCATGCGTCTATGTGTAACCATGCAACATTGGGTCTTACGGGCGTTAAAGTCGACCCTGTTCGCATGACCCCATTCAGAAATTTTTACTAAATCATGGTTTAAAGTCTCATTCATTATTTGTCGCATAGCCTCAACCTGCGGCAGGCTAGGTCTATTGCTGAATGAGAAAGAATGGCAAATGCTACTGTCATCCGCGAAAGAATAGATAGGGTTGAAAGTTTTACAGAGAACGTCATTTAGAAAGATAAGAAATAGAGTCGGTGAAAGGACGGAACCTTGCGGTACCCCTGAATTTAACTTGAACTCATTTGATGAGATCCCATCTATAACAACTTTTATAGTGCGATCCCTGAGGAAACTCGATAAGAATCGAGCAAAGTTATCACCGACACCAAGGGCAATACATTTTGACATAAGTGTACCATGCCACACTTTATCAAACGCCTTGGAGATATCTAAAGCCACCACCTTACTTTTGCCAAAATGGTGGATTGAATTACACCATTTCTCCGAGAGGAGGGCAAGTAGGTCTTCCGTAGATCGGCCTCTACGAAATCCATACTGCCGGTCATTGAGTAAGCTGTTGGACTCCAGATACCTTACAAGATGGAAATTCACCATACTTTCCATTACTTTGGAAAGTGCAGAACATATTTCGATTGGGCGATAATTTTCAGGGTTAGTAGCTTCTCCTTTTTTAGGGATTGGCGTAACATTAGTAATCTTCCAACACACTGGGAACTCACCAACATGGTACAACGCGCTGAAAAGGTTAGATAATGGACGTGCTAGCGTCGATGAGCACTGCTTCAAGACCAGTGCTGGAATGCCATCCGGCACGGCAGACTTATTTATGTTGAGTTCCGACAAAACCCTTTTTACTGCCCCAGCTCGAAAGAATATCTTAAGCATAGTAGTGGATACTCTCTCTAGCATAGGAAGAGGCTGATTGCTTTCCGGCAAGTAGGAATTACTTGCGAATATTTCAGCTAGTAGGTTAGCTTTATCAGCCGGGTCAGTGAATATTAGGTCATCCTTTAAAAGAGTCGGAATTGAGGAACTAGCATTATTCTTTACTCTTTTACCGAATGAACAGAAGCTTTTACTACCCCGAGGGGCAGCAAGAACTTTAGCACGGAGACGATTCTCGTAAAGAGCTTTTTCACGCCTCAGTACTTTGGCACACGAAGATCTCGCCCTTTTGCGTAGCAAATCAGTATCGGCATTTTGATTACTTCGCCAAATACTGAATGTTTCCTCTCTAGATCTGACTGCATTTTTGCATGTCTGATTAAACCAGAGAATTAAATATAGAATTTTGTTAATTTTATTTTAAATTTAATAGACATTTTTTAAATAAATTTGCTATTGTTGCTTTGTTTTGTGTTTTCTTCTAACTTTTTTAAACGTCAAAAGAAAACTTCTTAAAAATTATTTATTTTTAATATTAAAGATCAATAGTAAAAACAGCCATAAAATTTTTTTTTTTAACAAATTGTAAATCACAAAAGAAAAAAAAACATTTCTTACCCAAATAGGGATACAAAAAAAGAACAAATAAAGTTATTTGTTTATAAAAGATGTATTGCGACAAAAGTTTTTTTTAGGTTGCTGTCAAATCGGTGAATTAACATAATAATGGAGGTGAATTAGAAATTAAGAGTATGAAATTTAAGCATATTGTCGCAGTTGACTAAACAAAAGGGTTTATTTAATCTTAGAATGCTGAAGGCCAACTCAAAAAGTCTGAGAATGGCATCAAGCCAGATAATATTTCTTTTGTTTAAAATTAGTTTATTATAGCTTAATCTTATGGAAGATTTTCTTTGAAATATTTTTTGGGAAGGAAGTAAAAAAGGTTGTTTTATCTCTATGTATATCCGGCAGAGCGATAAAGCCTGTTTTCGAAAGTTTTTAATCTTTGTCTTCCTCAGGAATCCCTCATGTCATCAAAAATTAATTTCACTTAAATTTTTCGAAAGGTATTGATTTACTTTAAATGGTTTGATAGTTATGCAAAACACAAGTATGTATTGGAATTAATAATGCGTATGGACGGACATACCAAATATTCACTTTTTTCATATAAAGCATGAGCTTAAGTAGGAATATTATCCTGGAAATTAAATATGTCAAGCCATGTTTAACATGTGGAATATTTTCCTATAAGGAGAATATATATGTACATATAATATATTCCTTTTACTGATGCTTAAGGATGAAGAAAGCTTCTACAAATTTAATTTTATTTACCATATACATATCGCTCATTTGCTTCAATAGTGGCACAACTCGAAAAAACTAGTTTTGCAGAAAACGCGTTTTAAGTTTTCAATTTGCATACAACTCAATGGAGATATGAAAAAAAAAATCTTCTCTCAGGAGGTGATGGTACAAGCTATTTGTATGAAATTTTTACACAAGACAAAATACGAAATGCCGAATCTTTCTGCATTATTACTTCAAAAAACCCATTTTTTGAGTTATGCCACTATTGAAGTAAATGAGCGATATAAATTATTTAACACAAAAAAAATAACGAGTATCACAACACAGTTTTTTTTTCTTTGTCCTACTCTCCAAAATGAAAGTGTAAAAATTTTAAAAATTGACGTGCATCAAATTGACAGTGAACAATGAACTATTGTCATTTAAGTCTACAAGTAAAACCTTTAAAATACATATATGTCACATGTACTTTTTACCCGGTGACATATAACATTTACGTCAGAATATGTTTTTTTTTCTTTCAATAAAGCATAAATATGGAACACAAATGTAACATTTTTTATGCTGATGTTATTGACACCAACGTCAGTTGCAGAAAAAGGCATACTACGTAGTACATGCATAAAATGCTAACTAGCCGAGATACAGTACAGTGTTGTGCAAATATTTTCGAACATAAGTAATAATATGTATAAGTATAATTATCACACAGAAAAATTTCAACTTAAAATGTACAAAAGCTAGGTTAATCTAATATTTTTCCGCAATGATTTTGTTTCATATGTGTTTCATGTTAATCTAACATGATTTATAGTAATTTTCAAAGAAATTTTTTTTGAAATAACTTTATTTCACGTTGATTTAACATTTACGTTCTGTTAAAATCAAAGTGACGAATCATGTTGAATCGAAATTATTTCAAGTTCGAACAATATGAATTTAATTTAATGTAGTAATTGTATTTGATTAATTATTTACCTTACGTGTGGTTGACATAGACATCAGAAAAATATTTCTTTGTATATAAATTGACTTCCCCGGCAAAGATTTGAACTCGGAACTAATCGCGTGGTACTGACGTGCTTACCCCTGCAGCCACAACAACATTAGATATGCTTTAGATACACAATAATAAATGTACCATCATGAATACAATTTTAATTCAACATTATTTCATTGATCATTTAACACATAATCGCTAAATAAAAAAGGTAAATCAAACGCATGGATTTTATTAAAAGGGTTAAATTTGTCTCAACTAAAGTAATTTATGGCTTCTATAAAGACATCGATTATATTATTATTGGTTATATAATCTACATTAAAATCATAATCAGGGGTCGAATCGTCATATCCTTGAACGTACAATTCGTCCCGTAAAAACATAATTTTCGTATTAAGACATACGTGAATGTACTGAAATCCCGTTCAGCTTATGTCTTCCTATGATTGTCAAAACATCCCTTAAAAGGCCTTTAATACTCAATATTACTTGTGGTTAACATTGTAGTTATTTGATGATCCCGTTTGAGCTAAAGGCCTATGCTGCTAAAGCTCTTTTGCTCTATTGGCTTATAATTTTAATTATAAGTTAATATAATAATAAATAAATAAATAAATAATGATCCTGTTTTTGCAGCCGTGATTAGGGCCTTATTTGTGTTTGATTTACATGTAATGAAAAACATTACTAATTTGTATATACATAATAGGAAAAAATTAGAATAAATAGTCAAATCGATTAAAATTTGTTCGAATTAATTCAATTTAATAACCACCAAAATTTATTCCTGTCAAGGTTTGTATATGCATTTTTATCTAGGAAAGATAAATCAGTGCTAAACCTACTGTTTTCGGTTGTTAACTGGTTTTCAAGTACTGATTTATTATATACTCTTCTATAAATTTGATAAATGAATAGCCCCATTATTTTATGTATACTTATCGCATGTATTTTTACTCACTTGGTATTTCGTAATGACACAATCTCGTACTTAAGAAAATGGGTGCAGCCACGCCCTTTAAAATTCATATTATATTTAAAGTGCTTCTATTTAAATAATTCTTGGCAAACATGACACACCCTGAGTTCTAAAAGTGATACAGTCCAGAATTTTGCAAGAAATAGGGCGGAGATACGCCCGTTAAAATTTATTATTTAATTAAATCTACTTTTATTTCTCCGATCCCAGATAAAACTTGGCACACAGTTTGAGATCTCAGAATGACATGATATTATATTTTAAATATTGGGTGGGACCACGCTCCTTAATGTCTAGTAATAAATTAAATGTACTTTTACTTATCCCATCCACACTAAACTTACCAAGCATTTTGGCCTCTTGTAATGGCATAATCTTGTTGTTAAAATGTGGGCGCAGCCATGCCTATTAAAATTTAATATTATCTTCAAGTGCTTCTATTTTATATTCTCTTACATAATTCTTTCTGCCAAAAAAAAACGACTTCAATGCAAAGATCTGAAAGAAGAAGATAATAAGAAGTACGTGAAATATAAAATTAAATTTTAATGGGAGTGCCTCCATCCATTTTTTTAATGCAGTATTGAGTGTTTTTCAGAGCTCTGGATGCGTGTTAAGTCCTGTAAAAATCGGTAAAGTAGAACCATTTAATAAAATATTAAATTTTAATGGGCGTGACTCCGTCCATTTTTTAAATAGAGGATTTTGTCTATTTTAGAGCTTAAGGTGTGTGTTAAGTTTCGTAAAAATCGGTTCGGTAGAACTGCGTGAAATATTATAAAACATTTTTATGGGCGTAACCCAGTCCATTTTTTCAACTTTCAAATTGTGTAATTACAAGAACCAAAGGTGTTTAATAGGTTTCACAGCAATCAAATAAGTAGAATATTACAAAATTAAATTAAAAAATTGTGGGCATGTCTCCGCTTATATTTTTTACAATGGGACCAATAATGGAAAGCTATACTCTCTCAGAAAAAAAAAAGAATATTTACAATCGGCTTAAAATGTATCGATTTATGAAGTAACACCCCCCTCCAAAAAAAAGAGACGAATTGTTAACCAGTCCCTTTTTTTGAAGTCGGTAAACAACTTGAGGCACACTTTGAGCCCTTAAAGTGGCGATATCTTGCCATTTTGAAAAGCTGATGGGACTAGAGATGAGCGCGTGTCGAATCTTTTCAACACGACACGATACAAACACGAATACCAAGACGCTCAACACGTACGAAACACGCACGTTAAAAATTTTGTCAACACGATACTGCATGTTGTGGTATGGTATTTGAAAATCAGAAAATTTAATTGAAGGTTAGCCGCGAATAATGTTTTAAGTGACAAAATAATAATTTTTCAGGAGAGCCAAAAAACATATTTTAAAGCAAGATTGTTTATTTCGTTTAAATTTTTTTAGCTTATCGAAAATAATAATAACTAGCATTAACTTTTCTTTTTATATCTCTGCTATATTTCGCGACCTTAGGACAACAAGGTTCTAACTTACATTTTTTTCAAAAATTAGTTATATATCTACGCTCTTTCGATTGGCGTTCTCGGTTTTTTTCTATCTCTTACAGTTTCTGAGATATTCAATACAACTAGGTTCTAACTAAGCGTTTTTGGTTTGAGATTCAGTTAACATGGTTCTAACAGACTGATAGAACCTTGTTAACCGAGAAAGCCTATATTATTTTGCAGATAGAACCATGGGGAAACTTTAATTGCAAATAGAACCATGTTGCTCAGATTTAAAATTGTATATTGTACAAATAGAACCAACTGGAATGTGAAATATATGTTTTAAGCAGAGCTTGCAAAATATGTTCAACCAAATGTTTATGCGCTGTCCTGTCCTGTCGCTTTATATCTGAGATATTCGAATTTAAGTTCCTTTTATGTCTAATCATAATATAGGTTAACTTAATTTACTAAAAACAATAATATTTATGAATTTAAAAATGTGACTAAGTCTGATTTTTTTTAATTAATAGGAAAACTATTTATTTTAAACACCTGTTTTAAAAATACAAAATAAAACCATAAAATTTATTAAAAAAATATTGACACTCCTATTTCATTATCCTTATGTTTATTACTTTTTTTTAGCATTTATAATTAGACACATGGTTCTATCTGCAAAAAAATATTTCTTACCGTCACACAAAGTTCTATTAGGTACTTAGAACCATATTGTCCTACATTCATGTGCCTCATCGTTGAGCATCAGAGTTCTATCTGTTTTTTGAGACTCAAATTGTGGCAAAACTAATATAGTAGCTTGGATATTTTTAAAAACATAATAATATTTTAAGTCTAAATTTAAATTTTTCAAAAACAGTTTTTAAGTTAAGTGGAAATGGACTAAGTAAAACGATTAACAATATTCAACCTTAGTTCCCTCAAAAGTAGTGTTGATGCAAGTAGAACCTTTATGTCCTAAGGTCGCGATTTATCAATTATTTTCGACAATTTCGTTTGCATGATTTTATGAGTTACTTACAAAGTTTTCCACTGACTGACTGATTGTAATTGTATTTTGACGGCGATAAGATGCATAATTTTGGATGGTTTGATGTTTGAACAACACAAGAGAGATATGTTAATGTTAATCTGTGAAAAAACTGGTTTTTTAAAAATTGTCTTTTACAACGTTATTCGCGGCTGTGCTTCAATTGATTTTTTTTCAAGAGTCGCTTTTCAAAACTATCGCTTTACTTACAGAGCTTTAAGCTTCAGAGGCCCATATAATATCAACAAATATGTTGTGTGTTTGACGATAGAAAATATTAAATTTTTTCTCTACTGGAAATTCATTCATTTTACATCTAATATCAACACGAAACGACCTGAACACGTACAAATTCAGATTTTTTGTCACGAACACTTTGTGTTAAGTCACAAAAAAAGTACGACACGCGCTTATCTCTAGTTGGGACTACTAATATTTGCAAAAGTCGGCATGACCAATTCCCTGAAAATTTAAAATTATTATTTTAAGGTAAAAATAAAGTTTAAAAAAAAATTTAACTGACTTCAAAAATAAGCACTGAAGGTTAGAAATAAATAAATAACAAGTAAGAGTGCTATATTCGGCTGTGCCGAATCTTATATACCCTTTACCAACGTACGTACATACATATATATAGTATACAGACACATACATACATATTTGTTTTCATCTTGGGAGCTTTAATTTTAATTTTTCAAATTTCATACGCTAAACTTTTCTTTCAGAAGCATAAAATATATTCAATTTATAAAGAAAACGAAAAAAATTTTTAGACCTATTTAATTTTACATAACACAAAAAGTGTGAGTTTTCCAACCCTGGAGTCATAATTTTGGATTTTTCTGATTATTGATACCAATCTAGTTCTTTAAAAAATACATAAAATATGTTAAGTGAACAAAGCAAAAACGAAATAAGGAAAAACTTAGTTTCATTTAATTCCTTTAATATTAAAAAATTCAGTAAAGTGCGACTTTGAATCGCGCACGAAAGGCAGGCTATTTTGCTTTTTCGAAGATTTTTTCAGTTTAAACGATTTTTTCAGTGTTGTCGCTTTTTTCTCGTTTCGGCGTTTTTTTTCTGTTTTTGGAGGTTTTTTTCTTTTTGGCGATTTTTTTCTGTTTTTGGGCTTTTCTTCATTTTGGAGATTTTTTTTCAGTTTGGAGATTTTTTTTTCAGTTTGGCGATTTTTTTTGGGTTTTTTTTTCATTTTGGCGATTTTTTTCTGTTTTTTGGGGTTTTTTTCGTTGTGGCGATTTTTTTCATTTTGGCGATTTTTTTCATTTTGGCGATTTTTTTTTCATTTTGGCGATTTTTTCTGTTTTTTAGGTTTCTTTTTTCGTTTTGGCATTATTTTTTTATTTTGGCGATTTTTTTTCATTTTGGCGATTTTTTTTCATTTTGGCGATTTTTTTTCATTTTGGCGATTTTTTTTTCATTTTAGCAATTTTTCCGTTTTATGCGATTTATTTTAGTCTTAGAAATTTTTTTTTAATTTGGTGCTTTTTTTCGTTTTGGCGATTTTTTTTGTTTTTGGCGATTTTTTTCAGTTTGGCGATTTTGTAATTTTTTGATTTTTTAGTTTTACCGTTTTTGAAAATTTCAAGAGTTTTGCTCTTATGGTTTCCAAGATACAGGAGTTGTCAAAATTGCATAGTCAAAAGTGCATTAACTGATGGAACACCCTTTAATTTAAATTTTTGGAAATTTTAGTGTTAATTTTTGTAGTCTGTATAAAAAGTGTATATACATATAATTGTATGTATATTACATGGGATTTTAACATTTTTCGTTGCTCGTTTTGGAACACCCTTTAATTTCCAATTCTCTTGTATTTGTTGTTGTAGCGGCCAAAGGTCTACACACTGTGTCCAAATTTCAGGTCTGTAGCTCGTACGGTTCTCGAGAAAATACTAATATAGTTTTAGACATAGTTAATTTTACATAACACAAAAAGTTACAGTTTTCCAACCCTGGAAACGTTTTTTTAATTTTTTTATATTTTTTTAATTTAAAATACCAGTTGTAATCGTACTGATGTGTAAAATAAGTTTATTTATTAAAAAAAATAAAAATTTGTTTTCGGTAGTTACTTTTATATGGCAAAATGAAGTTTACGTTTTCCAGCTCTGCAATCGTCTGTCCGATTTTGCTGAATTTCAATACCAATCTATTTTGGAAAATTTCTGACACACCAGTCCAAGAACGAAGTCTCTAGCTTTTCTGGGAGCTTCGGAAAACCGATTTCACGTACAGACAGACGGACAGACAGACAGACGGACAGACGGACAGACGGACAGACGGACAGACGGACAGACGGACATCGCTTATTCGTCTTCCCTATGCATAAGGATCCAGAATATATATATTTTATGTGTCGCTTATTGATATTATAGAAATTACAAACGGAATGACAAACCTATATATACCCTTTTACCATTTTTGTTGGTAAAGGGTATAAAAATAAATAAAATATTTTTATATGCGCAACATATAGTGGTACTCGAACTCGGTGATAAAAGAAATAATAAGTATGTATGCATAAATATGTAAATTTAGAATTTGCTAAACTGATAGGCACCGACTTCAAATAGCACTATAATTAACACATAAACAAATGTTTTATTTACCAGAACCTAAATTATTTTGAAATTTTTAGTGCTTATTTTTAAAGCTTGTTAAACTTTTTTAAAGAAATTTTATATTAATCCATATTTCCATTGCTGTCCAACCACATAATGATCGTCCAAGCTGGAAACACTTTAAGTTTACAATACAAACATATTCTTTTTAACCCCCGACCAAAAAGCGGTGTTATAAGTTTGTGGTGTGTGTCTGCGTATCTGTGTATCTGTGCGTCTGTGTATCTGTGTATTTGTGTGTCTGTCCGTGTCCACGTACAGGCCCAACGGCTGGTCCAATTTTGTTTTAATTTTTATTTGTATCAAAGGTGACTTGATCGAGAAGATTCTAAACCATGTTTGAAGAAAATCGGGTCAGCCGTTTAGAAGACGTCACATCTTTTTTTAAATTTTTAATTTTTGTTATTATAATATCTATTGGATCTCCTCTATTTTAGGTTTTTAGAAGTATTTGTTATTAATTTTTTTAAGCGATATTCTGCTAAATTTTTTGCCAAAGCATCATTTTATTTAGCCAGCACTTTACTTTACTTTCGCACAATATTTTTACAAAAACGAACAGATCTGTATAGCCATGTAAATGTGGTTTATATTTCCGCTAACACTAACATTATTGCTACTGTTTCCTAATGTAGCATAAAATAGAAAGTAAGAGAAAAAAAACGAAACATTAAAGCCTGCTGTCAATGTCAGTTAGACATGTTGCTGCTCGTGGTGATGCTGCTGGTAGAAATATTGATTTTAGTTTGTGTATTTCCTTCAAATGAATGTGTTTTACGTAAGTAACATTCTTTGCTCTTTGCAAAAGGACTCACTAACACATTTATACACATACATACGTACTATTTTCTAATAATTGCAAGCTGACATGCAAGAACGTGTTTGCTCTACATATTTTACTTTTTATGTCTCTTAAAATTTATGCATTTTTTAATTCTGAACTTAGCATCAAATACGAGGCTTTAAATAGTTTAAAAAAAATTTCTTTAAAAAAGAAAGAGGAGTTATATATGCTGCCGACATATGCCAGCAAAACTAAGAACTTCAATTTATCTCACACAAGCTTTGTTTGCTTGCCCTATCACTGAGTTTAGACGTAATGCAACACACCATCCGAAAGAATTTTATAACCTTCAACATTTTTTGAATATCTTTTAAGTTTTTTTGCAGGCTGAAAAGTATAGTTTCATAAACATACATGTATGTATGTGTGTGTGTGTGTTACTATGAATTTTCTTACTAGCTTTTCTGCTCACTGTTCTTTCTGTTTGTTTCCTATTTTGCATTTTTTTAATAAATGTTTTTACCCTTTTTATTAAGGCTTAATAATGTTTTCTCTTGACATTGTTCAACTCTTGATATCCGAGTAATGTCATGCCTGCTATTTAAAATTTTTTTTTATCTTTTTAGTAATTTTTTTTTATAAACTTCAGCCTTTAGATATAAATTGGGCTTTTTAGGGAGAAACCTGCTGGTAGTTTTCATTATAAACTTGTAATAATCTTACGATAGTAAAAAATCTGCTTTGAGAACAAGATTTTATTTATTTATTTGTATACAATTGGTTTTAAATTGTTGAGAAATTATTCTTGCAAATTTAATGCTAAAAGGTTATAAATTTTTCGGTTTCAAAGCTAAAACTGAATAAAACACACATAAAGTTGTGAATTCTGGTGGTGTTGGTTGAAGTAGTTAGTACGATGGCTACAGAGCCGCAAGTCCTGGCTTCGACCCCGGTGTACACCAGTCATTAAATACTCGTAACAACACCACGCATTTTTATGATGTGCATTGGTTGTTGTAAGACAAATCAAGTGATGAAGGCATAGTCACTGGTCACTGAACTAAACCAACTTCAGCAGATACTAATCCAAATGTAACATCAGAGAGCCCTCCTTCGTTGTGTAGCACAATAGTTGGCGAAGTAAAAAAACCAATAAGAAAATGGCTACTAAATACAGCGCTTCAAAGTTTAATACGCCTCATTGACACCAGAGGCGCTGCAACACAGCATTGTTAACAACGTGCAAAAAAAGCAGAGTTGTAAAAAATGAAGCTTTCCTCTATCTCTTCCTTAATCGCCTATATTCTCTTTCACCTATCTTTCTTTACTAAAGAAGGTAGCATCTAGTAATAATAGTAGGCATTCATTGTCTGAGTGTTACTTCCCTTAAAAAAAAAACAAAAAGCTTTTCTTTTCGCAATACAATGTCATTTAAATGACCGCCTGTGGTTTGCTTGCAGCAGTTTATCCTTTTGGTTTAGTTTTCACTAAAGGAGTTAGAATGAAAAATATTTATTATCCTTTTACCATACGTATATTAAAAAAAGAGCTTTTAGAGTTCCTAACTCAAAAGAAAAGGAAAAGCATTTTAAGGTGACTATGCTGTTTAACCTCCAGTCTGTCTGTAGCCCTTCAGTTCATCTGTTTGATAAAATTTAAAAACAAATAGGCTATATTACTTAAGAAAAAAATAGTACCAGCACGAAATCAAATAAATATCAACCAAAATCTGTATAAAAATCTATAAACTCTATACCAATTTTGTTTTGACATTTATCAAGATATTGTATCCAAAGCAAAAACCATTGGCTGACATTTTTCCTAAGCTTTAACCAAGTAACTGCATTATATTTAGCTAATTCACACACCTTTTCAAGTGCCATTACATCGGATGCTTATTGGTTTGCCACAGTAATAATGTATTTTTAATATACTGTGCCGCAACCCAGTAACCAGCCGACGATTAGTTGCAATACTAAGGGCCAATTTCAACAACTCTTTTTAAATATCAATTCATATTTAAATGTTAATTTTCATTAATTTTTGTATGGAAAAATTACTTTGAAATATGAATATATATATATTTAAATAAGTTAGTGAAATTGGCTCAACTTGATTTAAAGGAGATTTCGAAAAAATATAGAGGTGGAAAACTATCGATAGTCTCACTATCGAAAGTTTTCGATAGTTTAAAAAACTTTAAACATATTTACATTTGTTTGCCTTAAGTGGTGAACCATTGACTATAGGTAATGACTAAAAAATATCGATTGTTTCCAAGTATTAATCGATTGCAGAAATAAAGCATTGATAGTCGGAAAAAATTAACTATGGATAGTGCCATCGATAGTTTTCCACCCCTATAGTCACGTAGATAAATAATCGCTTGATAATCGTTTATTTCTCATTTATAGACTGAAAAAAAACGATTTCTAACTGCTTACATATTGATTTGAACTAAATTTTAGATTACAATTTTTTTTTATTAAACTCTTTTTCTATACGCTATCTAATGTCTATCATTTGCCAATTTTTCCTAACTAATCCTATGAAAAAAAAGTACATTAATAATACGCCCATGTTTCTTTTCATTTCTTTTTTCATTGCAGAATAACACTGTGCGGAATAGTGCTAACCTACATTGATAAGAGGTCACGTGCTTTAAATTACAATATTTGACATGAAATTGGCAGGAGACAGTTGAGTTGAGGTAAGTAAACAAACGAAACAAAAATACAGAGATAAAGTATAAAACATTTAACAATTGAAGCATTTTTATATTCATATACACGCTTGTACAAATTTATTAGTTTTAACATCAAATAACATTTGACATTAGTAGTGACACATATATGTATCACATACAACCAACAACAAATTACTATGAGTTCGCTTGCACACATACACGCACACATACATGCAAACTTTTAAAAAGGATAAACACTTGACCTAATGAAAATAAATGTTTTATGCAGAAATAAAACAAATGTTTTTAAATGACATGTGAAAGGTGATAAATTAAAAAACAAAACAAACTTAGAAAAGGCGTTGCTAAATACATTTATTGAATATTATTAAAAACTAGTTTAACCCGGTGTGCTTCGCTACCCCTCCCCGCCCCGCAAAAAAAATTAATATATATATTTATATGGCATTGGTGGTGCAATATGAAAAATAGATTTTGCCACGCACCTCCACCCGCAAGCCGAAAATAAAAAATCAGACTTCACAGTGTCACCCGCCTGAATATTCTGAAGACTCCCTGAAAATTACATAAAAATCGGCCCAGCCGTTTTGGAGTCCATACGTTACATACATACACACATCCAGTTTTATATATATAGATTCCATATTAATAAATACGAGGTTAATTTAACATTTTTCGACAAAAATTTTTCTTTGCTTCATGTATGTTTCATGTTAATTCAACATGATTTACAGTCATCTTCAAAGAAAATTTTTCCTTTTGTAATAAATTTATTTCATGTTAATTGTTGATGAATGTTAGTTACAGTACTGTTAAATCAAAATGAAGAATTATGTCGAATCAAAGTCATTTCAAAATGATATAACGATAAATTTGATATTAAAATAACACGAAAATCTGTGTAGTTGATTTTGCCGGCCAAGATTTGAACTCGAACTCATAACGTGGTACTCAAGTCGCTTTAACGGTCTGTCCCACGATGTTACCAGAATTCGTTCGTTCGAATATTTATATTGAAAACAACAACAAATTTTCCAATGTTATTGTTGTTTGCAATACAAGTTGTCGATCGAACGTTTGCTGGTGATATCGTGGGATAGGCCTTAAATATTCATTAGCGCTACGCACAATTCAACACCAACATCAATGGAAGCAGCAACTTAACAGTGCGTTGTACATATAAACAAAGCAACTAAACACCAACGCGGAGAAACAAAGTATTATTTCTAATAAGTTTAATATGGTTAAAATCAAAGTTTTTGCATGTTAATTTTAAATTGGTATTTTTTTCTGTGTATGCCTTCCAGGGCTGCCCCTGTGGCTGAGTGGTAGCGACTCTAGCCTCTCAGTCCAGAGGTCGTGGGTTCGATTCCTGCCATAGTCCCTGGGTGTTTCCGCAGACAAGCTAATCGCTTCGCGGGTTGTGTTGTCTTAAAAAAAAAATTTTACTTTTGGAAGTGTAAGTTCTATGTGTAATATTATGCGAAAGGCATTAGTGGCCTTCTTAGGGTTCCGTACAATCTCCATCCGTCTGTTTTCTCGAAAACCGTAAGTGCTTAAGTCTTTGAAACTGTAACAGAGGAGGTATTTGGTAACTTCTTTCTTCTATTCGTCTTGGCAACTTTAGGAAAAATTGTTATAAGATACTCGTGGCCTGAAGCTTTAAGCGTCTGCATCAACGATATAAGGTTTCACAGTCGATTCTAGCAAGGCTTATTGTAAATCTCATGGCTCCAAGTGTGCAGGTGGGCTCCTTTTCTTATCATTTATTTCAATTTATTTTTAATTTGGGCAAAATTTTCTTTGTCCTCCTTTTGAGAAAATTTCTCATATGCCAGATCCTCTACCTTCTTTCTTAAGTATTAATGGCTATTATTAACAACAATGTCGTCCTGTTCAGGAAGACACGTCAAAAAAATGGACGAATGTTTTTCTATCTCATCCAAATATACACAGAGAAAAAACTGCCTCATAGAATCAAGAAGATTTTTCTCTATGAAACGTTTTAAGGCTAAGGGGTATCCCAGCAGAAAGAAGCGAAAACGTTTTCATAGAGATTCCTTATTGTTTTTGTGTGGTAAATCTTATTAATTTTATCAAGAAGAAAACTACATAAAATCAAGAAGAAATCTTATTATTCACAACTTTTTTTACTCAATTTCCGTTATTTTTGGCATAAAAAAACAAACCATAGAGAAAAACTGATTCTATTAGGTTTTCTTATAAATTGTAAACTATAGGGATTTCTTATTGATTTTGTTAGGTTGCCTTATTGATTTTTTCAATAAGGTTTCTTCTTGATTTTAGTAGGTTCCTATATGATTATGTGTAAATGATCTAATTGATTTTATTAGGTTTATTGTTATTTTGTTTCTATAAATAGACATAGAGATAATTTTTTTCATGATCTTTTTCACTTTTGTATAAGAATGTTTTCACAATAATTTCAATGTTTATTCGGGCTGCTTGTTAGCATATTGGTTAGAGTGCTTGTCTATCAGGTAGAAGTTTGCTGGTTCAATACTTAATGAGTAAGTTAGTTAAGAATATAACATAATGTGTATGTATGTATGTATGTATGTATAAATAAATCACATCTACAATATACTACATACATACATAAATATGTATATGATATATAATTTAAATAAAAATACATATTAGCAAAGCACAAAGAATAAAGACATACATTTTATGAGGCGACCCCATAAAAACAAGAAGAAAACCTTATTGAAAAAATCAGTAGGGTAACCTTATAAAAACTACAAGATTTCTTCTTGATTTTTTCAAAAAGTATTTCCCTATGAAATTAATAAGATTTCCTTATTGACAAAAAACCATAGAGATTTCTTATTAATTTTTTTCTATTTTATGAGGTATTTAGTAGGCACTGTTTTCTCTGTGTATCCGATATTCTTGTACAGTTTTTGATGTGATATTAAAATTTTTGGGCGCTTTGCTATAAGTAAGGATTTGAGCATCAAACGTATATTGAGCGGTAATGAAGTTGCTGCGCGCGCGTCTAAACTTTGTAGTCAGTATTTAGGCCTGGAATTTTGTGTGACAGTCTTAGATTTAACACCGCATTCAACCTTAATGGCTTATTTAAGTGCCTTAGTAAAAATTGGTTTAGTATCCTCCAGCGAATGTACATCAATTTCACATACAATTCCCAGTAAAAAAAGAGACTTCAAAGAAGTCAGGAAAATGTAGAGTTTGCGATAATTTCTAATGATTTTTACATAGGGTTTTCATTGCAAGAAGTTATTTTTTCGATGCCTAGTTACCGAATTGGAGGCGATTTTAAGACAAATTTCCTTTTTTGTGTTCTCTGATAATATTTTCATCTAGAAAAACATTGTAAAAAGTTGTATATTTTAACAATTAGTTTTTTTTCATACGAATTTAAGCGTGAAACAGTGTTTTGATGTAAATTTAAGTAAATAACTTTTAAGTTTTAGACCAAAATTAGTTCATAAATTTTTTTAAAATATAGATTAGTATTTTCCAAAACTGTGGAGGAGTTACAAGCTTTTGTATGACTAAAACAAACTTCTACTTGGGTTTCTGCAGACTGTCGACAAATTAAAAATTTAGATTTTTTTTGGAAGCAATGAAAATGTAGTTCCTTCAGAATGACTTCCAATTTTTTTTGTTACTGGGTTGTATTAGGTACATAGTAGAAATTAAGGAAAAGGAAAATATAACAAACGAAAATACATATTTACTTAAAATCATGAACATGTCCTACGAATCAATGTATTTGTATCAGATAAAGAGAATTTCTTGCAATGACAATCGCAAAAGTCCTTCGAAAGGATCAAAATTTGCACTACTCTCAGATCACAAATTCAGGTGGTTATTGACTTCCTGGGAAGGCCGTATTTGCTGGGTTATATTCAAAGCTAAAGCAATTTTTTTTATTTTATTGTAGTTTTCAATACAAGTTGTCGGTCGAAGGTTCTCTGTCGACACCATTGGTCAGGCTCTTACTTTTTATATGTTAAAGGGTGAATGACAACTCAATGCTTTGCTAGATTTTTAGTGGAAGTTAAAAAAATATTTAAACTCTATTAAATATACCTTAAAAAGTGGTTGAAAAGAATTTTTGTAAATTTTATTTCTAGTCTGGTAATTTTGATTTTGACCATTTTCTATTTACTGTTGCTGATAGATAACGAATGATTGGCTTATAAAACAATTGTGGTTCATTTTTTATAAAGGGCTTATTTACAAAATTTTGGGACATTTTTCTCTTGATGATTATTTTATCCTTTTGTTTTAAGGGTTTGAAATGAATGTAATTTTCAGTGCATACTTTGAGGCGTGTATCAAATAATGCGTAAACTGTTTTATTTTTGTCGTTTAACTGAAAAGGGTTTGTTTAATACAAGTAATGAATATAATTGCACTCAAGTGTTGAATTAAATGGTGTAGAAATATAATTGTTTTAAAATTTGTACAAAACTTTGACTACGATCTAAAATATTTTCGGTTTAGAGAAAAAACAAATTGTATAAAAATTGCTTCAATTTAGGGCTAAAGAATAATTAATAGAACTGTTTGCTTTGCCTTTAAATTCTTTAAATACTTCAGCTTCGTTTTGATTAAGCTGAACAATTTTATCTTCTTTTTTTTTAGTTTGGTAACAATAATTTCCAGTTCTTCTTTTCTTTTTTTTAGCAATTTTGTTTACTTTTTTGTTGCAACCAAATGTTGGCCAAATTACCAAAGTAATCTAAATACCTGGCATTGCTGAGTTGTTTATTTTGTTTTTCTTTTTATTTGTTTTTTTGTTAAGCTTTAATAGCATAGAAACTATATAAAAAAAGTCATTTAGTTTATATAAAAGCTGTACAAGTTTTTCTAAAAATATATGTTTTTTTAGTTTGTTTGTTTTTTATATATATTTAAAGTTTGTTGTATAAACTTTCTCTTTCTTTGCCAGGGAGTTTTTTTTATTTAAATTTTTTTTGCCCTTTCTGCTATTGCATTGCCCAGAGCCAAAACTATTTCATTTATTGCCTTTTGATTTAGTAAATGGAAAAAAACGTAGCGAAATTGAGCTGAAATGTTACAAGCAACAAGTACTGAACATTTTAATTGGAATAAAATTAAAAAAAGGATATATTTTGTTTTTTTAATTGACATTTAGAAAGTTGTAAACTTTCGGAAAGTAACAAATATGTACATATATGTATGTATATAAATATTTTCGGTTAGAATTTTTCAATATCGAAAGCGACAGGAAAGGATCTCTGCTGGTAGTTTGTTCCACGTACGAAAAGTTTGGCTATAAAAGGAATTTTAGCTGTAGTGCGTAGTTAGTGCAATTTGTTGGTTAACCGAAATGGGTAAAGTACGTGTTGTACGTTAAAGTGTGCTTGATTTCATTATTACCCATTTCATTGTAGTAATGATAGAATAACGAAATGCATCCCATATAGCGTCGATGCTGCAACGAATCAATAGAGTGGGATACTCTACTTCTTTGCCCTCTTCTGTATGAGGTTAAACAACCCCAAAATAGACTTCGAGACTCCGGCCCATACATTAGAATTATATTCCTTTTTTGACGGATAGAGGTTGTATAAATAGTAGGGAGAACCCAAAGCATTTGAATGCTCCTGTTGAGATTTTAAAAATGTAATCAGTCCAACTAACATTTTACTGAATTTTCCTGCCAAGAACATCAAAAGCTTCTGATTCCTTAATATTTATACGAGGTAATTCGCACGACGCCATTCAGAGTTTGTTATTAAATCATAATTTTGAGAGTCATTAAGATTTTTTTCTTATCCTTAACCTCCTTCAAGCTTTGTAATAAAATGCAAATGCTGCAGTCGCCCTCGAAACAGTAGACAGGATTGGACGTTTTACATAGAAGATCATTAAGAAAAATAAAAAATGCTCTGAAAGAAAAAACACTTCATAGCGGTAATGAAACCATTACGTTGAAGCCTTTTCATTAATACAATGACAAATTTAAGTAATAAAATGAAACATTATGTTATATTGATGCAAATTTCATGAAACCTTTCTAATGATTAATATTTTAAATTTTTTTAATATCATTAATATTGTGAAATAATTTGCATTCGGGCAATAAAAAATTAAAATACATGTTTTTAGGAAGGATTCATACAAAAAAAAAATCTTAAATTGATTAACTGACATAAAGGAAGACTAAAGTATCAACCCACAAGTTGTGATTAATCTATAGTTGTGGAAATTATAGTTTTGTTGCAATTTTAATGAAATATCTTCGTAACTAGAATGAAAAACACATCCTGTGCTGCTGGCTAGTAGGCAGTGTACTAGCCTTGTAACTAGCCAGAGAGTCGAAGGTTTGAATCCTGGTCAGTGTGCTGAACTCTAAGTACCAGCATTAACTCATTTTTGCTGCTTTCGGTAAAGAAATTTGTGAATTCTTGAAAAAATATTTTCTAATATTTAACACCGGAAAGATTTCTTGATTTCAAGTACTTCTTATATTCCTACCAAACCCTTGTTCTTACTGGGTATAATCAAACCCGTAGAAATCCAAACGTGGTGGTGTATCAGAGATCTGTATGATTACGAATATCAAACGGCATAATTTTGCCTTTTTGAAAACTGAATATTTATCTAGCACTTAATATTAAAAAAAATGAAAGTTGCTAATGCATGATTCATATTCACAAGACTGTTGTTAATAAATAAGTACATGCCATTGCTTGCAAGTTCTGTTTATTCATGTGATTCACCAAAGCAGTGAATCAGTATGATTGTTTTGAATACTTTTTGAAACACCGTTTTCTTATTATTTCCGCATTCATTATGTTAAAATTTCCTTAAACACTTTTCTTTAAATTTATTTTAAAAAATTTATGAAAACATACACGCACTGTTTTGTCAACTTAAAACTTCATGTGTCCAACGAGCTTTTGTGGGTAATTTGATTATTATACAAAACAATCAAACAACAGTAAGAAGTTTTTATTTACTTTTGCAAACAGTAGTTAAAAAACAAGAGCTACCCAGCTAAAAAAATATGTATGGTCCATATATTTTTAATATATGAATGTATATAAATATATATTAATAGTTATGTATGAAATCATGTACGGAGATGTATGGGATATATACATGGCAAAATTATTACATACGAATTGATATATGGACTAATAAATGAAACGTTTTATAATATATGAGCTCATATATGGAAATTTAATTGTGAACCTCTTCATAAGTAAATCCATATATAAATATAAAATGTAATATATGGAGCCATTGAAAAAAGTATGCATACATCAAAAAAGCTTGCATTCATTAACTCCATCTTTTTCTCTCTTTTTTTATCACTGTTGAATCGGAAATCTATTAGAAAATACATACGGTATGCAAAGTTTATATGTGGAGAACCTCCTCAATGTTTAAAAAATAAAAAAAAAAATTTAACAAAAAAAAAACATTCCTGTTGGATTTTATACACTGTGACACTATTAAATGAATCAAATAATTAAAAGGATAATGCAGTCATTAATTTTATAGAAAATTACGGAATACTCTAGAATACTGGAAAAAATTATATTGAAAATTAGTATTGGTATAAAAACGGATTATATTTTCTTTTAAAATTGCATTAGGTTTTTATCTAATTTTTCTTAAATTAAATTTTATGTGCGAATATGAGTTTTTTGTTTTTTAAATAATCGACATTTTCTCTTAAAGTGACGAACGAAATGTGTTTTAGTTCGTTTTTAATTATTTTGGTGGAACTAATGTTTCATTAAATACAACCTCTTACAAAAAAGTAATTTTATTAATTTAATTTATTGCATATCAGTGCGCTTTTTTGAATCAAGAGTGCATGAATATGAACTTCGCATACTGTATATGGAATATTTATACACACATGTATGAAAATGTATGAATATATATTATCATCAGGGACAGGGGTTTCATGCAAATGCATGTTTTTTCCCTTAACCCTGACAATAGCAAGAACGAAATATATTTACGAAACAATGAATTTGCGCAAAAATAGCATATTTTTGTATATTTTGCTGAAAATGTATATTTTTGCATAATTTGGTCATAAATGCATATTTTTGTCTCATATTTTGGTACAAACGCATTATTTTGTGTAATATTTTCTCAAAAGTGCAAATTTCAAAAAATTATTATTTTGGCAAAACTGTTATTTGGACAATTTGTTCGCTTGAATTGTTGCAGAATTGTAGAAAGATTGTACAAGCACACAAACCTAACAATTTTAATGGAAATTATAATTTTGATGATTTCAAGACAAAATTGCCTGCTATTAAAGCCGAAAATAGTGAAATAATCGTTATATCATATGTATTTAATCTTCAGTAAAAATATAAAGTAAAAGACTTGTCCACGCACCCTTTGAAAAAGAATATATATTTTTATATCTTTATTTAGTTGTATGTAAATTAAAAACTTTTCTTTAGAATAAAATTTTTTAAAATATGTGCATATTTTGAGTTTTTGATGTCATATTTTAGGTGCCTAAAACATCTTTTTTAAATGCATGAAGTCCTTGTCCTTAATTATCATATATGTATGTCCATATACCCTCATTTTTCGGATCCAAAATATATATGGAATATAATATATGCGCCATACATATTTTTTTAACTGGGTAGTTAATAATGACAGTCAATTGTTAGAGAGTTAACACTGCAAGCAATATTATTAGTGTAAAATAATGTTAAAAAACAAAACAAAAGCATTGTTAATGTGAGTGGCGAGCAAAAGTGAATCAACTCATCCAGTTCTCTGATGTGTACGTGTATGTGTGTTAGGGCACTGTTACACGTTCAATATATATTGAACGCGATCCAGTATCGCGATATTTATTGAACGTGTAGCATGCAGTATTAATGGATCGCGATCCATATCGCAAAATAGTTTAAATTATGGAATCCAGATCGTGGATCGCAGATCGCGTGATAAATATTGAACGTGTAGCATTTTCATGCTATTAGATCGCGATACGTTAATAAAAAGTGAAATAAAACCAACAAAATTAAAGACGCAGTGCAAAAAATTTAACAAATAAAAAGTAAAAAAGTTTATTACATTTGTGTAAAGTTTGTTTTAAAAAGGGTAATGACAGAAGATAGTGAAAGCGAGTGGGTTCTGCCGGTGGAATCGGAATTAACGATAAAAAAAATTATTTTGAAAGACTAACCGATCCGCATGCCACAAAAATAACATAAATACTGATGCGGTAAATATTGAACATGTAGCAAACGCTCGTGATCCATCAATCCATTAAAATGGATTGCGATCCAAATATCACAATATATATTGAACGTGTAGCAGTGCCCTTAAAATACGTGCTTACATAAAATATGTATATTTGCTAGATTATATTTTTTTGTTTTTTTTATATAAAAACTGTCACACACATATGTGCAAGAAAATATTGATGACTGTTTCCTTGTGCTGTTTTACAACAGTCATAAATCAGTTGACAAAAGTTGAATATAACAATTTACATACAAATGCAAGTGAATATTTATAAGCTATTTTTGCACTCGTTTTTAGGGGATTATACTTGATTCATTATTAAATATGCTTAAAAAATCGTTTTGCCTTTTGATTCCTAAAACTTATAATGTCCACTGGTGTCTTGCTAATCTTTGGACTTAGTAACATACTCGTATCATCTATAACTATTCTATATTTCATATCTATTATTATCAAATAATATTATTGGTTGTAAAAAAAAAATCTTGATAAAAACTTTATGTTAAAAAATATCACACCAGCACGTGTTTTGCTCTAGGATTTTTTCTTTTTGTGTAGGTGAATTAATCATATTTAAAGTCAATTTATTCCGAGTGTGAAGAAAAAAACTTTGCTGTATTGCCAATTATATTAATAACACATTTCATTCTTTAGTAAATTTTCACACAGAAAATCACGCTGATACATACATAAATATCATTGTTGTTACTTTGCCTGCAATAAAAAAATATCATTTCCTTTTTTACGACTACAAAAAAAAATTTAGCAGCCTTTTGTTTGGGTTTAGTTGGGCGTGTGGATGTGTGTGTGTGTGTGTGTATTTGTTCTACCTTTCATAGGTATTTCAGTTCCACGGCCCTCAAAATACTTCCGTTCATTATGAATATGATGTTTTTTTGTTTTCCTTATTTATACTTTTATGCCGGAACACCAATTGAAAAAGGAAGGGAAAAAGTAAAGAAATTCGTAAAAAGTAAATATAAAGGAAAACAATGCATACATAAGCTTCCACCCACAATTACTGTTCTGTTGTTATTTTAACCAGGTTTAAGAATGAAAGCATACACGTATACCCTGTAGGAAGTGTGAGTAGTAAAACAATACTAAGGCAGTATTGGCTTTGGCACCAATACTACTCACAAATTATCACTTAGTTGCAGCAGCTGGTAGTAACTATTCGTTTCTATTCATTCATAATATCCGTGGCAATAAGGAAAAAGTGCTTAAGTCATATTTTACAGTTTTGCAGGAGAGCACTTTTAAGCATTCAAGTCGATTTTCAGATATGTATTTTTTTTACAGTTAAATTGGGAAATTCTCTGTGAACCTTTATTTTTTTAAGCAAACATCGTTCTACACACTGTAAATAATACATTTAAGTTGAAATTTACCAAAGTATAACCTTAGTTAAGCTATTATTCCAAATGAGATCAGAAAGTTAAAGAAGATAAGTCGCAAGTAATTTTGCTATAACTTCCTGAAAAATCAGACAAATTAATTCAGATTTTGACCAGGGGTACTTTCAAATATGCAGATTACAGAGGTAACATTATCTCAAAATCAGCTTATCTCGACTTAAGCACTTTTTCCTTTTTGCCACAGATATATAAACGCGCTGTTGACATATCTCCAAAAATTCTCCGAAATAGTCTACGAAAGTAGTGACTTGTAAGCACCTAACTCCAAACTTCCTCCAGGGTCTATATATATATACCTCCAGAGATATTGACACACAAATACATTTATTAACAAAAAATAACAGTCACAGTGGCATCAGCATACTTCACTTTTATTGCTTTTGTAAGTAAGCAAAGTAAAAATGTCCTTGTTTTAAAACTTGTATTGTTGCAAGAGGGGTTGCTTGCATTTTAACCCAGACAATGAATAAGTGAAACAATTGTATTTTATCTTGAAAATTATTACAAAAAAAAAAACAAAGAAATTGGTGGGTGGGTGTGTGTGTTTGGGTGTTTCCACTTGAAAGTTTTGCTACTTTCTAGTAGGAGGGAATTCAATATCAATTGCATACGCTTCTCGCTTGGTCTTAATGATTTTCCCCTGCTGTCTTTAGCAAATGAAATGAATGCAGTTACCATAATTCAAAGTTGATGACATGAGAATTTTCTTTAGGAAACGTTTTCAATTATGACAAAAAAAATGTTTCTGTCAATTCACTTAACGATACGCAAAAGCGCAAGGAAGGACGAAGTAAAAACGCCTATTTTAAGCATAAATTTGGAAAGAATAATTAAGGCAGCTAAGAAAAATATAGTTTGCTTTACCTTTATATGTAACAAAATAAAAGGGCTTGTATTTAACAGAAAAAGTAGCTTCTACCTTTAACAATAAGTTGTCATATCTTTAATGTATTCTGCTAGATTCTTCTTTGTTTTATATTTTTAGGCAATCAATATTTGAACATAGTTCAACATACATAATACAGTTTTCGACATTTTGTGGAAGCTGCATTCATGTATTGAAAAGAGCATAAACACGGAATTAAAATTCCCAAAATTTGGCCACTAAGCGTGTTGGATTCAAATTAAGGACCAAGCTTACTAGGATTTAGCTTGGTAAAATACCTAGAAACATTTATTCAAATATAAAAATTTACGACTTTGTCTTATCTTATGACTTCTTTTCTGAACAGGACAAGTTAAGCCACTGATTTCAATTAATTAATGCACTTAAAGGCAAAATTGTATACACTTTACCAAAAAAAATGGTAAAAGGGCGTATATAGGTTTGTCATTCCATTAGTAATTTCCACAATATTAATAAGAGACCCATAAAGTATATACATATATTCTGGATCCTTATGCATAGGGATGCCGAAAAAGCAATGTCCGTCTGTCCGTCTGTCTGTAAGTGAAATCGGTTTTCCGAAGTTCCTAGAAAAGCTAGAGACTTCGTTATTAAACTGGTGAGTCAGAAATTGTCCAAAATATATTCGTATTGAAAATTAGCAAAATCGAGCAGACGGTTGCAGAGCTGGAAAGAGTAAACTTTATTTTGCCATATAAAAGTAGCTACCGAAAACTAGTTTCTATTTTTTTAATAAATAAAATTATATTATACTTCAGTACGAATAAAATTGATATTTCACGTTTTCAGGGTTGGAAAACTTTAGTTTTTTTTTTGTTATATAAAAGTAACTTACTAAAACTAATTTTTTCTTTTTTTCTACAAATTAAACAAATCTTTTATTCTTAAAAGAAAGAGATTGTTGTAAGAGGTTAGAAATATATAAAACGATGATTCCAGAGTTGGGAAACTTACACTTTTTGTGATATATAAAATTTACTATGTAGGTTTAATTAATTTCTATCTTTTTCTTTATAAATTATATATAGATAGAATTATATATGGATAGAAAAGTTGCATATAAAAAATTATATAAATAAAAACCACAGCTCCAGAGCTGGAAACTTTGAACTTTTTTTCTGCATATTACAGTAACTAAATAAAAAATTTTTTTTTAATTTCCTTTTTTATGTGTTTACATAACATGCCTTATATATCTTTTTTAAGAGCAACTAGATTATTATGAGGAATCAGAAAATATCTAAAAGGGATGATTCCAGGGCTGGATTTTTTTTTTGTATACAAAAGTAACTAGGTTCAGGGTTACCGTTCACCCGACTAAAGTCGCAATTTGACCCTTTTTTAGCGGTCTGCGACTTTCTGTGAGACTTTTTTTGTCACCGACTTTGCCGACTTTTTTTTAATTTTGTTGCGACTTTTTACCCTTTTTTGTGAAACTTCTCAAAAAACAGTTAATTTGCAGTAAATTAAAAGTTTTTTGATTATTTTTATCAACAAAAAAAAATCGTCAAAATAACCTCGGCAAAATTTAAAAGCAATTCACAGATTATTTTTCATTTGGAAACACTTTTATCACTTTTTTGCAACATGCATGTCATGTATAAAATGTATTCAAGAAATGTTTCATAAATTTTCAGTAGAAGTTGCAAAGAATAGTTTCAGCTAAAATCTTCAGGGTACATGAAAACATGTACATACCCAGCAAAAAATTTCATAAAAGGTAATCGGGTTTGGAATGAAGCATTTTTGGTGGAAGCTATTCCTTACTGGATTAACAAGGCGTGAGACTAAAATAATCAATTCTTGAGAAGTACTTACTTTTTTTTATTTGGCAACTTGTTCACGTAATCTATTTAATCTAAAAAATTACTCTCATCATTTCGCAACTTGTATATAATTTTTTTAAATTTTAGGTAATGCGATTTGTAAGCGAGTAATAAAATTTGGTAATCAGAAAAGTAAGTCATTATATGGTAATGTGTAATTTTTTGCTGGGTACATATATAAACTGTATAATGCAACTGCATGTGTTGTGAAATATGATGAAAATGGATTCTGCAATAAGCTTTTTGTTTTGTTTCAATTGTTTTTTTGTTTTGTTATGCTTTTTATTAATAAAAAACGTTAAAAAAAGAGGTGCAACTTTTATTTTCTCAAACGACTTTTTTGTGCCACTTTATTTTCACAAAACGACCTTTTGTGCGACTTTTCTAAAATTCCTAGCGGTAACCCTGACTAGGTTAAACTATTTTTTTCTGTTTGTTTGCAGAAATGGTCCAAAACAGATTAGTATTGAAAATCAGCGAAATCGAGCAGACGTTTTCAGAGCCGGAAAACTTAAACTTGATTTTGTTATATAAAAGTAACTAGATAGCACAAATTTTTTAATTTTTTTTGTTAAATAAACTTATTTTATATTTCAGTACGAGTAAAATTTATTTTAAAGATACATATAACAAAAAATAAAAAAAATAAAAAAGACGTTTCCCGGGTTGGGAACTTTAACATTTTTGTTATATAAAACTAATTTATATAACAAATTAATTAAAATATCTTACATTCTTAAAAGAAAAAGATTGGTGTCAGAAATCAGAAAAATTTATAATTATGATTCCAGGGTTGGGAAATTTACACTTTTTATGATATATAAAATTAACTAAGTCTAATAATTTTTTTTTATATTTTAATTTATATGTATGTTTTATGTTTTGGAAAGAAAAGTTGGGTATGGAAAATAAGAAAATTAAAACCCACGGCTTCTCAGCTGGAAAATATAAAATTTTTTGATAATAAAGTATGTAAGTAAAACTAGTATTTTACTTATTTCTTTTTTCCTTTGTTCACCTAACATATTTCATATGTTTTTTAAAGAACTAGATTGGTATAAGGAACCAAACAAAAATCTAAAAGGATGATTCCAGGATGGGAAAACTACACTTTTTTTGATATATAAAACTAATTAAATCAAGCTACATAGTTATTTTTTGGTAATTAAATATATTCTATATTTTGGAAAGAAATAAATTAAAAATAAATTAAATTGTATTAAAACCAGAAAAAATTAAATTATAATTCCAATAATAAAAAAAATATTGGTTAAAAAAATAACCAAAAATAATTTTTTTTGTCTGTTAAACCTTGTTCATGTTTTAGGAAGATCTTTATTCAAGCAAATTCTTTAGTCGAAAAAACCGAGAAGTCACTTACTAAAAATTGTATTATAACAAAAAATTATAAATTTTATTACTAAATAAATATGTATGTATGTAGTTATGTATGTATCTGTATACTACATACATATATATATACGTTGGTAAAGGGTATATAAGATTCGGCACAGCCGTATATAACACTCTTACTCTTTTTTTTTAAGCAAATATCGTTCTTAGCAGTATAATGAATACATTCAAGTGGAAATATACCAAAGTATAACCTAAATTAAGCTATTATTACAAATGATATTAGAAGTTTAAAAAAAACAAGTTACAGGTCCATACACTGAATGAATTTTCGGCATAAATTCTATGAATTTCGACATCAATCTAATGAAAAATTGATTAAAATTCAACCAACGTCACGCTTCGTTGGATTAATGAAAGCAGTTTCGTCAAAATTATTTTATTAAAAACTTCATCAAATTTATTTAACAGTGTAATTAATGCAGTGCTATAACTTCATCGCAACAATAAAATAATTTCATGAAAATAATGAAATAACTTAAATATAAAGGGGTTTCCTAATAATTAGAAAATATTGTTGTCATAAATCCAATCAAATATTCCTACAAAACCAGAATACCAAGAAAGCAATTCTAATGAAATTCTTTCACAATATTCATGAAATTTTCATTAGAATTTGTGAAAAAATTTTAATGAAATTGTTTCATTGGACTTATGAAGCAAAATTCTTTCATTGTAGTGCTATAACTTCTTGAAAAATGGCACAAATTTATTGGGATTTTAGCAAGGGGTACTTACAAAGATGTAAATTATGGAGGTGATATTAACTTAAAATCGGCATATCTTGACTTAAGCACTTTTTCTTTTTGCCACAGATATATATGTTCATATGAGCCGATATATTTTTATATGTAAACAAATTCAATATGCATTTGTATATATAATTATATGTACAAATATAATACAAGATATTACAGACCATCAATTTAATTTATGACAGTTAGCGACATATTACTCATCTGCTAAGGAATTAATAAAATCTGCTGCTGTCAACAGAAATTTCTAAGTTTCATGCATTTAATATTACAATTATCAGGCAGGTCGTCCACATAAAGCTAGCAAAGTTATGACACTTTTACGCCTACCAATCAGACACTGATAAGCAGACATGCTCTTGATTAAACAAGGGTTTTATAAATAATATCCCACCACTGCTTATGGATAAAATCTTTTTTGTAAAAAATAATTTTTTTTACTGCTACAACAATTTATCATATATTCTTCGTCCTTCGTGTGCATACATTGACTTTAAGAAAAGCATATGGGCATTTCCACAGGAATGTCAACTTTTTGTAGCGTGCAACACCAAGCAAATATGCTTGTTTTTTCAAAGAAAACTAAACTTTTTATTTTTACTTCTTTATATATTTGTGTTGTCCGTCAGCAGCTCTACGTTAGGTAAAATTAAGAAGACTCGAGTCACGTTATTCAGAAATACAGTGTCAATTGCTTGCTGTCGCACGTGACAAAAAAGTGAAATTTTTTGGAGAAATGCCCATATACTGCATTATGCCAGCAATCTCTACATATCATACATATACTATACTATATGTTTGTAAATATGTATGTGAACACACTCGTACTTTAAAAACCACAAAATAAAACAATGTTCATTAAAAACTAAAACACAAGGGAAACACAGTGGTTTTAGGCAAAAGTAGAACGTGCATATGAGGGAGTACTGAAAAAGAGGGCAAATAAAATACACACTGAAGCCTAGTAGTGTCTTGTCTAGTTACCTCTATGCAACTCTATGGAATGAAGTTATTTTGTTATTATTTTCTCTATGTAACTGTAGCTTACATACTATGTGGGACATTGTTATGAAAAAGAAAAATAAAAAATAAAAATAAAAATAAAATAATAATACAGAAAAAAGGCAAGAAAATGAATGAAAAATAAAACTTTTGCTTAAAGTCCATTCCCTCCCTCACTGCTCCAGTACTTGACAAATTGCAAGGCAACAATAACAATTTTGCGGTTTTTCTTGTTTGTCTTTAAGCATGACGAGATAGAATTTGTTATTTTTTCTCTATTCTTTCTGCATAAATATGTACAATGTGTTTATGTATGTATATATGTATGTATGTATGTTTGTATATGTAAGTCAGCAGCATGGTTGTTAATTTTAAAGGAAGAAAGACTAACAAAATGCTTGTTTATATGTAGAAAAATAAGGTCACAATCTCGGAATTTTTCTTTTTCTTCACTGTCATGCTGTCGGAAATCGTATGCAAAAGAAGACAGGTACACTGACTCCTTAAATTAAGTAAAGCGGTAAAGTCTTTAAAACAATGCATAAATTAAACAAAAAGATTCTCTAAGCAGCAGTATTTTTATGGCGCATATCGTTCGTTCATTTACTAGAAAAATGTTATAACTAAAAAAATATTGCAATTTTTGAGTTAAAAATGATGAATTAATCCTCGTATCGTTATTTACGTTCTGCAACAAATATCCTATTTATTTAACTCTCAGAAGAAAAATAATTTTTTCCTTTAAGTTCTGTGTAATGCCCTAATTCTGTTCGACGATTTTATCGTCTTGTCTATGGACGAAAAAAAAAAACAGTTTTGATTCTTTAAAACAATTACTATTTATTGTCTATGCTAGAAGGTTCGTGTATTTGCTTTATGATTTTGTTCCAAACATTATATTCAACACATATTTTTCAAACTATTGTATAATACTTTAATTGAATTCTTATGTTTTAAAAACATGGCAATAATATTTATATTTTTCCTTATCAAAGACAACAACCACTTTTGAAGAAAATAATTTAGAGAATTCAATGACAAGAGCTCATAATTATTTTCAAACAGAAACATCCTAGGTCTTCTTATAGGGCATTTACATACATCAGCACAAAATCTAGCATTTTTGATTAAAATCCTTGCCAAAATCTATACCGTTTACACCAGGTTTTTTTTTTGACATTTACAAAATATTTTTTATCTAAAACAAGACCCATCAACTGATTTCTTTCCAAAACTACAAGCAAACAACTGGATTGTAGCCAATTCACACACTTTTTTAAGTAGACCGAAGCTAATTCACTCACCTTTGGCTGTACAGGGTAGTAAAGAATAAATAAAAACATTAGATTTTTATTAGATTTCCTACAAATCTGCTGAAAAATTAGATTTTGTTTTGTATGGGAAATCTGAAAAAAAACCAGCTTGATTTAGCTCGAAATCTAGAAAGTACTAGATTTCGAGACAGTGTAAATGCACTATAATTGAATTTTTATGTTTCAAAAACATGGTAATAATATTTTTATATTTCATTATCAAAGACAACAACCATTTTTGAAGAAAATAATTTAGAGAATTCAAAGACAAGAACTCAGAAGCATTTTCAAACAAAAACGTCCTAAATCTTCCTATTGAATTGGGGCATAAATGTCATTAAATGTGAGGAAAAAATTTACATTTAAGTGATGCCACTTTCATATATTTCACATTTAGAAAAATAATATTGTATATTTAAAATGTATTTATATTACGTAAATATATCAAAACAAATTAATTTATTTCTTTATATGAATTTTGAGATGTTCTTGCTGTTAAATAATATGGAATAATTTTAAGCTGTAATTCTTTTACATTTAATATTGAATTAGCAGAACTCTATTAGCTCATTGTTGCTTGTACGAGTAATGTATTTATACTTGGGAAAAATCGAGGCCCTGCGGAATTTTTAGCAAATACATATTGTCGAAATTTATTTAAAATCTGTTAGAACTTACTGATGCAACTATTTTTTTTTCTTCAAATTTGTGCTAAAAAGTTAGCCTGTGTATTAAGAAGGGTACTTGAATTGGCTACATTTCAGTTATTTTGTTCTAGTTTTAGTAAATGGCCATATGGATATAAATTTGCACAAAGATTTTGATTGAAATCTGCTTTATTTTGTGCAAGTGTAAATGCTATATAAATGCATTTGTTTTCAAGTGGTTGTCGTCCTTGATAATGACATTTAAAAATATTATTACCATAGAAGTTTTATTTTAAATAACTAGAGAACGATCTGCATCTGCTAAAAGTGAAGTCAGTAAAGTGAATATTGTCTAAAGAGTACCGAAGTTAACATCGCGATATGTCAGCTGAGAATTTTTTAACATTGTATGTCTAAAAATTCGTAATATCGGTATTGATAACAATAAACAGCCTTATTTATAAAAGCTTTATAAATAACCTTTAAAAAGGAAATTTTCATACAACATTTTTCCAAAAGAGTCCTTACAAAGCCTTAATAAGTTTTATTAATAAGGCTGAAATTATTTTGTTTTGAATTTTACACTTATAACTTTTTATTTTAATGCAAATACATATCGCTCATTTACTCATACAACGTCATAGCTTAAAAAATATAATTTTTGAGCTACTAAATCAGAAATAATCTTCATATCATTCTTCATATTGTGTAAAAATTTCATACATATGTATATCTTGTTTACTCAGCTCTTGACATAAAAATAAAATTTTCTTTTCCCATAAAGTTGTGTGTAAGTTTAAAGCTTTAAACTGGTTTTCCAGCAGCAAACTAGTTTCTTTCGAGTTGTGTTAGTAAATGAACGATATGTGAACCTACAAAATTAAATTAAATTAAATTTTGAAAATATAAAACGCAGCAATATTTTCATAGACTTTCTGAAGTTTCTAACGTATTTTATCACCAATAAAAAATTAAATGCTTGAGCTTTGAACTTATTTAAGTTTCGGTGTCGTTTGTCAATTTATAATAGAAAATAATAACATAATCACCCGTATTGCGTATGTCGAGTCGAATATTCTATGTCTATGAGAACTTTGTCATAGAAATAAGAAAACTTGTATAAAGTTTGTTTAATCAAATACAAAATTCTCGTAGTCGAATATTCGACTCGACATATGCAATACGGGTGAATATATTTTCAGTAGTTCATAAAAAAGACTGATTGAATGTTATTATAACTTTGAAAAGTTAACGACTTTTTAATCTTCTTTACAGCTAAAGTTTCTTAAACTGGAATAGCTTTAAATATGCTTGTTGCACAATATAAATCTGAATAAGTATATGTACATATGTAGGTATTTATTTCATTTTCTAACGTCTGCATACTTTGAAATTATACACCATTACAAAAATAAAAACTAAATAATATAAAACAAAACAACATTAAGCAACTCTACAGCAACAACAAAATCTCAAGCTTATAGAACATTAACCTCAAGCATTGAACTTTAGAGACAACCCATATTTTTTCACTGAATATTTACTAAATAACCGTAGGCTTTTCCTAACTAGCGTTTGCACCCACACTCTGCCAAACCTTTGATTTCTAAGCACATCCATGGCTGAAACTCGTAGAAAATAAAAAAAAAAATAAAAAAGTAGCATACAACCAACAACTATGGTAAATAGCAGAGAAGAGAATAGAGTAAAAAGTAGATAAAAGCAGATAAAAATATTGAAAACTACTTTTATCTTTCTCTTCTTTATGTAAGTAAGCTGGCAAGCAAGTCCAAGTTTAAGTTTGTCTTTCAGAATGTTCACCAAAAACAATGCAAAAAAAAAACGCAAAGAAAATCGTTGTGCTGAAAATGCATTTTCTACTCACATACTTTAAGGCAATGTTACTGCAAACACACACACACACACACACACATACACACACCCACACGCCTACGTGTATACAACAATTTATACCAACATTAAAGCAAAATCCTTCTGTCACACTGCCAGTATTTTATACTATTGTCTCAGCCTTAGCGCTCATGTATGGACTGGTTGGTGGTGGTGGTGATGATGATGATGGTGTTACTGTTGGTGTTGGGATACTCGTATGTGCAATTGTTTGTGATTTTCTTTTTTGCATTGTTTACTGTGTGTATAAAGTTATTACGATAATTGAGAGTATAAACATTTGAGTATGGTGGAGAGTTTTTATTTTTGTAAAATAATTTCGTTCTTTTATTTTGCTGCTGTAACTAAATAGAAAAATAACTGTTGACTTTGGAAGTTTTGTTCATTTGCTGAGTTCAGGAATTTTGTTGCCGGTGGAGTGTAACATGGTGAATTGATCTGTGCGCATGTTCAAAATGTTTGCCGGTATTTTGAGCAACATATGAATGAAATTATAGCAAGTGTGTTGTTGAAATGGATGCTATAAATTTTTTTGGTTAATATTCGAGGGGAAAACGGTAAAATTTTAAGAACATAAATTAAAAATTCGATAAAAAAATTATTTTATTATTATTTATTATTATTTATTTAGAGAGACTTCATTTTTTCTACATAACAAGATTAGCCAACATAATTTTATAGGAAACTTAAAACTATTATGTATTATTTTAATAACATTTTCTGATAATGCAACTTGCTTATTTGAATAAAACGAATTAACATTTACATAATAAATTAACATCAGTTTTTTTTTTTTTTAATATAGTGCCTGCTCCCAGCACTTGTCTAAATTAGTAGAGTTATATCTACAAAAATAGAACTTAAAACTAATAAAAAATTAAAACTAAATCTTACACCTAAGACTTACACTAAATTAAACAAAAACATAAATAAAAAAAACATCCATAAAAAACAAACAAAATTAATAAAAAAAAAACAAAAAACAAAAGTTAACCTCTATGTATGCCGGGAGTAACATGTGAGTAAAAGTTTTGACCAGGATAAGTATTGCAAGGTTCTTTTAATATTCCCATGCTGGAAATATATTCAGTGTTTGACCAACTAAAATCTTGTTCATGAGTTAAAATGTCCTTAATAACACTCCCTTCAAAATAAGATAGTTTTTCTACAAACTTTCTCATCAAATCCAGGCCATAAAAAGGTATCGGTGACAATTTAGATTTTTCATAAACGAATCTATTTGAAAATCTTTTGTGCAAGGATTCATAATTCTTCTCTATGCACTTCCGAACAATATGACGTTCGAAAATTTCCATTCGCTTGAATGCCGTTTTTGAAATACTAAACCAAATAGGAAATGCATAAAGAAGAATTGGTCTGATGCTTACTTTATACAAAAGCAATTTAGTTTTCTTTGGCAAAAACTTACTATTAAATAATCTTCCAAAGGCCCCCTTAACACGATTTGCCTTTGCCAAGTTGTACACAACATGATTATTAAACTTCAAAAGCTTATCAAAATTCACTCCAAGATATTTAATACTGTTTTTAAATTCGATTTCGTTGCCATTCAACGTAAGTCTCAAGCACTTGCTTTCCGGAACAACAGTATACTTGCACTTCCCGGAGGCATTGCGTATACAAATTGCATTACTCTTTGCGGCATTAATTTTTATACCCCAACTGGAATAAAACTGATTCGTCCTTTCTAGGTGTGATGAAACGAAGAGCAACGCGAGGAGATTCATCATGAGCATAAAGAAGTGAGTCATCAGCATAAAGTATGCTCCTCGACTCGTTAAATTCACGAGGAAAATCATGAATGAAAATGTTATATAGATGAGGTGCCAGAACAGATCCTTGCGGAACACCACAAGAAACCTCAGCTTGATCTGATACCAGATCTCCAATTTGTACGCAAAAACTCCTGCCATCAAAAAAACTTTGAAAGAGTTTAACGATGGACGCTTTGAATCCAATTCTTACCATTTTATATAAAATGCCCTCGTGATAAGCTTTGTCAAATGCCTTTTCAACGTCAAGAGATACAGCTACAGTACACCTACGTTCCCTTAAATTTCGAATTATATCAGAGTGAAATCGATAAAAAAATTAAAAAAAAAAAGAATCTTAAATTTTGTCATACAGTGAAATTGAGTGAAAACGGAAACATAAAATAAATTTGAATAAAATATCCCTTAAGAAAGTTGAAATAAACAAACGAATAAAAATATTGTGAAATATTTGTATATATTTTGGGTTCAAGTTTTATAGCACTAATCAAAATAATACTGCGGTGAATGTAACTGACACAAGACCCAGGCGATAGGGGTCAGTCGAAGTTCTAATACTTCCTATGAAGCCGACTACACTCAAAGAAAATATATGGTTGTAATATGGTTGAGAAAACAATATTATGTTCTCTGAAACAAATGTGTGGTCGTTGAAAACTAGTTATTGTTATTTTGAACATTAATTTCATTACGATAAACACAGTAATGTTTGAATTTAATAATTACATTATTATATTCATAGAAAGTGCGATATGGTTAGAGTTTAACAACATAGTTTTGTTAAAAATTTATGACTACAATATAATCTGTATTATTGTGTAAAAATAATAATAACAATATAATGTTATCCAAAGCCATATCATGTTAAGTTAAAAAAAAAAATCTTTTTCAGAAACATCTTCTGTCAGTTCAGTGTTTCGTTTGTAAGCTATAACAAAGTTAATTGTTTTTGTAGATAATATCATTATTAACTCAGAAAATAATATTATTTGAACGTTGCTTTTCCATTGACAATAATATGATTTGACTGCAACCATATAATTCAATCATAGTATGTTGATGTTTGATTATGGTTACCTCAACCATATTTTTTCTTTGCGTGTAGTAATTAGGGTTCCATTCACCAAAGGTGAAAGGGAACCCTATTGTTTTCGCTACGCTGTCCGTCTGTCCGTCACAGGCTATCACAGGCTATTTTCTCGAGCACCGTAAGAGCTACGGAAATTTGGACAGAGAGTGTATACCTTTGGCCGCTACAATAACAAATACATGAGAGATAAAAACGAGCAACGAAAAATGTTAAAATCCCGTGTAATATACATACAATTGTATGTATATACACTTGAAATTTGTAAGGGTATTATATTTTTATACACAGTATAACAATTAACACTAAAATATAAAAAAATTTATATTAAAGGGTGTTCCATCAGTTAATGCAATTTTGACTATGTAATTTTGACAACTTGCTATAACTAGGAAACCGTAAGAGCTAAACTCTTGAAATTTTCAAAAACAATAAAATAAAAAAAATCCCAAAATTATAAAATCGCCAAACCAAAATAAATCGCCAAAAACAAAAAATAATCGCCAAAACGAAAAAAAATCGCCAAATAAAAAAAAATTCTAAAGCGAAAATAAATCGCAAAAAACCGGAAAATCGCCAAAATTAAAAAAAACGCCAAAATGAAAAAAAATCACTAAAATGAAAAAACAATCGCTAAAATGAAAAAAAATCACCAAAATGGAAAAAACGCCAAGAATCGCCAAAACGAGAAAAAAGAGAAAAAAAAAACAAAAAATAAATCATTTTAGCTGAAAAAACGTTAAAAACGCCATATTAAAAAAATGCTCAAAGCCCAATGTAGGGAACCCTTCGTGCGCGAGTCAAAGTCCCACTTTACTGAATTTATTTTTACATGGGAGATGAGGTTAATTGATGTTTTCTATTCACCTGGTGACTTCTCACTAAAATATCTCAAAGGGACCTATTCGGTGTAGAATAATATATTTTTTTTTTAAATAGAAGTTACATTCAGGCAATGAATGCCTACTGCTATTACTAGGTGAAAGCTTCTTTGGGAAAAGGATAGTAAGCAGATAGGTGGTGAAGGAAGATATATAGGAAAGCTTAATTCTTTTACAACTCTTTTTTTCTTCTTTTTTCTAATAAAGCAGTTTTGCAGCGCATCTGGTGTCAATGTATGTATATATATATATATATATATATATATATATATATATATATATATATATATATATATAGGTTCCCGTCATTCCTACAAGGAGCATAGGGCCTCAATATAATCCATAATCCTCAATATTCTCCCCCAATCTATGGCAATTCTAGTAATGTCGTTAGTGTGCCTTCTAAGGGTGTGTCCAATCCAGCGCTATTTCCGTCTCTTTATATAATCTTGAGATTCATCAGGAGAGTAGGTCTAAATGAGGTGCTCTAGCACATGGCAGGGGATACAATATATCTATTTTGGTCGCAGTGACTTAATTCATTCATTCATAAGGCTTTACTCATTTTATGGTTTTAGCATTTTTAAAGCTATCAGTGTTTTTTTATCGTGATTGTAAGTCATTTGGACTTACAACACTATGTGACAAATTTTTATTTTTATCGAAATATCTGGGACGTGTTACTATTTTTCTGGTAGATATTGTCAAGCATAACAATAATCTGTAATTGAAATTTTCCAAACACCTTCAAAATCTTGAGTTACGGGTAAAAAACCGGTTTTTCGCCCCCTTAGGCTCTTATCAACCTGTAACTAAGTGAAATATCAACAGATTTCAAATATATAAACATATATAGAAAGAAGAGACTAAAACCTTTCTAGTTATATATATCTCGTTTTAGTGAATTTCAGATATATGTCTGTACTCTTTCACCAAATATAATTTTTTCAGTTTTTTCGACACTTTTCTACTTTAGAATCGTTCTTAGGCAGTATTTTTGTACTAGAACCGTAATGTTTATAACTTTATTTATAAAAGATTGATTAAGAGTAATTTGTAGGATTGTTTTAAAAACTTCCTTCAAAAATGACTGAGTTATTAAACATTTTTTTGGAAGCCTTTTTGTTAAGAAACTACCTGTATGATGTATTTCGTGTTCTATTTATACGCTTACTGTGTATTTAAGCTTCCAGAATGATGAAAGTACAATTTAGTAGACATATATCAATACAGAGGAGTACAACATTGGTACCTCACTGGCCGCCAAACTTTATTTTCTTGAGAACCAAATTTTTCACATACATATACTACAGATATGTCATGGACATCGTTATCTTTACTTAATCTTTTCTAGAACTAGAGCTTTTTAGTTACTTCAACTAGTTTTATTACGCAACAAAACATGTTCCGTATGCTGAAAATTAAAACAGCAATTCTATGTACTGTAAAGGCATTAGGAATTTTTAATACTTAAATTTAAAAAACACCTAATTTTCCTAATGAAATTACTTGTAACGGCATTTAAACTGTTATGCTCTCCGAATAATATTGCATATTTTCAGAGGCACACACACGCATTCACACACACACTAACGTGTAATGTTTGTTACTCCGAAATAATTCTTTACACCACATTACTGAAACTAGTGCTCACCTAACTTTACTTATGCTCTCCTTACACTCTCGTATTTCCATATTCACCACTATCTGTATGCAATAGAACTCCAAAAACGAATACGTGCAACAACACAAAAAAAAAATAACTTTAGACTTCCTGTGTATTGGACAGCAGTTTCCTGGCAGGATACTAAAATTCAGTTGAGCTTTGGTTATAGACGTTTGCGGTACAACGAGCGGATAGTGTACACAAAATTTATTTATTTTTTTGCCCAACGTATGCGTTTTGTATTCTGGGCTCATTAAGGAAAGCAAGTGAACATAATATATTAAAGTGATGGAAAGATATATTAAAGATATTTACAAACAGCGCAACATTGAAGTTGAATTATTAAAGTAAAATAAATGAAGAGAAATTACAGTAACACATTTACATACAACGAACATACAGCTGGCAAACGAAGCATTAAACGAACGTTTTGGTATTCCCGGTACCTTAATAACAAGTGTAAAAAATACTGAGTGTGGAGTACCTGGTTGGGGAAAACCAGTAAGCACAAAGTTATTTAGTAACGAGGGTGGAATGTATGCAGCACATAATTTAAAATCAAGCAAAAATGGCTACAAACATTACGAAGGATATTTTATCAACGTGTGTAAAATTTACTAAGAAGTAATTGTGTTGTCTTTTTTTTTTGTTGAGCTTCGCTAAATCGGTGTATATGTTGTATGTGAGTGAATATGCAAATCGCTGTGCGTCTTTATATGATAATGGTTCATAAAAACATAATAAAATGAACATAAAACATGATTGTATTACAGAAATCCACACTTGAAGTAATAAGAACAAAACAAAACTTTATGCTTGGGCATGTGAGAAGTGTATGTACGTGCGTGTGTGTGTGTGTGCGTGTTAGTGAATTAAGCTACAATAAAATTTTAAAGCATACTTTAAGGAGCTGGAAATTGATTATGTTGTGTTTTGTTTAAATTAAAATATCTAAAATGCGCTAAATGATATTTTAAAGATTTTGTGTACTTCAAGCGATTGTGAAATACAATTTAAAACAACTAATAAGCTCAAAATGTTTTTTTTCAAATGTCGTTACATTTTTTTTAATGAACATATATAATTTTTTTTAATAAATCACAGATAATTAATATAAAATATTTAAATACTTCTAGTTAAGGGTAACCAAATATATTTTCATTGAAAACAAATGAAAGTTTGTGAAATATATAAAATTATATATATATATATATATATATATATATATATATATATGAGAGAATAAATATGATAAATGGCATATAGTTATGAAATTATTTATTAATAATAACCAATAAAATCCAATAAAAACCAACTAATAACTGAAGTAGTATAATAAGAATAAAATTAATTCTTTGAACTTTATACTTTTATAAAGACAACCAAAATAAAATAAAACCACACACAAGCTCTTTGTTTACTAACTAATACTTTAATCTTAAAATAAAACTAAACAAAAAATTTTATAATAAGAAAAATATAAACGTTTATATAAAACCTCTACGCAAAAATATATAAAATGTGAAATGATAAAAACTTAAAAAAAATTATATACAAAAAAAACCAAAGAAAACGAAATGAAGCTCATCATCATTCCAATACTTGCATATAATGCCACAACATTATTTTAAATTACCTGAGTTTTATAGCACTTGTTCAGCTTAGAGGTTAAAGGCATCTTCGCTTATAATATCCTTACCAAAAATATAAGAAAAAAAAAACACCAAGAAAAACAACTACAAACATGGATTTACGTTTCGTTTTCATCATATTTTTATTAAAATGGAATTACACTCAAGGTATGTTGTGTCTTGTTTTTTTTATAGGATTTTTCTCAAAATCCACCAGAAAAATTCTCATGTAACTGCAAGCTAAAATCAAATCATTTATTTATTTTTCCATCATAAGATCTAATACAAATTTTGCAATGTAATATGAGTTGAGGCTTAAAAAAATGGCAAAATATGAAAAAAAAATAAGATTATGAAATAAATTGAAAGACCTTAAGGGGCAAAAATAAAAGAAACATTATTTTTATTACAAAAACTGTTCAACAAAAACAGCTAAATTTTTTTATTAAAATTTTAACTTTCATAAAAATTAAAGTGTCCTTGAAACTTATTTTATTTAAAAATTTTCTTAAAATAAATTTTAAATATATTTTGCTTTTTTTATGAAATTAAGCCCAAGAATTTAAAAATTTAGTTTCATCCGATAATGCCTTATTCATAAAAATTTTAAACAAATTTTCTATGGAAATTTGATTAATAATCAAATTGAAATCTAGCTGCTTTGTACTAGATTTCCCATACAAAACAAAATCTAGTTTGTGAGTAGATTTGTAGGCAATCTACACAAAATCTAATATTTTTATTTTACTTTTACTACCCTGTATAACATATTTATATAAAAATGACTGAATTAGCTACGGTCTGCTTAAAAAGTTGTTTGAATTGGCTACAGTGCAATTGTTTGGTTGTAGTTTTGGAAATTTGTCAGTTAATGGGTCTTGTTTTGGATAAAAAAGTCTTGAGAAATGTCAAAAAAACGGTACAGATTTTCATAGAGATTTTAATTAAAATCTACCGGATTTTGTGCAGGTGTAAATGCTCTATAATTCATTAAAAAGATTTAGGACGTTTTTGTTTAAAAACACGTTTGAACTCTTGTTTTTGAATTCGCTAAACTATTTTCTTCTAACATGGTTGTTGTCGTTGATAATGAAAAATATAAATATTATTGCCATGTTTTTAAAACATAAAAATTAAATTAAAGTATTGTACAATGATTGGGAAATATATGATTAAATATGTGTTGGATATAAAGTTTGGAACAAAATCATAAAGCAAATACACGAACCTACTAGCATAGACAATAAATAATAATTGTTTTAAAGAATAAAAACTGCGGTTTTTTTCGTCCAAAGATAAGACGATACAATCGTTGAACGGAATTAGGGCATTCTAAACATTAAAAAATGTGGAATATAAATCTGTATTAGTGAATGCTAGAGTGAAAACAAAATTACTAGAGTTAAAAATAAAATTACCTTTAAGCCTTTTTTACAGCTTAAAGTTAGTTAAAAATAGGGTTTTATGGCATGTACGCAAAAGTTTTTTATTTCTACAATTTTACTTTAACCTAAAAGGACCGATAACTTAAAGGCAATTTTATTAAATTAATTCGTAACAATGAGCAACTATTTATACGTCCGAAAAATCGTACTTTTAACTAACTTTAAACTGTAATAATGGCCTTTAGAATTATAAATATCTATTCATTTAAAATTTTTTTTACGGAATAGTTTTTGAATGTATTGCACTCCGTCACTGTAATAATTTTGTGAGTATATGTAATTTTTGGTTATATGAAAAAAAAATCTTTTTTTGTGAAAAATAGATGAAACGAAAGTTTTTTATTTTTTTTTTATTTTTAGTTTTTTTATTAAAATAAATTAATAAACGCTATTGCTTAAAACGAATCTTGACTGAAGAAGATGTTATGTTTTCGAAAAATCGGCTGCATATTTTGAGTTCAATCGGTTTAGGGTTAAGTTCACAGTCTTTAGTTACACAATGAAGATGGTTAAACCAATTTAATTGATAAGAAAAATCTTTAGTTAAGCAGAGACCATAAAAAATTTAGTATCTATAAAAAAATCTTGAGTAATCTTCCTAAAACATAAAATATGTTTAACTGAAAAAAAAAATAATTTTTGGTTATTTTTTTACACAATTTTTTTTCCAACCTGGAACCTTAATTTTGATTTTTCTGATTTCTAACACCAATCGGTTTTTTTTAAGAATATAAGATATTTCTACTTCATAAAGAAAAAGGAAAAATTAGTATTAGTAGGTTACATTTTTTTAGCAAAAAAAATTTAAGGTTTTACAACCCTGGAAACATCTTTTTTATTTTTTAATTTTTTTTTATTTTTAATACCAATTTTATTCGCACTGAAATATAAAATAAGTTTATTTAACAAAAATAAAACAAAAATTAGTTTTAGCTAGTTACTTTTATATGGCAAAATAAAGTTCAAGTTTTCCAGCTCTGAAACAGTCTGCTCGATTTTGCTGATTTTTAATACTAATCTAATTTAGGTTATTTCTGACAAACTAGTTTAAGACCGAAGTCTCTGCCTTTTCTGGGAGCTTCGAAAAAAGCAATTTTACATACAGACAGAAGGACAGGCGAAAAATTTGATTTTTTTTTATATTAAAATAACTAAATAAAACAAATTTGAAAAAAAAATTTTTTGGGTAAAAAATAACCAGAAATAATATTGTTTTCACTTTTTTACTTCATGTTATAGGAGTATTTTTACCCAACATTTTTTTTATATTTGTTAGTTTTTTTATGGATAACTATCTAATTAAACGAAGGTTTGTGTCGTCATGTTGCTTATTATGTTTCAAATCGATGGTCTTTAGTTGACACCTTGTAACGAGTTCTTATTAATGTTTTTTAAATAGTGATACAAATTCAATTAATCGCTAAAGAACAGTCATAGCTATAAAATAAATTAAAGGCATGGTCCATTTCATTTCCCTGAAGCCATTTCTTTCTGCTGAGCAAAATCGAAAAAATTCTTTAGAAATAAACCGTTTACATAATACCGCGATATATACGAACACTATTGGGACACTAAAGAGTATTGGTATGGAGGTACAATGCCAATACTATTTTAGAGCTACTAAATGGTAGCACGGTTTTTGAATATCTTGAGAGCGAGCAAACAAGTCCCAATTTTTTGGTATTGTATTGACGTGACGTCGATGTCGACAACTGGAATAAGGGTGAATGTAAAATAGTTCCTAAATAAAGACCCCGAATTCATAATATTTAAAATGAGTTTGAAATGAATTTTATTTAAAATTTTTCATACAAAATTTTCTTAAAATGAGTTTCAAATACATTCTAATTTTTTATAAATATGGGGGAGAGTGTATAATAAAATATTGAACTATATCGAAAATGAAATATTTAAATCAAATTCTTAGTCGAAAAAAACCAAAAGGTCACATTATATATTTTATCACAAAACAAATATACATACGTTGATGAAGGGTAATATAAGATTCGGCACTGCCGAGTATAGCACTCTTACTTGTTTTTATATACCATACCATTGGGAGTATTTGCTTTGGGCGTTATTGTTATTTCATTAAGCCTGAAATAGCACTAACGAAAGTTTTTGTTTGTTATAAGAATATAGATTTTCATTTACTTTTAAATATTATGACTTAAAAACAATAAGCGTGCTACTTTCTTTGTATATAATGCACTGAGAGAAAGAAACAATTTGTCATAAGAGGTTTTTTTTTTCATAAAAAAATTAATCATCTAGACTATAACGTCCACCAAACGGTGTTTGTTATAACCAAACTCCAATGTATTACAAAGACCTCATTATACAAGCTGAAACATTTCCTATTCTATTTCAGCAGTCTATGGGCATAACCTAACTTAAACTTTTAATAGACTTTGTGATATATTTTTCTTCATGTCCGCTTAAAATTTGATTTCTATCTAAATTAACCTAAATATCATTCATGTCAATTATATAAGATCCTGCTATAAATAAATACCAGGAAATGAAAAGAAAAGCTTTTGGGCTCACCTAAATTTTACACACATCTTACACGTTATATTCTTTTGGAACTGAAAATTGCCGTAGGACTATAATTGATAGTTTTCATGATGTTGATTTTGCCAACCAAATTGTTCATCAAAAACAAATTATCGAAGTGATTTAAGATAGAAAAGAAAACTTTCGTTAAGTTTACATAAAACGAATGTTAAACTAATCAAAAAGTTAGAGAAGAAAAGCCAAACAAACATTAAACAACATCAAAAGAACATTAGAACAGAAATTAGGTTACAAACTAACAAAAATCGATTTTTGGTAGCTGCTACTATTATTTGTTTATAAAAATAAAACAAACTTAAAAAAACACGAAATAAATTAAGCAACAACAAGGACTAATATTAGAATTTACCAACCACAGGTGTAGTGGCAAATAAAATAGACCAAAGTAGGGAGTGAACTCTAAGAATTGTTAAGGAAAACAGAAAGAAAAAACGCAAAACACTACTTTAAAGCAAACCAACAACAAACCAAAATTTCATGGATATTGCAGCTAATCAATAGACAGATACACGTAAACTTAGCAAGCACCAGTATGAAGGTTTTAGCTATTTTCTTGGTATCTACAGAGAAATAAACAAAACTCGAAGGCCTAAATAAACAAACATATGCTCCATTCCAGTCTTCGAATGTACACTTATACATAATACTTTTAAATTGCAAGTAAAAATTGGGAAAATTAGAAAAAAAAAGTTTATTTCCCTACAACAACTAGTGACAGTAAAAATTTTCATATCTCTGCAAAAATATACTAAATGTTGTTCAGGGAAAGCGGCGGCATTGTGATAGAAAGTTAAATGGCATATACCCTCCATAGTAAATAATCTAAATACCTACATGACCTGTTTATTCAAATAGACCACAAAATTCAATGGTAACATTTAATTTTTTTTGGCAAAAACTGGAAAAGGCAAAATATTGCCAGACATGACTGGGAATACAAATAATTTTTTCTTGCTATTGCTTGTGGAACAATAAATATTTGTAAATATTTCTAAAGTGTGCAATATTTGGTAAGAAAAATATAGACATATGTATATATATATTTGGGGTATTCAAATGTGTGTGTTAACTGTCAATTCTTATGTATATTAATACAATTCTTCAATTCTTCACCCTATGTTTATATTACTGTAATAACCAGGGAAACCGCAAATATGCAATTGCATGTTTTTTCTTGTGCGACGTATTCACGCGGGGACAAGATATTTATCCGTTTCAGAACTTTTTATTAATTTTGGCATCGATTTGTTAGTGCATATTTTTGCATATTTTGCCCTTTAAAGCATATTTGTGCATATTTTACCCTTTAAAGCATGTTTTTGCATTTATCACTCTAATACGCATATTTTTTTTTAGCATATTTTCTAACTTTTAGAGCATAATTTACGCCTTTAGGACATATTTTGAAATTAAATAAATAAAATAAAATAAAATAAATAAAATATTTTATTTTAATTTGCTTACAAGCTTAAGTGTTGCAGAAAATTTTTATTTTTCGCCATCTAAATCTCATTTCTAATGTTCCGTGTAGTGTATACATTTTCGTAGTTATTACGGACGTTAGTTTCAATGAAAAATTCGGTTTTTCTATTTATGACGGACTTTACCCCGAGTAGACGTTGGAGGAACATTGTCAATATATAAAAGTTTATTTAGATGTGGCATGCAACGATTTTATTTGAAAATCTATATTGACCTAGATTGTTGTTTATTGCAATAAATATTATACATGCAAATCTTGTCTTATTTATCGAAAATATAGTTCAAAAGTTTTAATTCTGATATCGTGATCTCTTTTGAACTTGAAGTTAAATGCTTACGAGATTATCAAAAAAAAAATAATATGTATTATTTGCTTTAGTCAAAATATCTATGGCAATTTTGTTTCAACGTCCACTTCAAACCCAGATTATTGTTTTTAATACGGCAGTTATTCTTTGTTAATTTTTTGCTTATTTTATATGCAAATCTTGTTGAATTTTTTAATTAAAGATATATTTTCATTTCAAATAAACCAATTTATTTTATTTTAAGAGCATATTTTTTGAGTTTTTTGTGCATATTTTCAAGTTTTTAGTGCATATTGAATGCGCATAAAACAATTTTTTTAGAGCATATTTCTGGTTTTCCTGGTAATAACTAATTATTTTGCTTTTTACTTCTCTTTTTCGACAAAATGTCCAATAACGATTAAACCCGCCTCGTGTTTAATCATTAGCAAATTTCTACTAAAAACATTTGGGCTATTCAAATGCTACTCATAAATTAACACGTTTTAAAGTAATAACATGAAAAAATATGACTGCTGTGAGCAACCCCTCATAATTTACAATTATAAATATTTTGGGTATTCACACCGGTGTCTTAAGTGTCATATTGTCTTAACATTTTAACTTAGTTTAAAAAAATTGTTGTTGTGGCTCAAACAAAAAGGTCATAAAGTAATAAGACTTTCTCAGCTTTGTTTATTGTTTGTCATAACTATATGTAGAAATGAGTGAGAGTTTGCTAAAGGAATTGAGAGAGACAGAGTAAGCAATATATTATGAGGGGTTGATCACAGGAGTCATATGTTTTGCTGTTATTACTTTAAAACTTGTTAATTTATGAGTACCATTTGAATACCCCAATTGTACTTATTTGTATTTTGGTTTAAGCGCCTTTGTACATTGCTTACTATCTCTCTCTCTCTCTCTCTCTCTCTTGCTCAATTGCTTTGGTGAACTCTCACGCATTTCTACATGTACTCAGGGTAACCGATGACATTTTTCAAAAAGTGGCACCAAAAGGGGATTTATCAAAAAAAAAGGGGCAAAATTAAAAAAAAAAACGAGAAAACTACATTAAACTTTTTATTTTTAATGTATTTTGATATAATTCACTCTAAAAAAGGGGCGAAAAAAGTGGCAAGGCAGTCGAAAAAGTGGCAAATTGCCACTTAAGTCGGTCAAACGGTCACGCTGCATGTACTTATGACAAACAATAAATATAGCTGAGAAAATCTTATTACTTTATGAGATTTTTGTTTGCGCCACAACAACTATATTATAATGTTAAGACATTATGTCATTTAGGACACTTAAGACACTGGTGTGAATACCCCAATTATATATTGCAAAAAATATACAAGTTCGTAAGTAATTAAAATAATGGAAAAAATCCCCCAAAGCTGATTATATAGACCGAAAAAAAAGAAATAACTCAAAAATATGCCTAGAGCATATAAATCGCGAAATTTTGCAAAAAAAATGCGAATATCTTTAAAAAATTTTCAAAACCGCAAAAACTGTTAACGAACAACCTCAATATCGAAAATATATCAAAGTCTGACACTGGTTAAAACTTGTTAAAATTGCAAAATGAAAACAAAGAATTGGAGACAATTACTTTTATTGGCAAAAAAAGCCTTAAAATTACTTCCAAAAAATCTGAAGAAATTTGCAAAATGAAAACTCGCAAAAATTTGCTAATATCAAATAGATAGATGGATAAAAAATCGATAAAATGGTAAAACGGCAAGATTTGGCTAAAAATCATTTTAAAAGTGAGATTAGCGAAAATGGGCATAAATTTAAAAATTGCAAACAAGCCATAAAATAACTTAATAATTATTTCCGCAAAAAAAACTGACTTCAATGCAAAGACCTGATAGAGTAAGATAAGAAGAATTACGTAAAATATAAAATTAAATTTTGATGGGCGTGGCTCCGCCCATTTTTAAAATGAAAGATTGTGTGTTTTTCAGGGCTTAGTGTGTGTTAAGTTAAGTTGTAAAAATCGATAAAATAGAATATTAAATTATAATGGGCGTGACTCCGTCAATTTTTTAAATAAAAGATTTTATATATTTTAGAGCTCAATTTGTGGTAAGTTTCATAAAAATCGTTAGAGTAGAACCGCGTGAAATATTATAATAAATTTTAATGGGTGTAGCCCCTTCCATTTTTTTTTAACTTTCAAATTGTGTAATTACAAGAACCAAAGGTGTTTTATATGTTTCACAGCAAACAAATAAGTAGGGGATCACAAAATTATATAAAAAAATTTGCATGAGTGTCTTCGCCCACTTCTTTACAATAGAACCAATTGAAAGTTATACCCTCTCAGACAGCGAAACAATTTTTACAATCGGTCTAAAAAAAAAATAGAGACGAATTGTTAAACTCCTCCTTTTTTTGAAGTCGGTTTTTGGCAGAAAGAATTATGTAATATTTCTTCTCATATGTTTTGTATCATCATATGTTTATGTTTCAACTAATATATTAAATTATGAGGGTTTGCTCACAGTCATATTTTAATCTAGTTTAAAATTTTAGGATATTGTGACGCAAATTGCATATCACTTTTTTATTTGTATATTCTTCTAGAATAGAATACTGTTGCTTGATTTAGTGATATCGAGCCTTATTTTTGATTTTATCGTAAGCGACAAAAGTAAAATTTTTCAGGAGAAGGTTTTTTTAAAATATTCAAATTTGTTTTTCTACATAAATTTTCGCTTACGATAAAATTGTACAGCCTGTATCTTAAAAGTTATTAACAATTTTGCCATTTTGATAATTCTAAACTACATATGTGTAGGCCCATAAAATTTTAATTTCAATAAAAAAGTCTGTTTCCGATAACATGTCGCTTACGATAAAATCGGAAAAAGGGCTCGTTCTGAAGAGTTCGGACTTTCATACAATTAAAAATTTATTTAAGCTCGTAACAAATTCACCTAAAAATTAAAAATATGCACCAAAAATAAAATAGTATGGACAACTTAAGACAAAAACAAACACAACAAATTAACATAGTAAATCCTTAAAAACTATTTCAAGCAAAAATCACAAATCTTTGCTAATAATTTCTTCAACTGAATTCACTTGTTTTATTACTTATGCCTTTATTGCAGTGAGCCGACGAAAATTGGTATATTGTGACGATCGTGTGATCCAGGTTTAAGTGTTACAATCAAAATATTAATCCAATGAAACTGAAAACAGAGTTCAGTATGTGGCATAAGTAATTTGACATTTTTATTTTGCATAGCATATATCAAAGACTTGAGAACATTAAACGGATGTAAAATTTATACTAATTTTTTAACTTATTTGAGCAAAAATATATTTAAATTTTTTATATATATTATATCCTATGATTCCATGAAGAAACATAGGGCCACTTGTGGTTTCGGTAATTAAAGTATTTTAGGATGAATAACTGCTCAGGCTAGATCATCCTATCCCAGGCTGGCAGCAGGCCTCCAGTCCAATACAGTGCAACGGAATTTGCTCCGAGCGTACTTTAAGGTAATACCGCCTAAGGTCGGTCGCCAGAGCCTCGTTTGCCAAAACAAGGGTCTCCAACCCCTTAAAGGACAGTGGGTGAGGTTGGCAGTTAAAAAGGAGTGGCTATGTGAGTGATTCACTTTTCTTTGGTTTTTTAATACAAAAATATTTTTTCTATATGTATGTGTGCCAAATTTAGTAAAATATTTCCAAATATTTTATCATTTCTATTTAGAAGTTATGCAAAAATCTGCTTCCATTTAAAATTTTTTCCTGTATTTTTTATAACATTTTTTTGTTGTTGTTTGCCATAAAATAACCCATTAGAAAGAAGAATTTTTACATTTCGCTTTACCAACCCTTGTCCACCAAACTTTTCCATTCTGTTCATGAATATCATCAACCATTAAAAAATGTACCCCCAAAAATCTAAGAAAAACATGCAAATGATATTTTAACGAAAAAGGAAATGAATAATTTATTATGTTTGCCATTATATAAAATCAAATCAAAATGAAAATAAAACAATATAATAAAGCAGGGAAAACATTTAATTAAATATTTTAGAACAATATTCATACTTATCTAATGGTAATAAAGAGAAAACACATAAATTATTAAATTAAATGTTGCACGTTTAAGTGAATTATTTTATTGGCTAGAATTGTACGTGCAACTAGTGAAGTTATGAAACATGATGTTATGGAAAACAGTTATAACTAAGAAAGAAATTATACTAAAAGTAGAAACATTTAAGATTATGAGATTAATTATGAGATTTTTACCAAAAATTTTGAGCAGGGAATGCTAACACTCATAAGAAAATACTTTTTCTCTAAAAAGCCTGAAATCCAAACATAATTTACAAAATTTCCCAACAGTCATTGAACATACAAATAAATTTAATCTCTGTCGAAAACAAACAGAGAAATGGTGTCACTTTGAATTCCTGGCCTATTGGTTTTTCAGTACGACCGTAAGACACACTATTTGTGCAAAATGTTGTAAAAATTTTGCACGTCTATGGATATGTTTGAGGTAAACATTTGCTTGCCGTGATGTTTTCCTATTGGTTCCATTAGTTTTGTTATAAGTTTTTCCTAAGAAAATAAATTTAACAAATTACTTTAAAATTATATAATGATTTATAATACAGAAACTTATTTATGTTTGCTTAAATGTAAAGAAATTATGAATGGATTAACCGTTAGACTGTCGGACACTTTTTGACATTTATTATCAGTATAGGCCAGTGAATTATCATGTATGCGGGTATGATGCAGAGCAGTGATGCATTTAGGAACAGGGTCTTAAAATCAAAATTAGTCATTATTCTTATTTCGACTGGAATGTAGGGTGACTTATGAATTTTATCTACACATAACCGTCCATTCGAGCACTCCATTCATCGAGCTGCTGATAAATTATCTAGCCACATACTCTCAAAATTATGGAATAACACAAACACTGCACTATACAGACTTCAGCAGTTACTTTTCCTAATGTAATATCAGAGCGCCCTCCTGCGCTGTGTAGCACAATCATCGGTGAAGTAAAATAACAAATAAAAGGCTACTAAGCACAGCTTCAAAATATTTAATACGCCTCATATAGCACCAGAGGCGCTGCAAAACTGCATTATCAAAAACGTGCAAGAAGCAGAGCTGTAAAGAATGAAGCCTTCCGCTATCTCTACCTTCACCACCTTCTCTACCTCTATATCTTTCCTAAAGAAGATAACACCTGGTAATAGTAGTAGGGATTCATTGACTGAGTGTTATTTCTCTTAAAAAACATAGTACTGTGACTAAAAAATACATCAGTTGGTTATGTTTGTATCAAAAAGTTTATGAAATTTATTTTTTTAATCAGAAATAATTTTTTTTTTAATCAGGCTCAAGTTCTGTAATTTCAATTCTTACCGAATGAAATATTTTTATTATTTAATGCGAGTTTCTAAAGAAGAAAATGAATAGTGATACTCACAAATGTATTTACCAATGGTTAATTAATAATTGTATACACAATCAATTCTCATATTCCATTTCATAGAAATTTAAATAGCTGATGTTAATAATAATCTCTACCCCAGTAGATATACATACATGGGTGCCGATGAAGTGCGTGGCTGCACAGAAAAATATCGGTATTTCCCCCAGCTAATAAAGTCTAGTTTAATTTTTCTTCTCTTCTTTAGAAACTCGCATTAATTAATAAAAATATTTCATTCGGTAAGAATTGAAATTACTGAACTTAAGCCTGATTAAAAAAAATTATTTCTGATTAAAATTCACTACAGTTCAACGAAAGCTAAAAAAATGTCTCAATTTATTTTTTTATTTTATTTATTTACTAGATGAGCTCTGCAAACGTTATATCACCCTCAATTTTTTTAAGTACAAATTACTCCACACAATGGTAATTTCTTCGTTCAAAAACAAAAACCTACCGGGTATTGACCCGAACCTGTGTTGACAAATTCAGCTTCACAGCTCTTATACTTGCAGAGATCATGCGTTACTAACAAACACATACAACGATTCTTTACATTTTATTTATTTATATATACCATGAAGGAAACGTGGGGTTAAGTATCACCAAGTCACCACTGTTGTCGACTATTTTGGTGATATTCTCAATGGAGCGTCTATTCATATTGTTTTTGATGCGTACTATATTTCCTCTTAATGTTTTATTAGTTTGTTGAAAATAAAAGTGAGGTCAAGGAAAATTTGAGTTTTTATAAAAATTAGTTTAATAAATCAAATTAAAATTTTAATATATTTAAAAATAATTAAAACAAAATATGCAATTTCATTATCAAAAATTTCTACCGGAATTATGGTCCCTAAATAACTAGCTAATCCCTAGTTCCACTGTCTGTAGTTGCTTTTCAATGAGTTAGTAGTACTGGCGACAAAGTTAATAGTGAATCAGTACTCATTCACTAGTGACATTTCCTACAGGGTATTAACTAAATGTTAAAAAAATCAATGTAATAATTTTTCAATTTATTGTAGTTTTATTAATATTTTGCTTTAATAAATTAAAAAAAAATATATATATAAAATTCGCTTTGAATATTTAAAACGGTTTCATTTTGAAAAAAAACGAGTAGTTTTTCATTTTCTAAAGATTCGATTCGCGAAACTGAAACCACTTTCGATCGGTATTGCGTTCAGTGAAATGGCTGTATATATCACTTCGATACGCTCTAGCAGACCAGCAGCCGAAAAAAAAAATTTTAAAATTTTATTTAAATTGCAGGATTTATTTGCTGTTTTTAAAAATTTAAAACAAATAAAATTAAAAAAATCAATAAAACATTTAGCAATATGTTTTATTCCATCATATTTGTCCAAACATATGTACATATATACGTATGTATATTTTTTTATAATCACAGTGTGGAAATTGTTGCAATTTCATAGTTAAATGGCCATAAAGTTTTTTTTTTTTGTATTGGATTTATTTAGTACAATTGCACACACTATATAGCCATTCATATGCACTAGATACAATACACAAACAAAATGCATACATTAATATTTACATCCATCTGCAGTAGTAAAATTTGAGGACATACACACATCTATACAAACACATGGTTTAAAAAAATACATCCCAATATAAATATACACACACGCACAGACAAAACTGCTACAATAACAGCTGGCATAGCAAAACAAAATATTTTTCTTAAAAAAAAAAACAAAAAAACATTAAATAACACATGCACTGGACAAAAAAAATAGAAAAGAAACCTTTTTACATGTGTCTCTTCAGCCAAAGAGTGTGTGTTAAAAAAAATGTATTCAGTACATTTTATGACATTTGAGCTAAGGATTTATTTATGATACTCCAACTCCCAGTGAACTATAACACTTTGTCTGTCACTTAGCACAAATAAATAAAACAAAGCGACAAACTCAAATAAAGTGGAACATTATTTTCTACTGCTTCTAAGCATTAAGACAAATAAAAAACAAGGAACAAAAACCAACGGAAACAAAAATATTCATTCAAATAATAGAAAGCAAAGGAGTGCAACTGTGTGTGTGTGCGTGTGCGTGTTTTTGTGTGCCTCACACTTGCATATTGCCATTTGCAAAAAAAACAAACCCATACACATACACACACTCACACATTCCTGTACACTTTAACACATTTATAGATTGAGTTTTGAGCTTTTGTTAACAATCGTAATATATTTAAGAGACCGTAGTATGTCTATGGCAATGTGAAAGTTTATTACTCTGTGTGGAGGTATAAAAGCAGAAGTGAGATTTTTATAACAATCACAAAATTCTATATTAACGAGGGTAGCAATTTATGCCTTGGCAATTGTTACGTTTGTTCAGTGCTAGAATAATGTTAATAATAAGATAATGTTATGTAATCTAGGCTCACGGTATATTTATTGTTTATTAAAAAAAAATAAGAAAATGTCCACTAGATACCCTACTTTTTCGGCAGTTGCCGTTTTTCAGACACCCTATGTTTAGGTACTTTTTACAAATAAAATAGAGAATATCTAAAAATGGGCAAAAATGGTCACGCCCATATTTTCTTAGCATGTTTACTACACAGTACTTTAAATAATTAAGCTAAATTGGGCCACAAAAAATGACAGGTTTTCTTGAAATTTGATGAAAGATGTTACAATCTTATAGCCAGCGCTGCCACAGCCAAGATATTTTTGCAACCAAAATTAAAAAAAAAATTGCCAAATAAGGAAAAAAGCTACCAAAATTTTAATATTTTTTATATTTTATGTTATCTTACAGCACAAAAATGTAAATATAAGCCCGGTACGGAGTTCTTACGGAATTTCATGTTTGTAAATTTACATTTATTTCTACACGGAAAAATAATCGTGTAGCCTTTTGTGTAGAATTATGTTTGCATACACATAAATTCATTTATTGATGATTATACAATACACAAAAACACAAAAAATTAATTACAATTTGATAAAAATGTCAAAAATTCCGTGACCAAACAATTGTTTGAACATTAATGATCAAACAGAATAAGTCCGCAACTTCAGGAAAAATCGCTGCCAAATTAACAAAGCCTATAACAAGGCACATTCACAAGGTAGTAGCGGAAATTCAGCTGAGCTATTTTTTTTTTCAAATTAAAGTTCATCGGAAACTTCAAAAATTTTTTACGAAAGAGAAATTAAAAGAAAATGTTAAAAAAATTCAATATGAAAAATATTTTATTAAAAAAAATTCTTTGAAAACAAATTTATAAATATGAAAAAACTAGTAAAAAATTGTGAGAAGTGCTAAACGTTGCAAATGTTGTTAGTGGTAGCTGCCGCGGAGAAATATTTTCAAAGTTATGTGAATAATTTTTATTATTGTTATGTTAAACAAATTCTATTTTTGAAGTTTTTGATGAACTACAACCCATGTTGTTTTTTTCATTGTTGTATTTTTTCATTGTTTTTGTAATCCTGATACTACCTGGAAATGAATCTGCCTTGGCCTATAATAAAATCTAAGGCAGTAACTTCAAATGCTCTCTAATTTTTGTTTTATTTTCTTTTGTGCTTATTTTTCTTTGTAGTTTTGTTCACAAAATGTATGAAATTTATTGAAAGTATGGTAACATGTTTGAGAGAATATTTATTTTTATGTGAGAGCATAAGAAAAAACGTTTTCAAAATAAAATAGATTCTATCTATCGACTGCTTTTTGAGGCTAGTTTTTTGTGTCATTTTGTATGGAAAATGTGTTTATGCCCCAATTCTGTTTGATCATTTAATTTTTGTTTCAGTTGACTGAAAAAAGTCTCCACTTATATTTATAAATCCCTAAGATAGGCAATACATTTAAAAAATTTTGTGTATTTTTCTTTTGAAAGTCCGTACTAGCAAATGGAAATTTTTTTATGAAATTTACCAACCTGAATTTCAGTAATTTTTTTACTTATAAATATGTATTTAGCCTTATTTCATTGAAATATATATAATCGTATAAAAAGATCAAATCTTAGTTTTCTTTTTTTACAAAAATAAGAGAAAAATAACTTGTACTTTATGTTATAAAATGTATTTTATTACTAAAAGATAAAAAATTATTTTATATATGTAAAAAAGATGCGTTCTAAATATGAAAAGAAATTATTCTCTCTATAAAATTGTTTTCACTGCATCACTTGTTACTAATATTTATTGCTTCTCGTTAATACGAAATTTTCGCAGTGACTTTTTCCCTACATTTTTCTTTAATTCTCTTTTAAGTTGATAGCCTTTGTATACCATTCGTCAATAAAGTATTCAAAAGTCACCATAAAAAGTCATAGTATGAATCCCATATAAATGATAAACAATATTTTGCTGTGTCAATCAGGTGGGCATAATTATTACAATTTGTTTTTTTATTTAAATTTAAAACATATTAAAACTTGGTTTTTATACTAAGTAAAATAAAAACTGCAGTTGTATATAATCTAGTTAATTGTGGCCTATATTTATGTTTCGCAAATCAGGTAGTTTGAACCTTTTTATTTTTGGGTATAATTAATCTGCAATTGAGTAATGCAATCATTTAAGGTTTTACTTTGCAAATGTAGTGATCAGTACCAGAACTCATAATGTCATTTCAAAATTCGGAATTGTTCGAGTCATTTAGAAAATCACATAATGAAAATGTATTTAATTTGGCTATTGTGGAAAAATTGCACGGTTTACCAGGATACCACGAAAAGGATGTTAAAAACAAAATTCACTTCGTTTTGTTGGATATTCGTAGAAAATGGCTTGCCGTACGACAAAAACCTTTATGGAAAAGTACTCAGACTGGCTAAATGGAGTAACAACTTTTGAAAACATCAAAGAACCGCATACATTTTTGGACAGCAGAAAAGGAAGGCCTGCTACAACTATAAACGAGTGTTCGGAGTACACAAAAAAACGTAAACTTCAAAATGCTACAAAAGATATATCTACATCGAATCTGTCAGAAGCATTATGTCTTAAGTACGCAAAAGATAAAGATAAATCAAGGTCTGATACTACAAAAGCTGTGGAGTTTGCCAGCCCAGATCGACTACGAAGGATTAAAGAAAGTATTCCAACTCCTCCGAATGCATTACCCACAAAGTATAGCATAGAAGAAGCCTTAGCGTTATTTATGGATTTGGGATTGTCAAAGGAGAAACATAATATTTTACGAAGCTCTTTAAAGAATCATAATGTGAATGTTCTCCTGGATATAAAAAGGTTACCTCTGCCAAAAAAGAAGCAGTACCATCTAATGTAAAAGTTACTGAAGTATCAGCAGAAGTTGAAAATTAACATTAGTATTAAAAATATTTCAATAATTTTTATCTATAATATAAATAAAAACAGTTATATAATATATATAATATGTTATATTAGAGTAGCATTTTTTTCTAGACTTCCATATGAGAATGTCATTTAAAGCACAAAAAGTTGTATTTTAAATGTTTGAGCAATTTTAAAAATATCATTACTTCAAAATATATGATTTTTGCGACAAGAAAGGCCAAAGGTGTCATCGTGTCCAATGCCTATCACAATAAGGGAGCACTTTAAAAATCAAGTGTTTTTTCCCCATAACAAATTTCTTGGTAAATTATCAATACATTTCTTGGTAACTTCAAAACTTATGATGTTTTCAACAAAAAAAAAACCACTGTGCATAGTGCCTCCACAAAGCTATGGCCAATACTAATTTTTATTAAAATATCTTTCTTACCTTAAAAGTTATGACGTTTGTTATAAAACAGTCGAAAGCAGACACTGTGCACAGTGCCGCGCCTAGCCTATGACCGTGCAAATCATGTATATAAAAGCTAAAGAAGTTTCCTTTCAAATGCTTTTTAACATTTTTAAATATCTTTATCAGTTCAAAAGTTATGATTTTTGCAACGAAAAAAGTCAAAAGGCCCCACTGTGCGTCGTCGTACAATTCTAAAATTTAATTCATAAATAGAATTAATTCATGTCACCACATATGCGAACTGTGAAACTTTTGCAACAGAAGCTTTCTGAGGTATGGAGGTGCAAAAAGTGCATATTTTAAGACATACTCACTGACTCACTGATCACTCAATAAATTGCTGAAGCACTTTCGCTATAGCTAGAGCTAAAATTTTGTACACAAGTAGATCAAGGTGAGCAATGAACTAGAAAAATCTGAAAACATGAAAATTTTAACCAGGAGGGGGGGAGCGGGACAAGCCCTTGAAAATTAAAATGTGTGGTAATAAGCTGAAATTTGATACAGAACAAGGTCTAGATTAGCACTCAACTAAAAAAAAAATCTGAAAACCCGGAAATTTTAGCCAGGAGGGGAGGGGGCTACGCCAATAAAGGTCAGAGTTAAAAAAAGCAAATCTAAGGCGCCTAATGCAAGCTATTTTATAGAAATTTGGCATATATACTGCGATAATGCAAGGCTATGAATTTTTTTATTAAAAACGTGTCAACGCCCATACAATTTACACCTTAGTTTCATGTACTACGGCTCAGCATATTTAGATATACTATTTATATAGGTATTATTATCCGTTTGCAACAAAACTGGACACGATTAATAAGCACTGGCCGAAAAAAGTTTAGAGTTTGGAAAAGTGGGCAGGATTACGCCCCTAAGAATACAAAATTAAAATTTGCGCCAGTAAGCTGAAATTTTATCAAGTAGGTCTAGGTTGGCAACTGGCTAAAAAAATCTGAAAACCCAGAAACTATAGCCGAGGGGGAGGGGAGGTGGGGCTACGCCCATAAAGCTCAGAATTAAGAAACAAATATAAGGCGCTTAGCTCAAGCGATTTATATATTTATTATTATATACATATTTCGTTTCCAACCAAACTTGACACGAATGATAAGCACTGGCCAAAAAACTGTTTCTTGTAAAAAAGTGGGCGGAAATACGCCCATAAAAATAATAATAACAATAGAAAGCTGAAAGTTGTTACGCAAGTAGGTCAAGGCAAGAAACCAACTAGAAAAATCTAACAACCCAAATATTTTAACTAGGAGTGGCGGGCCACGCCAATACTGCACTGAATTGAAAATCTAGGCGTACAGTAGTGCGCCAGGCTAAGTACGCGCGAAGTGTGCTTATTCACTTTGTTCGCCGCAATCATAAAATTGTGAAATTTAAACTATAATACGACTAAATTTAAGATATTACCACGAGCGAATGTTCATCGCGAGCAATTCAGTATTAGCTTAGCTTACGCTATAACAATACATAAGAGCCAAGGCCTGAGCCTTAATAATGCACTTTAAGACATATGCTCGTCAATATTTTCTTGCTGTCAGGCATATGTTGCACTTTTGAGATTGAAGGCTTTGTCTGGTGTGCATCTTATAAATTTCGATCCCAGTCAAATAAAAGCCCTTAGAAGTGCCATTCTTGAGTACAATAGATTAAGAGCTCTTTGTCGCCCAGATTTGTCGTCTCTACTTTATACTAAAAAGAAGAAACGAAAAATAAATGACAGACAATGGGCTTTCAAAATTCATGTATGACAAATTGAAGAAGAAGCTGCAATGCTACCTAAGAAGAACAAACTTTCAAGACCTTCGAAGCGAATAAAAAAACCCCATCTATCAAAGTCAGGAAACGAATAATTTCATGACCTCCCAACTAATCATGAACAGAATCCATTCAAACTAAAAATTGTTTATTAAAGAAGTTTTATTAAAGAAGTTCAAAACTTACAAAAAGGAGTCAGATCCATACAGAAACATAAATATGAAAAAAGGTCAAGTTCCCATCCAAAAATTTTGGCCGCCAAAAGTACCGAGATCAAAATGTTAACCAAGTTCTTGTTTGGTATAAAAACTATCACTACAACATACTATAAACTTTATTTCGTTATCGTGAGGGTGCCATCATTTTAAGGAAATCTGGTTAACTTGGCAATATTTTTGCCTTTCTAAGATATAAGAGAATCATGGACATCTGTCCACTACTTAATATTAGAAAAATGTTGTCAAGTTAACAGATTTCGTTAACAGATTTTCTTATTAAATAATCCAAAAGAATCAAAAGTAATCCTTAGAAGTAATCGGATTATTTTTTAATTACTTTTGATTGATTTTGATTATTTTTAGTAATTTTAAGTAGCTCAGATTACTTATCCATTATTAGTAATCGTGCGAAACAGAATATAATCGTAATTTAATCATTACTTCAGCTTTAAAAAAAAGTAATCAAATTAGTTATCATTACGATTACTAACCATTACTTAACAGCTATGCCGTATACTACATATACGCACTTTGGTGAAGCACAGAGAAACCAGTGCCTACTAAATACCTCATAAAATAGAATAAAATTAATAAGAAATCTTTATGGGTTTTTTTCAATAAAGAAATCTTATTTTTTTAATAGAGAAAACCTTTTTGAAAAAATCAAGAAGAAATCTTGTAGCTTTTGTTAGGTTATCTGATTGAATTTTGCAATAAAAAAATAAAAAAATTACGTCTTTATTCTCTGTACTTACGTATTTTCATTTAAATTATATACCATATATATGTATATGTATGTAGTATATTGTAGATGTTATTTATTTATACATATATACATACACATCATGTTATATTCTTAACTAACTTACTCACCAAGTATTGAACAGTTGCTGGTTCAACATACATTGTACATACATTCTTATACAAAAATGAAAAAGATCATGAAAAAAATTGTCTCTATGTCTGTTGATAGAAACGAGATAACAAGAATCCTCAAAAAATCAAGAAGATTTCCTTATTAAAAAAATCAATAAGATCCCTTACACATAATCATATGGGAACCTAATAAAATCAAGAAGAAACCATTATTGAAAAAATCAATAAGACAACCTAATAAAATCAAGAAGAAACCCTTTAAAAAAAAAATCAAGAAGGCAACCTAATAAAATCAATAAGAAATCCCTATAGTTTACAATTTGTAAGAAAACCTAATACAATCAAGAAGTTTTCCTCTGTGGAATGTTTTTTTTTTTGGTGACAAAAATAACAGAAATTGAGTAAAAAAAAGTTGTGAATAATAAGATTTTTTCTTGATTTTATGTGGTTTTCTTCTTGATAAAATTAATAAGATTTACCACATAAAAACAATAAGGAATCTCTATGAAAAAATCTTCGCTTCTCTCTGCTGGGATACCCCTTAGCCTAAAAACGGTTCATAGAGAAAATCTTCTTGATTCTATGAGGCAGTTTTTTCTCTGTGAGGGTATTAAAGATTTGGCACAGCCGAATATAGCACTCTTACTTATTTTTTTCCATTTTTATGTTCAGGTTAGCATGAAGTTATATCACTCTACATAAGTACGTTCAACTAGTGCGAGTTCTCTTGTTTATCCCTCTATGATAATTTTAAGCAACTCTCGCATAAAAAATAAATTTTGTGTGTGCTTTTTTCATAATAAGAATATATCCATCCTTGTGTAAATATGTCATATGCTTATATATACAACATACAACCATATACTCACATTCATGTCAAACAACCAAATGACAAGCACATTATTCAATTGTAGCAAATTTGAAGTGGATAAACTATACAACATTTCTGAAATTGTGTAATAAAAAATTAATATAAAAAAATGCCGCTGGCTTTTTTGCTTTCGGTTGCTTCATGTTACTCGTACTATTATTAATCGAGCTCTTAAAAGGAAAATCAATAAAACGAAATATTAATGAAGATATTTAATTTTAGCCTTAATTCAGAATGTGGTTATTTACATAATGAAATAGTTAGTTTGAACTTGAACCCACTCTTTCCGGCAACTTCTGGCTAATAAAAAAAAATACCGAAGTATTAATTATATATACAAAAGTAAAGGCATTGTACACAATACTTTAGGTAATTAATTAATAGTAAAATTTTACTTATGGACTTTTATGTTAACACGCATACATACATATTTATCCTTATCTATTTATTTGTCCTTTCTACTTTAAGTAAATCATTTTTACATTCATACACAAGGGAGTCGGTAATTATTTATGTTATATGTAAGTCTGTGTACAAATATAAGAGATTTAATTCAATATTGAGATAGCAAAAAGAAATAATAAAAAAATAAACTGAAATGATTACAAGGCATTTTTCATAATTACAGATGTAGATATAAATGTAAATAAGAGTTTACACACATTTCCTATAAATTTGTCACAGCCGTCTCAGTATGTGTGAAGTCATATTCATGTTTAAATAGCAAGAACGTGTATAAAAGGAATATGGGTAAAGCCAAAACAGTTCAGTTTATCTTGACCATTTTTTATTGCTTTAATCTTTAAGCTTATTGAGAGAAAAATTATCTATAAACAATTAAAAGCAATCAACTGTTGCTGAAGTATATTAAAAGTTTAAATCATAGAATGAAAATTTAGGCTATAATATTTTATAAATGATTTAAAAAAATTTTAAATTAAACCATTAAAAATAAATAAAATTATAGTTAAAAATAGCTAAAAGCAGTGCTTGACAATTTACACATTTTTATGATACTTCACATGCTGTAAAGTTTGTTTTTTACTGTAATAGGAAAATTTTCATTGCCCAAGTAAAGTTTAAAAAAAATTATATCTTCATGAACTGCTTTTCACATATACGTGTATAATATATTTTAACCGACTTCATTTAACAGAAAATTGTCTGTAAAATTTAACGAAACAAAATTTATCGCTTAACATACTAATTTTATTCCAAAAAGTGGCAAGCTTAAAATATTTCTTATTGAGTTATGTATCGTCCATGACCATTTCAGCATTTTGAAACTAAGCATATCGTATAAATTAGGGTTGGTTGGTTGGTTGGTTAACGTGGCTGTCTACTACACGCAGGCATTCAAGTAAAATCTAAATGATTCCTTTTTGAAAGGACCACTACACTCATCGGTGTCAACCTAAATAGAACTGTATCTAAGTATACTGATACGCTGATAGTTACTAGATCCAACCTGTCGCCTTGAGTTATCTGATAAGGTCATTCAACCCAATCTCAGATAAATCTGAAAGATCGTCTAGTACATGACTTCCTAAGAATTTGTGTCTCGAGAGATGCAAAGCTGGACACTCGCAAAGAAAGTGGAAGATTGTCTAATCTTTGCTTTCTTCACGACAACTCCGGCAGAACTCATTATAGGAAAGGCCTATCCTACTAGCATATCTGCCAACCGTCCAGTGCCACGTCATGACTGCAGCGAGGCTCGTGATGTCCCTATGGCTCCTTTTTCCCAATCTCAGATAAATCTGAAAGATCGTCTAGTACATGACTTCCTAAAAATTTGTGTCTCGAGAGATGCAAAGCTGAACACTCCCAAAAAAAGTGGAAAATTTTCTCTTCTTTGCTTTTTTCACGACAACTCCGGCCGAACTCATTATAGGACAGGCCTATCCTACTAGCATTTCTGCCGACCATTCAGTGCCCCGTCATGACTGCAACGAGCCTCGAGATGTCCCTACCGTTTCTATTTGTTAGTTGTATTGAGCGCCTAGCATTGTAGCGAGGCAACCTTACACATGGCTATGTTGCGCCATCTGCATTCAGCATTATAGATATAGTGCTTGAATATACCACTTTTAACAACACCAAACGGCATGGCTATCGATTGGGCATTGGAGCCATTCATTGCAGAGCCAGCTCTAGCAAGCTCGTCCGCCCTTTTATTGCCTAAAAAATTGCTATGTGCTGGTACCCAGATGAGGGTGAGGTCAGCCTGACCACCCAGTCTAGATAGCAAAATCTTGCACTGCCCGACTAGAATGGACGAAGAGATAAATGATCATAGGGATAAAAGCGCCGCCTGGCTGTCGATAAAGATACCAACTTTACCCCATATCTTTCTATCAATCAGCACTCTAGCCGCTTCTCTTACCGGAAAAATTTCAGCCTGAAATACAGTGGTTTCGTTAGGGAGACAAAAGGAGAATTCTATGCCAAGATCACCTGAAAATACTCCAGAGCCGACACCACAGACCATTCTTGATCCACCAGTGTAAATTCTGACGTCATATTCTCTTACCATTGTGCCTCCCTTCCCCTCCCGTCTGGATGGAATCAGAACTTTGAACACCTTGTCAAAATCCAGATGAGGTACCATGTAATCAGTAGATTGCCTCAGCGAAGGGGGTAGTTGATCCAGGATTCTGGCATGGCCATAGGACGTTAATTTCCACCTCCCAGATGCCGCTAATCTTGCCGCACTGCTTGAGGATACCGCCAATATATGAAGGTCGATCGCAATAAGGTTTAATATAGCATTCAGAGCCACCAAAGGACTAGTACGTAAACATCCTGTTATTCCTACGCAAGCGGATCTACCACGTATTTCTTACCTGTGGCAGGCCACCATACTACATAACTGTAAGTCAGTATTGGACGCACGATTGCTGTATACATCCATTTAAGCATTTTGGGGCTTAGGCCCAATTTAGATCCAAACATCCTAAATAATAATAATTAGGGTACTAAGATAACGAATCCAAAAACGAATTTTGCATATTGGATAGTTTGACTATTGGATAGTTTGACGTGGTACGGACGATATATGTAAATATACTAAATACTGCACACCTTCTTTTTTAAAGAACAAATCCTTAAAAACTATCCATTCATGATTCATATACTGAAAAGACTAAATACTAATCTTCGGAGATTACGAAAAAATAAACTCTAGGATTAAAGTCACCGTAAGACACCTCTACTTTCTTCCAGGCATATAGCTAAATGTTTGTGTAATTGGTAATTGACCAAAGGAAAAATGCATCACCTGGTTTTGACAGATGAGTCCAAAATTGCCTTTTTGGTGGAAAGATTTTTACGTCTTTTATCCCGCAGACCACCCATTATTGAATAAAAGACACAGCTAATAACAGAAACAGAAACATGGCAGTCTTATGCCCTAATTCTGTCCTCTTGTCTATGGACGAAATAAAGAAGCAGTTGTGATTCTTTAAAACAATTATTATTTATTGTCTATGCTAGAAGGTTCGTGTATTTGCTATATGATTTTGTTCCAAACATTATACCCAACATATATTTTTTCATATATTTTTCAAACTATTGAATAATACTTTAATTTAATTTTTATGTTTTAAAAACATGGCAATAATATTTTTATTTTTCATTATCAAAGACAACAACCATTTTGAAGAAAATAATTTAAAGAATTCTAAAAATAGAACAAAGAACTGTCGTTGAAGTATTTTGAATTTTTTTTTTGCAGATTTTCGGCTTGAAATTGATTTTTATTTTTGCAGTTTTGTATTTTTATATGCGAATGGTTTTTTTTTGTAATTCAAAGTCAAAGAATATTCATACTAGCGATGCATTGACTAAATTAAGCAAACATAAACAAATTTTTATAAATTTATTAGGAAAGTCACTGCCACCATGACTTTCTGAGCTGACATCAAATTGAAAAATTTATATAAAAAAAAACTTTATGTATTTGTATTAAAATCGTGTTTGCTTGCGCAAATAAGGCATTGTGAGGCCATAATGTTTGCACTTGACAAACAGTCATCAGGCCAATGAACGCGCAATATTTGTTTATTTGAATATTTGTCTTGATGCTTTTGTATTTTGATTCGTTTAAATTGAACATTTTTTAAAAGCAAATGTAGTCAAAAATTTTGAAAATTAAAGCTTGAACTGCTTTAAGGAATTTATAATCATTTTTTTTGAGATTGAGAGATAGTAACAAGGCAAGTAAGCTTTTTTTAAATTTTGGTAATAAATCCTTATAATGTTTAAACAATATTTTTAATAACTCATAAAACAGCAAAAATAATTTTTTGCACAAAAATATGTTTTAAAATAATCTCGCATTTACATTATCTCAAAATCTAGTACTTACGAGATTTGAAGCTAAATCTAGCTGCTTTGTACTAGATTTCCCATACAAAGCAAAATCTAGTTTGTGAGTAGATTTGTAGGAAATCTACATCTTATTTTATTTATTTTATTTTCACTATCCTGTATATAATATTTATATGAAAGATGATTGAATTAGCTGCGCCTTTCTTGAAATGGTGTGTGAATTGGCTACATTGCCTTTGTTTGGTTGTAATTTTAGAAATTTTTCAGTTAATGGGTTTTGTTTAAAAAAGTCAAAAAGCTTGGTGCAAACGGTATATTTTCCCATAGGGATTTTAATTAAAATCTCCTAGATTATGTGCAGGTGTAAATGCCCTATTAAGGGTATTTTTAATAGAGTGTCATAAGTTTAAATCATAATAAAACGAGTAAATATATTTTTAATATCAATGAAACGGTCTTTATTGGAAACAAAATTATATAAAATTAATGTTTAAATGTTTTGAGGTCCTATGATCCATATGGAAACGACGGGAACATGTATATATATATATATATATATATATTTGGGCGGGGCGATTTGTATGGAGTCGATTTGTATGGAGGCTAAAAAATCGCTCAAATTACAAGGAAAATCGTATCCTGGGGATCAAAATAAGAAACTTTGCCGAAGGATCCATGCCTCTAAAATGTATTTTGATGTCCCAACTTTTGATACGAAAGGTCAAATTTTCTTGAAGGGTCAAATTTTGAAAAATCTCACTTTGACCCATTTAGAGTTCCTCAATCGAGTCAAAATGTATGACCGACCCCCACTAATTTTGGCAGGCCGACGCACATATGCCAGTGGCATACCCCCTGGAACCACCCCTGGGAGTTCCCCATACAAATATTTCAAAAAGTCATCAATGTTTGTATGGTGAGCCCCCCAGGGGTGGTTTCAGGGGGTGTGCCACTGGCATAGGTGGGTCGGTCATATATTTTGACTCGATTGAGGAACTCTAAATGGGTCAAAGTGCGATTTTTCAAAATTTGACCCTTCAAGAAAATTTTACCCTTCGGATCAAAAGTCGGGACATCAAAATATATTTTAGAGGTATGGTTCCTTTGGCAGAGTTTCTTATCTGGAACACCAATTTTGTAAAATTTTTACAGCATTTTCGGCCGTATTTCGCCGATAACTATTCGAATGTCACTTTCCAGGTCCTCAATTGTTTGTGGTTTATAGACGTAGACTAGTTATTTAACATAACTCCAATGAAAATAATCCCATGGGGTTAAATCACACGATGTTGGTGTCCAATTAATTGGGCCGTTACGTGAAATTATTTTTTCAACAAAAGTTTCTTTGAGTAAATCACTTGTAGCGCCCGCTGTGTGGCATATGGTTCCGTCTTGTTGGAACCACATATCAGCAAGATTATTGCCACGAAATTGAGGTACGAAATAATATTGAATCATATTCCTAATCTGACCATCCTCGTTTTTGAAGACGTATGGGCCAATGACTCCGCCCGCCTATAAAGCGCACCAAACAGTGATTTTTTATGGATACAATGGTCTTTCGACAGAAGTTTGTAGATTCTTTTCACTCCGATTGTGACAATTTGGCTTATTTACGTTTCCATTCAACCAGAAATGGGTTTAATCGAAAAATAAAATGTTTAAATTTTATTAAAATTTGCAAAATTTCAACAATTTGCACGTGTTGCTCTGGTGTAAGTTAATTCATAATGAAATTTGAAAGCAAACTAAACAAAAATCAACTATCAGCTGTTAATTGAGTGCTCAAAGAAAGCAGTGATGCCAACTCAAAGTTGTGACACTCTAAAAGAAACATCCTTTAAATATAACAAGAATCTACTTTTTATAAGTATGAATTTTAGTATATCTATCAATAAACGATTTGAAGACATTTATTAAATTTAATTTCATAAGAATTACTCAAAACTATCAAAGCGTTGAACAGTTTCAAAGAGAAAATTTAACAGTACGTATGAGCAATATATACTGAGTATACCATGCCACATTAATCATACGTTTAAAAACTATTCCAAGGCAAAGATAAGTATGTATGTATGTATGTATGTATGTATGTATGTATGTCTCCTTACAAATTCCTATAAAGCTAAGCAGATTTCCAACAATAGCCTGCATTGAACAAAAGCTCCACAGAATGAATACCTTTACCCCTAATCATATGTAGTAAAGAAGCCAATGAATTGTCATAAACAACCATAAACACATCAAACTTGATTACCAGGTTCCCAAAAAACAAAACCATACCATGTAGGTACATACAGGCATTCAACACAATAGCCTGCTTGAAATAAATATATACATATGAAATAAGATTGAAATGAAAAGGCCTGCCGAAAACAAAGCAACAACCTAAATGCCATAAAATTTCAACATGCAGAGTACAAAACAATTTACCTAAATCCCTACTGAACCTATACTTAAGTTTAATTGTTTGATAATGTTTATAACATTTATAATAGCAATTACACATACATACATACATACATACACACATACATGCACACATTTAGATATTTTTTCATGTTTGTATGTGACACGGAAGACTCAAACATGAATCCAATTGATTTAAATGAGTTATTTTTTGTTTGTTTGTTTCTTCATTTTAAGAATACGAGTAAAAGGGATGGAAGAAAATAACTATGCATATTAAAAGCAAAAAAGTGCAAACTCATATTTTGCATGTTGACGAAACATTTGTTTTCATGAACGTTGTTGTTTTTTTTTTGCTATTTTAGAGCAATTTTCATATAAATTTATTGCTAATTGCTGTGAATTTGTAAAGTGAAAACTGCTGATAATGGAAGAGGAAAAGGAGTTTTAAGTCATTATGATTATTCGAAAAAAAAAAATAAAAAAATTTGATATATGAAAAGGGTTCGTTTTGCATAGCATTTATAAATTCAAAAAATATTTTTTCTACAGCAGTACAGCTAAAGCATAAAACAGTCTTATTTTATTTCATATTTTCCAGTATCTATCATAACTGAATATTAAAAATACTATTTAATGTCTCAATTTGAACATCCCTTTTGTTAAAATTGGACTATCACTTATATCGCGACATTAAATAAACATGTTATTCCGACAGAACTATTCGAAATGAGCAGTCGGCAAATGAAACGGAATATGTCGCTTAATCTATTTTGCTGCTGTGAATGTACCTTACAGACCAACCTTAATTACGGTGCAAAGCATTGTCTGGCTGTCAAAATTTCTCATGCGTAAAAAAGTGAAGTTGGCTGCAAAAGAACTGTTGTTTTTGTTAAGTAATGTCACTGTAGCCAAGAATGATAAAATAAAGATTACGCCATCGCGCAAGAATAAAAAAACTATTCTGCGCATGATGGAACTCTGACGTCACTCACCTGTGTTCTCATTGGCTAATAAAATTCAGCTGTAGAACTATTACACACACACACGCTCTTTTTCTTACCTCTTCACTTTATTTTGTTTTTTAATTTTTAATTTAAAAAAGAATTATTTACTATTCCAAATAAACGATATTGGTCAAAAAATTAAGTTAAAAAATGTTGTCGCTTAAGCAACATCACTAAAGGTTGTATAGCCACGTACCTGCAAATGTCCTTGGCTTTGTTTTGTAGGTAATTTTAGAATTATGTATAAAAATTATTCGGTATTTTTTAAATTAATTTTTATATTGATTTATGTTGCCGAAGTTATTGTACACAATACAAGGGATAAGGGATTCAATAAATAAAAAAAAATATATAAAAAAATAGATTTTAGTAAACATAGAAAAATAAAATTTTCCACCCCTGGAACAGTCTTTTTAATTTTATTGATTTTCAATAATATGCTATTGCTTTCAAAAATATATAGTACGTGTGTACAGAAACATTTTGTTTTTATTATTTATTTCTATTAACCAAAAAAAAAAAAAAAAAATAAATAAACTTTCCAGCCCTGAAACCGTCTTTATAATTTTGTTGATTTTTAATGTTAATTTATATCTCTCTCGTATATAAAATAAGTTTAGTTAATGTAAAAAGGTAAGCTTTAGTTAATTACTTATATATAAAAAAAAATTAAAAATTTCCAACCCTGGAATCCCTATTTTTGATTTATTAAACTCATTCTTCTTAAAATATATATAAAATAGGTTTTATTAACCTAAACACAAAAAATTGTTTTCCCTAACTACTTTCATATACCAAAAAGTTTAAATTATCCAGCCCTGGAGTTTTTTTTAACTTAGATGATTTCCAATACTAATTTATTTAGGCTTGATTTTTTATTATTATTAGTGTAAAAAACAAAAGTCTCTAGCTTTTCTGAGAAATTCTGAAAGTCGATTTCTTGTGTGTGATGACTTCCCTATTCATTAGTATCTGGAATATATACATATATCGATGATCTCAAGTAGAAAGGCCCGAGCTCGCATTTTTTACTAAAATGAGCTTTTTTTAGTGATTCCATGCTAAGTTTTTGTTTTAGGTTTTTGCTTCTCATGTAAAATTATATTTTTGCTAGTTACGCCTTTTTGCATTTTAGCTAGCGATATACTATTTACAAATCTTCATGAACGGTATACAAATATGAAGTTCTTTTTTTTTTGTTTGCTTACTTTAATTTTTTCTTGTTTCTTTTGTAACCCAGTAAAAAAAGACACTCCAAAAAAGTCATGAAAATGTAGAGTTTGCGATCTGGAAGTAGTGCAAATTTCGATCCGATCTAATGATTTTTACATAGGGTTCTCATTGCAAGAAGTTCTCTTTTTCGATGCCTGGTCACCGAATTGGAAGCGATTTTAAGAAAAATTTCCTTTTTTGTGTTCTATGATAATATATTCATCTAGGAAAAATGGTTAATAGTTACTTATTTTAACAATTAGTTTCTTTTTATAGGAATTTAAACGTGAAACAGTATTTTCATGTAAATTTAAGCAAATAACTTCAAAATTTTAGACTAAAATTTGTTCATAAGTTTCTTCAAAAAAAATCGATTTTTTAAAAATTCTGGTGAGTAATTTCTAAAACTATTGAGGAATTCCAAGGTTATGTATAACTAAAATAAACTTCTACTTGGTTTTCTGCTAACTATCGGCAAATTAAAAATATCGATTTTTTGGAAGCAATGAAAATGTAGTTCCTTTAGAATGACTTCCAATTTTTATTACTGGGAACCTTTAAAAAATATATAAGGCTTGCTAAGTCAACTGGTCTTGCTTGTGCTTAAAGTGCCCAGTAGATGATCAAATAAAATCATCAATCACATAGTTGTGTGCAGTCGTATCTTTGCAATCAGTGATTGATAAGAATAAAAAAAAATTTCATAGTTTTATTTCACGTCTAATGATCGTCTTCAACTCTGATTGACGAAAAAATGTCATTTGTTTTGTGCGACATTTCGTACAGAAGAAGAAGTGCGTGTATGAAAACAAATTATTTTGCATATTCTGTTTGTAAAAACCCAATGAACAAGACTCTGCAAGTAGTTTTGTACAGAAGAAGAAACATTAGAGTGGGAGATAGAAAAATTGTCATTTAACTCTGTATAATATTTTTATAATTCAACGACACTTAAGTCAATATTTATACCGATTAACCCTTTAATTAGGCTGTCTCCAGGGCTTTTAAGATACGAATAAGTTAAACAGGATTCTTAGACATTTATAATACTTTTCGAAGGTTTTTCATGAATTTAACTAACTCCTTTCAAACGGACTTAAAACTTACATTTAGTGAGGAAAGTACAAACATTTCCATTTTAATTTTTGCACAATTCTGTTTTTTTTTTTATCTACCACACCTAAATATTAGATAGCAATTATATTTAGTTCTATATATTTTATATGATAGTGCTGAGACTATATACAAATCTGGTTTTTAATATAGAAAAAAAGGCAACAGCTAGACTTCCAAATTTAAAAGAGACTTTCAATGAAATTATTATTTAAGATAATTAATATTTTTTCAATTCATTTTTAATAATATATAATAATAATATAACATTTATATATAATAATAATAATATAACATTTAAATTTAAAACTATATTTAGAGGATTCAAACGGTTGTCTTAAGTGTCACAGTATCATAATGTTTTAAAATAATTTTTTGAAAGAAAAAACAAAAACAATTATATTAAAATAAATAATAAAAAAAATAATAAAAGACATTAGCCCAAATCACAGTCTTGTGCAAATGGTCTTGCATCGTACCATGTTAGAAACTAAGAATTGTTAAGTGGTGAATATCAATATGCTATAGCATTTTACACATGCTACGTTGCCAGATCATTTACACAACAATAGCCCAATTTTCAAACTTGTATAAATGGTCTTGCATCGTAGCATGTACAAAATGGTAAGTATATTGATACTCACCACTTAAAAATTCCTAGTGGTGAGTATCAATATATTATACCATTTTGCACATGCTACGATGCAAGTTCATTTGCACAAGACTGTGAATTGGGCAATTGATACTCACCACTTAACAATTCTTACGATGCAAGACCATTTGCACAAGATTGTGAACTGGGCTATTATGACACTATGACACTTAAGACTACCATGTGAGTGCCTCAATGATTTCGATTTTATTTCATTGTTATGCAAGTTAAATTAAATTTATTTTTAAAGTATTTTTAGTATTTTTCTACAAAGAAAAAATTGTTGTCCATTCACATTCTTTCTACCGCCTCCATAATTACACATGATTATTTCACATTATTTTGCTTATATGATAGAGGAGGATAGAAAAGGTTTGTCTCGTTTATATGCACATACACACATATGCATATATATTACATACATATCGCACCCTAAATACAACAGGGGCACAACTCAAAAAATGTCAGATGCTGAGTAGTTGCAAACAACTGTTGATACTGTACAAATGACCCAAGTATGTCACATAAAAACAACCATAATGGTATTTTAAATTCTTCCAGAAGACTGTATTGCAAAAGAAATTGTTGGTGTCGTTATAAATTTCTTCAATTACCTGTTTTATAAAAAAGCAAAAGCACTTTTATAATTTTGACTTGTGCCCCTTTTGTATTTAGGGTGCGATATGTATAAACATATCTGCATACATATATACATATTTTTGTTTTGTTTTCGAAAGTAGACTACAATTAAAATTCGTTCGTCATGCAATTTGTTGTAATTTGTTCAAATTAAGCTCACGGAAATTGCAATTTCATTATGTTTGTTCTATAAATGTTGTGTGTAAGTGTATATGTGTGTGTGTCTGCAAGTATATGGGCTTGAATGCTTTTGAGCTTTAGCCATTTATAATCGACGTAAATTCATTTGTATAAACAATGTGTTAGCAAGTTTATATGATAGTATGTAGTTTATCCATTATGTTATTTGCTAATAAAGTAATGATGATAATTAAATACTATGACTTTACTAACTGCTGTGGATTGTACAGTGTAGAGGGGAAATAAAGGGACAATTAATATATATAATTAAGAGTATGATTTAACAATAAAAAATATAAAAAAAGTTTATTGCTAACAAAAAAATATATATATTAAATTCAATTAATGATTAACATTAAAGATTAATAATCATAAAACCTTATAGCACATAGTTAAAAAATACAACGTTGTTATTTTTAAATTTCCCTAACACGAAAAATTTTTTTTTTAATAAATTTTATTAAAGAATAGTGTTGCTTTGGCATTTATTACTACTTTTTTTTAACTTTGGGATCTTATTTTATGAAAAAACTTATAATATTTTCTGTTTTATTATTTCAGGTAACTGCCAAATAATTTTAAATTAAGTGACCAGCAATTGTAAGTAAACTTAAATTATTTTATTTAGAGAATACTGATAACTCGAGTAACTCTTGATAAGTTTACATAAAAACTGATATTAAAAAAATAAAATTTAAAGTGTAAAAAATGGCTTACACAAGAGATTTATTTTAAAGCAGCTACGTCCAAGCCATATGCTTAATGTGTGCACCTTTACAAAAAAGCTTTTGTGCTTTCACACTGACGAGAGAACAACAGCCAATCAGATCTCAGCGACAACAATATTCGCTCTTAATTTACAAAGAAAAAAGAACAAATTTAAGAGCTTTGAAAGCTGTTTACCTCAAATGCAATTGTCAGAGTGTGTGTGTGCTTGGACGACGTGTGGCTGTTTTGAAGCATCACGCTTAAAATATCAAAAATAACCAATGTGACTTCACTATGTTCACACTGATTTCACCAAACCATTTCGCTTACGTGATATAAAGTTATTACAGGTATAATAAAAGCACATTTAGGTTGTAATGAAAAATTTGTGTACACAATATGTTAAAGCACTTTTTTTTATTGTGGGCTTATTAAAACAAACAACATTATTCTTATTTTCAATGTTGAAATGCAATTATAAAGTTGATTAACCACAAAAGTAGAGAGAGAGAGAGCTTATGAATGTTTTTTTTTATTAAATGACATGATTGTGAACAATATTTTTTAATTAAAAGACACTAATTTTTACAAAACATGCAAGAAGAGTGATGAGGACAGAAAAGTGTTAAAAACACGAGAAAAAAATATTATTATTTTAACTAATCATAACATTTTCAAGGATCGTATGTGTCACAGTAAAAAAGTTATCGTTATGAAATTCCCTTAGTTTTTTTATGAATTTTGTAGGAATGAAAAATTAGGGAAAAAACTCAGTAGAATATAATTTTTTGTTAAAGTCAGCTGTTTTTAAGTGAAGCTTTATTTCTCTTATTTTTATTTAATTTTTTGAATTTTGTAATATATTTAAATGTTTTGTTATGGGCTTTTCCATACAAAGCTGCCATACACAGCAAAAGAAAATTATTTAATTATTTTTAACATATTTTTACATTAACAAAATAATTTCAACAAAAATCGTTTAACTGATGTCTACAAAAATTGCAATTATTTAAAAATGCAAAATTAATAAAAAAAATTAACAAATATCATTATCAATTTGAAAATGATGGCCGTAACTGACAATAATTTAAAAATCTACTCTTTGATTGATAATAATGTTAAGAACAAAAATATATAGTTCTAAAAATTTTCAAGGATATTATAAAAAATTACGATTTTATTAACAGAATTCGAAATTCCGTATAACTATATTGCCAACAAGTGCATAAACCAAAAAGTATTAACTACAGTTTTATGCAACAAAAACTAGGACAATGGTGCCATCCATGTTACTTTCGAATACATATTTAAGGGATTCAAACGGTCATAGTTCTATACTGTCGTATTCAGAAAAAAATAATTTACGTTTACAAAACGTTTAACAAACAAAATTTGTTTGGTAAGCCAATATTTTCTTTATATGGCCTATAATCTTTTAAAATTTTTGTTTGAAAGAAACAACAAAGGCTAAAACAATTATATTAAAGTAATTTAAACTATTAGAACAATATGATATTTATGACTAGCGTTTGAATCTCTCAAAGGAGTCCCAAAGGTGAAAAGGATCTCTATTGTTTTCGCTACGTTCTGCAGCAGTCCGTCTTTTTGTCTCAATGCTACAGGCTGTTTTTTTCGAGAACCGTTAGAAGTACATACCAGTAGCGCGATTCACTAACTTTTTTTTAACGATAATTGCATCGTTAAAATAATTATAATGAAAATTTATGGAATTTGCTATTCAGTAACATTTTTAGCGATATTCGCTGTATGTTAATGTCAGCTGTGTCGTTATTTAAGCGACAATAATTTGTGTGCTGTTAATTTTATCGACAAAAAATGAACTGAAAATATCAGCTACGTAATATCGTTAAAAAGAAGTTACAGAATCACACAATCGTTATTGCAAGCGGCAAAATTTACGATTATCGGATGGTTAAAAATTACTGAATCTCACCACAGATAAGATATATTCGATTATATTATAACATATGTAGTGTCCTTGCAGAACCCTTTGCATGCGAGTTAAAAGCGCACTTTACTGAATTTATTATTATATAAATCATACATGGGCATACTGCATTACTTTTTTACTGCATTACGTGTTTCAGTAATCAGTAAAAATTACTGATTACTGAAAAAAAAAAATCAGTATTCAGTAAATTTTACTGGTTACTGAAAAGAGAAATCAGTATTCAGTAAATTTTACTGGTTAATGAAAAAAAAAATCAGTATTCAGTAAATTTTACTGGTTACTGAAAAGAGAAATCAGTATTCAGTAAATTTTACTGGTTACTGAAAAGAGAAATCAGTATTCAGTAAATTTTACTGATTATTGAAAAAGAAATCAGTATTCAGTAAATTTTACTAGTTACTGAAAAGAGAAATCAGTATTCAGTAAAAAGTTAATATGCATATTTGATTATTCAACATTCATAACCAGATGTTGATGTACAGCCCAATTTAAGCGATGTGGGAACTTATCTCCAGGAAACAATTTTATACTTGGCCGAACGGGATACAACAACAAATTGCCTGCATAAGCACAATGCCATAAAAAACGTTTTTATGAAATACAATACCCTACACTACCCTCATCAGCACCTGAAGGACGACTGTTTTCTTTCGCTGGAATTGTGAATCGCTCTAGAAGACAAAACCTAAGCGATTAAAATTTTGAAATGCTTATATGCATATAGTTATGGATGTATTGGTCTAGAAGTAGGTGTTTAAGTCTCTCATCTGTGCAAATCAGTTTTTATTTACCCAATAACACATTTCGTTTTTACATAATTAAAAAAAATAAAAACATGTTAAACTTTTGAAGCCATTTTTCACCGAATCTCGTTTTTTCAGTTATGCCACTATTCATGTAAGTGAGCAATGTGTACATATCATTTTCAAAACACACAGTATCTACTATCAGTCATTTACTGATTGCTGCATTTTTTTACACAAATCAGTAAAATTTACTGAATTCTGATCTTATTTTCAGCAATCAGTACTTTTTACTGAATACTGATTTTTTTTTCAATAATCAGTAAAATTTACTTAATACTGATTTCTCTTTTCAGTAACCAGTAAAATTTACTGAATACTGATTTTTTTTTCATTAACCAGTAAAATTTACTGAATACTGATTTTTTTTCCAGTAATCAGTAAAAAAAGAAAATACTGAAAAATGCCCGTCTATGATATAAATATATTTTTTGTCTTTTGTGTGTTTTCTTTAATAAAATAAATTTGTCTCTAATTTTTTAAAATAGTTGAAGCGAATGTTGTATTTTTTACTGGCTTTTTTATTTCAAATTTACAAAGTGTTTCGCTTATCCTTAAAATAAATAAATAGTAAAAGTAAGGCTTTTTGTATTTTTAGTGACGATATACTGATCATTTTGGTCTTTTTTGCAGATTACTTGATAAATTTATATTTTTTTGTCACACCCGTCACAGTTAAATTTGAATAAGTTTAATTTAATTGTTATTGTACTGTACATTAGAGTTCACCCCTTAGGATTAAAGATAATGTAAAAACAATTCCAAAATTTATTTTTTATTTTTTGCCACGCCTACAAATACCGCCCTTTTCGTATTTTGTTCACTGTGTCCTCAGTTTTAGTCCGATCAATACATTTTGTATACCGGTGTTTATGGCTCTGTAAGGGCTACATTTCTGTCTTTAATAGTTTGTTACTACCACATCATATTTATAAAGTCACAGGTTCCCGATGGTTATTCTAAACAGAAATCTTATTCCTTTGGTGTTCAACCTATTATGAAATGTGTTTAAGATTAATAGCCTTATACTGTTTTTAAATTAATTTTTATACTCGTATTTATATTTATGAATTATAGCAAAAATGTAAGTATCCTGGTCACACCCGTCACAAGGAAATTATACAACTTATTTAGTGAAATAATAGTTTTTCATACTTGGTTGTAGCAAATGTTTTTTATTTAAAGTCTTTGAATACATTTGTGAGGGTTGCGAGGGAATTTAGTATCGCAACCTGTTTAAGTCCTTGTGGGTGTTTGCATTTTCTGTTAAAATTTTTTTTATCATACTGATATCGAAAATTATATCCTTTCATTGCATTTTTAGCACAGTGTTCTTTTAGCATATTACCTACAGCAGCGTAAACAAATGCATTTTTGCAAAAAGGAAAATGGCACCATGTTTTGCACAAATAAATTTGTGATTTAATATTTAAGTTTAAGTCTTCTTGAAAGTGAACTGGTTTTAAGTAGTGTTTCAATGATTTATGCTTTTCTACATTTTTATTTTTATTTTCTTTTACTATTCTTAGCAGAGTTATCAAGCAACGGCAGAAACAGCAGCAAATTGAAATAATTTATGATTTTTTAATGATTTCTCAGAAATATAAAATACAGTCTTTATTTCCCTTTAATTTTTTCCATTTTACAAAACAATTTATTCTACAGCTTTTCAACAACTCCTAATATCTTATTTACATTTGAAAAGAATTGCAAATGAATTGTAGAAGATGAACAAAAAAAAAAAATAACCCAAACTGGGTCATTTCTGTTAAAGAAAATTTAAAAAGAAAAAAAACTTTAAACAAAATCTTTTGAGGTTTGTAATGGAAAAATTGAAAGAAACATTTTCCAACTCATTTTGCGGTTTGCAATGACGGCCAATAAGAAAAAAAAAGAAAGATGGGTTTGCGGTTGAAATACAGCAACAAATATTTGAAAAATAAATGGAAAATAATATAATAAAAATAGAAATCAAATTATTTCAATGAATATTTTATGAAATTGCCGAATATTAATAAAAAAACCAACTGCGAGCTTAAAGAACTATTACAAAAATGCAGTTTGCATTTCATTAAGTAAAGTGGCCGAAATGGTAACAGCCATGATTAAATAATGACTAGAAATAGAAGCCAGGAGGAAAGCACTCTTAGCTAAAAAATTTATTATATAAAATTTATGTTATATAAATGAAATTCCCTAGATAAATAATTCTAAAATAAAACAAGAGAAACTAAAAACTTCAAAGTTTTATAAATAGCAAAATTTATATAAATTATTTTATAATATAAATTTTTTTTGTTCCAGTTTAGAGTTGCTTTATCAGCTTTTGTACTTTCATAATAGAATGTAGTTATTATTTTTATCTTTTAAGTCTTATCACCATTACAGCATTATTTAACTGCAGTTGGCATTAGTCCTGCATAATATTCATACAAAAAAAAAATCACAAAAAATGTTAAAGCAAATAATACTAAAGGATAAAATGAAAAATTTATATATTTTATAATCACTAGGGGAATAATAATAAGCAAATTTATATTGTTTTATTTACAGACTGAAATAAAAAAATTAAAGCAAATTTTATTTTATAAATTAGACATACTACATGTATGTATGCATGTACATATGTATGTATATTTAAACATAGGTATATGAAAGAGTTCGTATATAACACTCATGACATAATTTATACAACTGCAACTTTTAAATTTCTGTAAAAAAATTAAAATTTAAAATCCAAGAAAAGTTGCCAGAAAGAAGAAAATTTAAAAATTTTAAATACATATAACAACAGCCGCATAGAAAATTATGTTGCACAAGTGGTTCAAAATTATCAGGACCTAAGTAAGTGAAAGATTATCAGGTTGAGGGCTATTATTACAACCGTGTGTTAGTTAAGGGTAGAAAGGGCTTATAAAAATGTATGATTATTATAATTCTACTTTGGTCAAAGGCAATTTGATTCTACCTTGTAGGTTAAATTAAAGTAATAAGATCTTTTTAAACTACCTGCAGTGGGACCAAAGTTATATTTTTTCACGGATCAAATCATATCTCGGCAACTACAATAGTGAGAAACAAATTGTGTGAGACGGGTACTGCCTCGCAAAAAGTAGTTCTTAATTAATTAATAAAGATATTTTTTTATATAAGAAATACCGAAGCAGCAACAAAATGCATATACACAATGCTTAACTAACTAAAATAAGCAAAAATTGTTGATATTTTTTATTCACACATGCTTGCGATAAGTTGTCTGCCATTCAATGACTTCGCATATAAATTATGCAAAAATATATTTTTTAACTCACGCATGAGTCACGCGTGACTTACTCGTGAGTCTGACAAGATATGACATTGGCTTATGTATAACAAAACCACATAGAACACTTCATTTAACTTTATAGCTATGCTATTTATGTCACGACAAAGCAGCTAGAACGTGATTTTCGTAACAAAAATAATCGACACTATTACAGTTATAAAATTATTTTTGTTTTGATTTCTCTGTATTTAAAACCGGAGAACAAAAATAAACGAAACAAATTGTTTGATTTCGATTTGTTTCGTTCTTTGAAGTAAGTGAAACAAAAACAAAAAGAATGAGAAGGACATGTTAAATCATTATTATATTTAAATTAAATCACAATCATACATAACTCACGCACAACTCAAGCATGACTCACTCACGAGTCACTCGTGACTCACGAGAAACAAGATATGACATTGGCTTATGTATAAAAAAAACCACATAGAACACTTTATTTAATTTTATAGCTATGCTATTTATGCCACGACACAGCAGCTAGAACGTGATTTTCGTAACAAAAATAATCGACACTATTACAGTTATTAAATTATTTTTGTTTTGATTTCTCTGTATTTAAAATCGGATAACGAAAAAAATAAATTGTTTAATTTTGCTTTGTTTCGTTCTTTGAAGTAAGGGAAAACAAAAACAAAAAAAAAAAAAAAAAAAACAATGAGAAGAATTGCTCAATTTTGCTTTAGTATTGTTTTTGTACATTAATACAAATCAGAGAACACAGCCGACCGACTGTAAGCTGACTAACAGCTGCCGCCGCGCCGGCTACAAACAATAAATTAATTTAATTGTACGCCGCTAGAAAAGAAAATAATAATGGAATTTAATTACGCAAAGTTTTTAGCTTTAGATTTATTACTTCTTCAAAATTAGTTGAGGTAAATAGGATTTAATTACGCAAAGTTTTTAGCCTTTTTCTACTTATTTTTTCAGTTTTCTCTCACAATGCTAAATTTTAAGATATTGGGTGTGTTCGTAAACGCATCACTGCTCTGCAGCATAGAAGCAAACTTTAATTAAAAATTTAATAAAATTTCGTTGATAACCTCTTTTAGCTGCAACCTTATTTATAGCCCATATTTAACACTTATTTGTGCGTTATCTGCTTCAGTGCAGCAGTTTCCATTTGCAGCGCAGTGATGCATTTACGCACACACCCAAGATTACAAAAGCAGTGTTACCAATTTGACATTTATGTTGCGTCTTATGATATAAAATTTTATCCATTTAAGCCAATACTGTAAGTCTTAACGCTGCTTAAACTTTTTTGTAATGAATTCCTGATATCCTTGGATCACTAGTGCAAACTAATTTTAAATGTAATTTTAAATTATAATGAAAGCTTTAGGAAGTTAATTGGGATAATTTCCTTCTCTTTACATTCAAATGTCGTATTTTTATTCGCTTATATTTTTTGAGGATAACAATGGAGTATATCTTATTCTTGGTACTATTTAATTGAGGCCTGCGTATTATTTCAAAGAAAAATTGTCTTTAGTAATATGTGCTCTTACGTTTGTAATTCATTTTCTTAACAAGAATTATATAAAGAGAGCCTACAGCAGAAAAATAAATAAATATATGCATTTATTTGCTTATATTCTTCGTCGTAAATACTTACCTTGAAGCCCAACACAACAATTATACTAACTACTCCGCAGCGGTAAGTGGATTCGAAAGAACTTTCAATACAACAACAAAGAAAAAAAAATTAAACTCTATATACGCACACAAACGCTCATGCACGACAAAAAAGAAAAACATTATTAAATTGCTTAAGGCAAGAAATACTTGTAACGTGGAAGAAAAAGAAAAAAAAAAACACTTTCACGTTTTAAAAATACAAAAACATTCGACTTGTACAAACAACTACAGGCGTTTTATTAATTTTTGTTACTGTTTTCTTTGTAGTCACTCAACTTGTGTGCTTCAACAAAAATATAGTGCACGCACAGTGGGCTCAATGCAAAGCTAACGCTTAAGCCACAAAACAGTATAAAATTCGCGGTAATATTTATGTTTATACAAAAATAGTTGATTTGTTATGCATATGGGCATTTCCATCGAAAGGTCCACCGGCATCAACAAAAGTTTTCGAAAAAACTTTGTTTAACCATAGTTTCCTAAGAAAATAATAAAGCTTACAATTGCAAGCAACTGTAAATTTTTGCCCTTCAAAATTGCATATTTCAATGTCACGTTCGACATTAAAAAACAACATTTGTTATCAATATTTGTTATAAATATTCAGTATAGAACTATTTAAAACAATTAATGCCCTAATTCTGTAAGAAGATCTAGGACGTTTTTGTTTGAAAATGCTTTAGAGTTCTTGTCTTTGAATTCTCTTAATTATTTTCTTCAAAAATGGTTGTTGTCTTTGATAATGAAAAATAAAAGTATTATTGCCATGTTTTTAAAACATAAAAATAAAATTAAAGTATTATACAATAGTTTGAATAATACATGAAAAAATATGTGTTGGATATAATGTTTGAAACAAAATCATAAAGCAAATACACGAACCTTCTAGCAAAGACAATAAATAATATTTGGTTTAAAGAATCACAACTGCTTATTTTTTTCGTCCATAGACAAGACGATACAATCGTCGAACAGAATTAGGGCATAAAATAAATGAAGAAAAATATAAAGGTTTGTGACAAAAAGTTGGTCACGTGCAACATCTTAGGCGTAAAATTAAAAAAAAAAATTACGTACTTTTATATTATAATCCATCTAGATGAGCAACTGGGGCTTAAAATAATAAACAGAGTTTCAAACGGTAGAGAGAAAAATTAAAATATTATTGCCAAACCATACATTTCAAAACAAGCAAATAATGCGGAATGCTAGACAAAAAGTGAAAAGAAGTAAGAATCATACATATCAAACAAGATATGGATTAATTTAATCGAGCCAGCCTTAAGAGCTGAATGACGCTTTAAATGGAAGTAAAAAGTCGGAATACAAAAATGAATCGTTAGGGCAATGGCCAAGAGAAAATTTTTTATTTTATTTTTCTCGTCCTTATTCATCTCAAAAAAATATCCTGGGAAACTTTGTGCCTTCCAAAGATAATAATTTGTAAGAACCCAGCGTAAAACAATATTCATTTTACATATTTTTTAAAAGGTTGTTTCTATACATGAAATACCAGTCAGTCAGTAGACTTCAAGCCAAAAATATACTTCGGTATTTCAAGTATGAAACTAAATATTTTCTTTTTCTTTTTGCTTTTGAATACTTTTATTAATATTGCTCAATGTGGCAGCTTACTGTAGAAAGGTGATGAGAAATTAAAAAAAAATTCAAAATAGAATAAAGATGCTTGTTTTGTACAGATTTTTGTTTGAGGCTTTTAAACTTATTAAGTTTGTATATTGTAATTCTCAATAGTGTATTAAGAGTCTTACTATAAATATACAAAGTTTGTTAGTTAAATTAAAAAAAAAATCACTTGAAGTCTACTGACGAGTTCCATAAGTGGGAACAAAATGCATATAGACAATGCTTAACCATAAAAAACAAGAAATATTTTCAAGTTTGTTTCTGTGTTAAAACAAATGCGTTGAATGCTTCTTTAAAATTTTGTAAAGAGAGCAATAGCAACATTATAAATATCATGGTGAGGAAAATTGCGCGTGCGACGTGTCAAGTGCAAGAACATGCATGCCACATGTCACGTGCGACAACTCGAGTGCATCATGTCACGTGCGACTGTTATTAAAATTTAATGAAGAAAACTAGATAAATAGTTTTTAACCTATTGTAAAGAAATATCAGTGCTCGTGAGACGTGTCACATGTGACATATCCCATGCGACTGTAATATTGGATGAAGAAAATTTTATAAGTACTTTTTCTACAAAATCAAAGCTATTGTAAAGAAATATCAATGCACAATATTTTAAAACTAGTCCCAGTAAAATATTCCTTCAGGTTTTGCTAAAATCATCGTTTTAATCGTTGGTCACAAACACAACTTCTGTTGTTTGCGAGTGCTTTAGTTTTTAACAGTTAGTTTTCAAAGAAAAAAGTGTTCAAATGCGAACTTATATGTATATATTCGTCAATCTAACACTTTTATTCTCCTTGGAGAAGAAAATGCTTCCGTGAATTACATACAAAATTTATTTAAAATCAAACAAATATAAGTTTAATAATAAGAAATACACAAATTGTGGTTTTAACAAAAATTGTTATGTGTAAAGTTGTTGTTTTTTAATTTTAAGTGGAATATAATTCTATGCTAGTTATATCACCGCAATAAAATTTACTGCATGTAAACCAAGGGAGGTTTGTTTATGCTTTTTCCCAAAACGTAGTTGTACAAAATTTTTAGAAACAATCGTGAGCACTATTTCCTCATTTGGTCCTAGGAATAAGCATTTTGCTAACCTTTAATATTTAATTGAAAATAAAATATTAAAATTACGTGTTGTATTAATTAAATTTTTTTTTTATAAAGAGAAGTAACACTCAGGCAATTAATGCCTACTGCTAATACTAGGTGTTACCTTCTTTAGGAAAGGGATAGTGAGAGAGAAGACAGGTGGTGAAAGAAGAGATAGAGGAAAGCTTCATTCTTTTACAACTCTGCTTTTCGCACGTTTTTAATAATGCAGTGTTGCAGCGCCTCTCTGATGTTAAATGGGGCGTATTAATTTTTTGAAGATGTGTCTTGTAGCCATTTTATTGATTATTTTACTTCGCCGATGATTTTGCTACAAAAAAAACTAAAAGGAGAAAAGTGAAAAAATCCAAGCTTGACGTCTTGGAATTGTAAACAGGGGCACTACCTGTATATTACGACAACAAACATCAGCATAAGGGCTTGTTCTAATTTTTTTTGGAGAGAAGGCATGCAAGATCTACAGCATTCATCTTGAGCCTTCTAATAAGTTGTAGTTAGTGTTTAAGATCTATCGTATTCATCTGGAATTTACTTTAATTTTTTTTTTATTTTTCAAGATCTGCAGAATTCATCTTTGAATTTATTTTATATTTTTAGTTCAAGATCCCCCAAATTCAGCGTGAATTTCTTTTGCGGTAACAACCTTTTAGTAAATCCTTTGATAGCATAGCTATCAAAGACGGCTATATAGAACATATGTATTATCAAATATAAACATTTCCCTTTTTCAAAAGCTTTAGTAAAATTCAGTTTGATATTAAAGGATATTTATTGCATATTATATAATATTTACATATGTATAATATTATAAATATTTACTATTAAAATACCTTTCATGAAAAAAATTCTCATCTTCATTATTAAGCAATACAGCCCACTGTGCAATGGCATTGCGTTAACAACGCAGACTTTTAAATGAAAACAACAAACAATAAACTTAAATGAGAAAAGCTCACACGCAGCAACCAACTAAAAGAACTTTATGAAAAAAAAATTAAATAACTACTGCATATGCTGATCTTATTTTCATTGTATTCTGTTGTGTTTTATTGTCTTGTCGTTGTTGTTTGTACTTGATAATGGCGATGGTGATTACAACTACGACTACATAAAGAGAAAAAAGAAAAAAAAATGGAAAAAAGAACTTGAATTTTCTTGTTGCTTTTGTTTCTGTATAAATAAACAATGGAAAAAAACTCGTAAAACATTTAAGAAAACTGAACTAAAATGAAAGGGAAAAATTCAACCTGTCATTACCTTTTTTCTTCTTAATTTTTTTATTGTTTTTTTCTTTTTTTTTTAAGTGCACTTCAAATAAGAAATAAGCAAAAAGTATGCACTTGTAATGACATTTTTAATGCTACAACAAAAAAGAGAAAATTTATTTTCAGGCCTAAAAGCAAAAGCTAACAATGAATAGAAAGAAAAATAATGGGATTATTGCAGTAATTAAAATTTTCTTTATGGAAGGTTAACTGGAACTCTTTATTAGCAATTCCCTGCAATTAGTTATTAATATCTTAAGAGATAGGGAATCAAATTAAAAGGTAAGTCATGTGTAATGTTTGTAACAGTTAAATAAAAAGACTTAATTGCTTAACAAACACGAAAGAAAATGGCAGAAATAGTAGATTAAAGCTGCTATCGAAAAAAAAACTTGAATATTTTTACGCTATACTCTGTTAGTGATCGGCTACTTTAACTACGATTATTACGAGTGTAAGATATATGAAAATAAAGTTCTTTCATACAAACTGTGAATGTTCTTGTATGCTAACTTGCTTCAGCTTTTGTCACGAAAAAATCGTGAAATCATATCGAATCGTCTTTTCTGATAACTATGTAAGGCTCTCACATTTTTCTCTTTGCAAATTTTATTGTCCCTCTACCCCTTTTACGTCAATATTCAATATTTAGATATCGCTTTTCCTATAAATATTTTAAAATACTAATATATACACACTCTTAAGGCAGAAATGCTGAAATGTGTTAAACAGTGATTACGGTCACTTCACCACTATTCTTCTTATTAGTATTTCTCAAAATAACAGAACTGCTACAAACAAAAAATACTGCTAAACTGTTACCACAAACGCAGTTTAAAAGAACAGGGATTTAGAAATCACTTTCACTAGGTACACCATTATTAAAAAATTACGGGATCGCTCATCTCTAATTCTCACAATTATAAAATTTTCAAAAAAAACGGCCTTAATTTCCCCCCCAGTACGTATGATTAATATTAATAGTTCCAAATAAAATGATCTCCCTTAAGGTATGCTATACTATTTAATTCAATGCAATAATAGTGGTAAAATATTGCTCATACGCCAGCGTTCCTTATAATTTCAATCATATAAATTGATTGCCACAATATTTTTTATCACTTTCATTATTTATTATTCTTTTATTTTCGAAAGCTTTTCAAACATTTTTATACTCGAAAACTTTTATTCTATATTAATATTAAAGCTGTTCTCGTCGCTAAGTATCACACTCAAGCAATATAAATTTAAAGCATATAAAATTCTTTTGCTCTTGTTTCTACATATTATTTTATACTTCTACCCACTATTTCTTTAAAGCTGCATGAAAAATTCTTGCTAGAGTGTGTACATAAAGAAAATTTATGTTAAGTTGCTCTACTAAAACTAATTCCAGCATGCACATCATGATGAAATTTTTTTCGAGGAAAAAAAAACAAAGAAGAGAAGCATTCACTGGCTAAATTTAGAGAAAAGAAAATGTACATATTTAAGTGCAATAATATCCAAAGATTCCCAAGATAAAAAAAATTTATATGTATACAAGAGCATAAAATAAGTGTTACACAGCAGTTAAGTTTTTTTTTTGCACTGATGCAATATTAAAATGTCAGGGGTGTTAGACATTTGTGATCACTATAAGACTAAAATCACGAAAAATAAAATGTAAATGTGGGGATTAAAATTTACTAATTATTACAGTTTTCCTAAGGTTCTACTGATTATTGCCTTAAAAGGGATATATTTAAAATGTTCTTTCCCTGCATGGAATTGATGCATGATTGCAATTACTACAATTGCTATTATTAGTAATACTACTTCAGATATCGATATTGTTATTTGGTGTTTGACTAGATTCTTCAAATAAGGGAATTTGTTTGAATGACTTATTTTGCTTCTTGCCTCTATGGTATCACAAAATATCTTCGAATGTTTGAATTCATATTGATTGTGTGGATTTTATTTATTATCGTTAAAATCTTTTGAGTTCCCCAGGTGAATTTATAATTACAAATAGTAGGCATTAAAAGGATCTATCAAGAGTCTCCTAATAAGAGGTTTCAATTTAATTTGTAAAAAAGGAGATTTTTTATTCCAAAGAAACAGATATGCCATTAATATTGAAGAGCAATGTCAGCCAAATAAAATCCACTTCACAGATTCCATATTTGAAGTCTCGAATCAATTATGGGCCCTTGACATACCTTTTCTCTTTTGTATCTCCACAGCAATTCAGGGGGATCTATTAGGAGATTAAGGGTGTGGCAATCCTGAGGACCCTAGCTATGGTAAATGTTATTTTTTCCATTGACGTACCTTTGGTACTTTACACATAAAACATATTAGTTACTAACAAATCTTTGGCAACGACCAACGGATATGCAGATATATATAAAAGGAAACAGGGCTGTGATGCCAACCAGGTGGAGCGTTACCTGGAACTGCCCTGACTTTAAAAGACGATAGAGGTCAAGCGTTTTGGTGTGGAGCTTTGAGGTCTAGCCAGAGACTTATTTCTAGTGCCATGGATGCCGGTTGCCCGACAGCAAGGCTGCTGTAGGATTTTGAGTGTGAGTTGCGGTCATCAGGATCCTTTGCTAAAAGGCCGATTTCGTCCTACCCGAGGGGTTAAAGGGGTGATGTTGAGCACTGTGGAGTATGCACTGTATTGTTGGTGGCACAGAGATACGTCTGGCTCCGATCAGTGGCTGAGCTGTGCCGACAATGGTGAGGAATTCTCCTGGAGACCTTGCTGTGAGTGTACGCAACTATACTCGCGGCGTATGAACTTGGAGAGTCGTACGTGATGGTTGTTGGTTGCTACTTAAACGCTGGGAGAATGGTATTGGCTGTCTAGTGTTAGACCAATGCTAGTGACTGGTGTGCCGCGTTTAACCAGACACTATTCTAGGTGATCTTGCCATACAACCAATAGTACTGTTTTGACAAAGTCATTACAACAAAGAGTGTAGACAGCTCTTAGTAGCTCAGCAAGGTACTTGATAACTACTATGATCGAAGATAGCAGCCTATGTGCTCATGGAGTGAAACATGGTGCATTCTAAGGGTGCATGGGGATGATGGTGAGCATTCAATATACACGCGGTGCTTAGCCCACCGTGAGATAAGGCCCTAAAAGCAGGTGCTCACGTTAATCTGAAACACATCTATATCTCCACGGAAAAAAGTTCCAAATTATTACATAACAATATCTTGGTGGTTAATTATGATTGCTTTTTCGAAAAATCTTACGATAAGGGACTTTAGTACACAAAATAATGATGATATTATTAATTGTATGACATTTAGCATCGTCTTAATGAATTTTAAAGTCTGAAGACCTAAGATTTTATATAAAATATGATGAAATTTAGTTTGTTAAACTCTACGTTATATCTTATCTATGAAAATTATAATATTCCAGTAGTAAGCTTCAATGGTTGAAATCAGGTGGGTGTAATAATTACCGGTCAAGTTTTTTTGGACGTTCTTCTTAAAGAAGTACAATAAAATTATTTTTTGTTTTATTTTTGGGAATTGCTACAATTTAAGTTTAACGTTTATTAACGCACTAATAATTCCAAATTATTATTTTACTTAATTAGTAATAATAACATAATAACTCTAGTTGTTCTAAGAAATTTGGGTAAAGGGTCCCTGATGATCTGCATTAGCAACAGTGAAATGCGCATAGGATCCAGTTAAACCCCTCAATAATCAATTTCAATGTATTTTTAATAAAAAATTTATTTTACTAATTAAGTATAATAATAATTTGGGATTATTAGTGCGTTAATAAACGTTAAACTTAAAATAATTTTTTTTTAAATTTAGTGCAACATACAACTTTATAAATTTTGCAAAAAGTTTGTTTTCTTGAATTCAAGAGCTTAGTTGCGCTCTCAAAAATATAGTGACATTCCAGCAAAATATTACAATACAAATCATTAGTTACAGCATTGATGAACTCAGCTCCAGCTATTTCAATATCTGACGAATCATCAATGAATTTATCACATGGTTGTCATAGGATGGAAGTGATCCAAATAACTAAATGGTATGCGCTTAAAACGTTAGAACAATTTTTTTATATATAAACAACAGCCTTAGAATATTAAATTCCGTACCTGAAGTGATTGGTATGCAATAAAAGTGGTAAACCTTTGCAACTTGTTCCGAGTTTTTTTGCTTAGATACATATATGGTACAATAAAATGTCTAGTGTTACATCACCTTAAACACCGTCTGTTCAGGTTATTTGCTTTAAATTTGCTTAATAATGTACCAACTAAAGTCAGTAAAATAAATTAAAAATACATATTAAGAACTAATTCAAATTGGTATGCGCACTATCGTTTTAAGGTATCCATAAGCTGCACAATTTATTGAGTAGTTTATTGCTATTGATATTACTGTACGATATTAAACAAAATATATGACGCAATTTGTCATACAAATATATTTAATAGTAGGTATAACCTGTTTTTAAAAACTTGAAAGACTTGAAATTGAAAATCAGTATTGTACAATGTTATCTGCGCATTAAAAATATTCATTTTTTTCTAAACACAATTAAAATTATATAAAATTGTATCCAATATTTTGTGCAGTTCTATTGTGCAATATAAAATATTGCACAATAAAATTACAAATATATGCTTATGTTTAGACAGTTAATAATTGGATTGCATCAGGCTTTAGAAATTTCTACTGCTTTTACTTTTTATGCGATAAAAAGTTTGTGTCATAATATATATCACAATTATCGCAATACAACACCATTATAATAGCACTAAACTTTCCATCTCTGATATAAAGATATGTATATGCTTGTGCAATTTAATACGCATGCACTTTATTTGCTTTAGTTTTCTAGCGCTTGAAAAGTGTTTAAGCAAGTGTGTACACATTCTTAGCAATTTTAAGCTTAAACTAAATATGACTTACTGCACGCTTACAGTATGAAAATTTAACAAATTTCCTTTTTTACTCAACTAAAATATACTGTAAATAGAAACTAAAAAAAAGCCTTAACGTTTTATGCATATTTTTTTACATTTTCTTTATTTCTGCACAAACAAAAGAAATAAGAATAAATTATTATTTAATTCTTTTGCAGTTCTTAGTTCATTCTACTTTTGTCTTAATTTTTAGTTTTGTAATTTAAACTAGAAAAACAGGCATTATATCTGCTTTTTATGTTTTAATAAAATAGAGCGACAACCAAGGTCTTTGCAAAGCAAACCAAGAAATAAGTTTTTAAATGTTAAGCTGGAAAAGCAAATATATTTAGAGAAGACTTGAGCTTATAATATTTTAAACATTTATTTTGGTAAATTGTAATGCGTTTAAGTATCTTAATGTACGTTTGGCTTATGCCCTAATTCAGTAAGAAGATTTAGGGCGTTTTTGTTTGGTTTTGAATTCTCTTAATTATTTTGTTCAAAAATGGTTGTTGTCTTTGATAATGAAAAATAAAAATACTATTGCCATGTTTTTAAAACATAAAAATTAAATTTAAGTATTATACAATAGTTTGACAAATATATGAAATAATATGTGTTGGATATAATGTTTGGAACAAAATCATAAAGCAAATACCTAAACCTTCTAGCATAGACAATAAATAATAGTTGTTTTAAAGAATAACAACTGCTGCTTTTCTTTTTGTCCATAGACAAGACGATACAATCGTCAAATAGAATTAGGGCATTAAACGAAATAGCTATTTTTTTTTTAAATTTCTGTAAGGGTGTTTAATGAAATTATAAAAGAAAGATGAGGGAAATATGTCTGTGTCAATGTGTCAACAAATTAAAGTTAATCAAACATAATTTCCTTGAGAAGAGTAGTGGATATTTTTGTCAAATATCGTAGAGCACACGTACTGCACTATGCATGTGTGAGCCAAACTATTCTGAAATAAGCATATTTTTTTAGTTTTAGTACATATTTCTGCTGATAACGTCATTAGTACCTGCTACAACTAGTTTTGTTAGTTAGTGTATATGTAAGTTGTTGGTGTATGTGTCTGGCGTCTGCATTGACTTAAGAGTTTGTGTGGTTGTACATTTTTTACTTAGCAGGAAAGTATAATATTTAAGCTCTTGTTATGCTATGTTATGTTATTAAATGTTTACTTCAACATCATATTGTATGCTTAAATAAAAATAAAGAGTGTCGAAATATATTTTGACCAATTTTGCGATGATGCCCATATGGATGTATGAACGAATGTCTGTATAACATTGAGAATATTACTTTGAAATATGTTATTTTATAAATTTTATTTGATAAGCCTAATTTTACTTTTATTATGTGTATAAAATAACAGAATCTAGTCATGAAAACGTTATTCTGCTTTATAGGATTCCAGTAATGCAAATATTTATTGTTTTTTTTAGTAAAATGTAGAAAATTTAAAAAAATAATCTCTTGAATTTGATATGCTTTCAAGTTTTTGGTTTTCATATCTTTTAAAGCATAGACTATAAATCTAAACTTTTCCCTTTGACCAAAAGCATAATAACAAAACTTTTCACTTAAACTAATCGTATCATAAGTTTAACAATAAATTCTAAGCATGAGGGACATGTACCATAAAAGTAGAAAAAGTTTTCTATGGTTTCTTAAAAAAAATATAACTAACTAGGCACCGCATAAGGTTATAATCTTTCTTTTCTTTTTTTTATATACGTAATACAATAAAAAGATTTTCTTTCAGAAAAAAATAATTTTTTTTTATCATATTTAAGGAGCAACAAAAGCTCAACAAAAAAAAAAACAAGCAGTAACAAAAGAAATGAAAACAATGGAATGTATTATGGAAATCAATTCAAAATATTAAATCAATAAATAGCGTATACAAATATGACCAAAGGCGGCATAAAAAAGTAATAAAATCCCAGAAAATCGGAAGAAAACCCTTATCACTGTGACCATAAAAAACAACAATGTAAAAAAAAAAATTGGGTAAATCAGATTTTCATGATAAGACAAATTTCTTTTCTTTCCACTTATTTTGCATGAAAAGGAACATTATCATTTAATTCTTTATGAAAAAAAAAAATACATAAAATAGCAAAATTCATTAAATACGTGAGCTTGCATATTTGCCCTGTCATTAGCATAACGAAGTTAAAAGAGATGGTTTCCTTAACCTACTTAAGTCAAATCAATGATATACATATACATATATTTCCTTTAATAGTTTTTAGCCAAGACTGTTTGTATGATAAAGAAAAATCTTTTGTTTTGTAACAAGGAACCCTTAAAAAGTAAATATCTACCTTTTACTTTAAGTTAAAAGCCATACGATATATGTACGCAGGTATAATATTATATGACACTTTGTGTGTTTTTCCTCTTTGGAACAATAAAGTCTCATAAATACAATATGCCAACGTCAATACAATAAAATATTGTGCATATATTATGTTTGTTTATATGGGGAATAAATTTAGAAAATGAGCCCCATCTGTGTTTTACATAAAATATAAATAAAATTTAAAATAAAATTTAATTTATTAGCATTTTGCTACAAATGTCTAAGAAGAAATTTATATCCTTGTAAATAGTTACAAGTAGAGATGGCCGCGTGTCGTGTGTTTTTTTTTTTTGTGACACAAGCAGGTACGACTTCAGACGACACCTTCGTGACAGAAAATCTGATTTCATGCGTGTTCGGGTAGTATCGTGTTGAGCACAATTGTCACGATAAAACACGAAACGATTTTAGGTGTAGAGTATATATGAATGAATTTCCAGTAAAGAAAACATTCACTCCCTGTCCAACGATGTCACCAGAAATCGTTCGATCGTCAACTGGTATTGCAAATAACAATGACATTAAAAAATTTTGTTGTTGTTTTCAATTTAACTATTCGATCGAACGATTTCTGGTGACAGCGTGGCACAGGCCGTTTATACTTTGTATGGCCTAAGAATGTTCACATGCTTCATCACAGGCCGTTGCAGACTGAGAAAACACCTCAAGAGACTTGGTATTGGGAGTAACAGACTGTGCACATTCTGTGATTATGAGGATGCAACTCCAGAGCATATTTTGAAGGACTGTGAAGCGTTATGTTAAAGAAGATATAGCCTATTGGCCAACTAGTGGTGGAGTGCGAACCGCCAACACTAGACTCACTGGCAATCTTGAGATTCATCAGGAGAGTAGATCTCGATAAGCTGCTCTAGTACCTGTCAAGACATACAATAGGTATAATTCGTTCTCAGTGTCCTGCATTTCCCGTTTAATTAATTAATTCATTCATTAATCGTCAAGCACGCTAGACCAGGAAATTTATTGTCTTTTAAGCTTAAAGTTCTGGGATCAAAAAAAATTTGTATCTACTTGCATATATAAAGTGATTTTCTGCTATTCAATTAGATTGCGTTCGTGTTGTGCAGTCCCATGTTGTGAAAATCTTTCGCCTGCGAGTTTCGTACGTGTTGGACATCTTGGTATTCGTCACGAGCCCATCTCTACTTACAAAGATATTTTTTATGTTTGTAATGCTGCAACTTTTTATCGATTTATAATACAACATACTTGCTTGTTTTTCCACATATCTGAATGCGTATAAAGCAAAATTTCTTAGAGGTAATTTAATAAACGCAGAACAAAAGGTGCTGTTTCGCATTTTTCGAAAAATTGTTTTTTGTTTGTTTCTATTTTTGTAATATTTAGGTTGAAAAGAAATTTTAAATGTGCCAAAAAGCTTTTTATTCTATGGCTTCTCGTATGTATGCATCATGGGATTGAAATGCGAAAGAACCGGCACTTTTATTATTCTATTTACACCACAACTTTTCATCAAGTGTTCGCGCCAGTTTTATCTTAGTGTTCAATTTGCTTTTGTATTGTTTTTGCAAATAAGCACAAACCAGGGAATATATCCAATCGGCTGTAAAACGACTAACAGCCACCGCCGGCCACAAACAATACATTAATTTAATCGTACTCCGCAGCGCTAGAAAAGAAAATATTGGAAAATAAATGGAAATGTTTTGAAATATTTCCCGCGAAATTGGCATCATCATATAATATAATTTTATTGAATTGTTATTTAACACATTAGGTTTGTTTTATGTACATAGCTAAGCAGCATAGCTATAATCGGGTGTCTAAAAACACCTCTCTCCTTTTTTGGTTTGTTTTAATTCTGCACCATATGAGATGTTATTTATAAGGAATGTTTATTATGTAGGCCTAAAATTTTTAAATGGAATAAAACAAAGATGAATTTTTTACAATTGACATGAAATTAACTTTATTCGAAAGATTATCTGCTGGCATTATAATTTAAATATGACTTCTGTCATATGATCGCCATAGCTGGCTTGGACGTAGTCTTTTATTGGCAACAGACTAGTGATTTTATACATTCTCATAGAAAATAGTCTAGCGGCATTAAATCACATGATCTTGGTGGCCAATTTATGGGTTCGAAAGGTGAAACTATGTGGTTTCCAAACGTCTCCTTCAATAAATCAATTCTGGCAGGAGCATTTTGATATGTTGCGCCATCTTGTTGAAACTACAGCTCCTGCAGCTTGTGTCTAAGGGAGGCGAAAACAGTTCCACCTGCAGGCAAGGTCATGGCATTTGCTTTTTGTAATGATCATTTTTATTGATTACACCATGCAACAAATGAAGACTTTTGAAAAACCAAACGGACACAGCACTATAGGTTCGATAGTTATATCAAAGGGTAGCTAAACTCTATACTCAGTTCGGCGAGTTTAGTGACAAACTTTTTTCTATGAGACTGCAACAATTTTAAAAAACCAATCCGCCCTAAAAAATATTGTTATAAGGTTCTGCTCAACAGCTTATTCAGGTTCGGTGATAGCTCTAAACTATATATGTATGTACATTGAACAGGCGCTAAGTGAACTTATAAAAACCAAACTTATTTAATTTATTGAATTTCGATTTTCGATTCGATTGCAATAGTTTTTACTACTTGACTAGCCTATTAATTATAATATATTATTAATTTCGATATCTTATTTTTATTTAACGCGTGTCAAAATGAATACAAATTTAAAGAAAATTTTTATTGATGGTTTAGCATCAAAGGGTGGCTTGATGTAAAAAGTTGGTAAAAAAACAAAATAGGCAACACGCTCAATAATATTATTATACCCTTTACCAAAAAAATGGTAAAAGGGTATATATAGGTTTGTCATTCCGTTTGTAATTTCTATAATATCAATAAGCGACCCATATAATATATATATTCTGAATCCTTATGCATAGGGAAGACGAATAAGCGATGTCCGTCTGTCCGTCTGTCCGTCTGTCCGTCTGTCCGTCTGTCCGTCTGTCCGTCTGTCCGTCTGTCCGTCTGTCCGTCTGTCCGTCTGTCCGTCTGTCCGTCTGTCCGTCTGTCTGTACGTGAAATCGGTTTTCCGAAGCTCCCAGAAGAGCTAGAGACTTCGTTCTTGGACTGGTGTGTCAGAAATTTTCCAAAATAGATTGGTATTGAAATTCAGCAAAATCGGGCAGACGATTGCAGAGCTGGAAAACTTAAACTTCATTTTGCCATATAAAAGTAACTCCCGAAAACAAATTTTTATTTTTTTTTAATAAATGTACATATTTTACACTTCAGTACGACTAAAATTGGAATTTTAAATTTAAAAAATACAAAAAAATTAAAAAGACGTTTCCAGGGTTGGAAAACTTTAACTTTTTGTGTTATGTAAAATTAACTATGTCTAAAACTATATTAGTATTTTCTCGAGAACCGTAAGAGCTACAGACCTGAAATTTGGACACAGTATGTAGACCTTTGGCCGCTACAACAACAAATACATGAGAATTGGAAATTAAAGGGTGTTCCAAAACGAGCAACGAAAAATTTTAAAATCCCATGTAGTATATGTACAATTGTATGTATATACACTTGAAATTTGTAAGGTTAGTGTATTTTTATACAGACTACAAAAATTAACACAAAAATTTAAAAAAAAATTTAAATTAAAGGGTGTTTCATCAGTTAATGCAATTTTGACTATGTAATTTTGACAATTTGCTGTATCTTGGAAACCGTAAGAGCAAAACTCTTGAAATTTTCAAAAACGGTAAAACTGAAAAAATAAAAAATTATAAAATCGCCAAACCGAAAAAAATCGCCAAAAACAAGAAAAAAATCGCCAAAACGAAAAAAAGCACCAGAACGAAAAAAAAACCCTAAAAAAACAGAAAATAGTCGTCAAAATGAAAAAAATCGCCAAAACGAAAAAAACCCTAAAAAACAGAAAAAAATCGCCAAAATGAAAAAAAAATCGCCAAAATGAAAAAAATCACCAAAACGAAAAAAAACCCTAAAAACAGAAAAAAATCGTCAAAATGAAAAAAAATCGCCAAAACGAAAAAAACTCTAAAAAACAGAAAAAAATCGCCAAAATGAAAAAAATCGCCAAAAAAAGAAAAAACCTAAATAACAGAAAAAAAATCGCCAAAACGAAAAAAAGCACCAAATTAAAAAAAAATTTCTAAGACTAAAATAAATCGCAAAAAAACGGAAAATTGCTAAAATGAAAACAAAAATCGCCAAAATGAAAGAAAATCGCCAAAATGAAAAAAAATCGCTAAAATGAAAAAAATCACCAAAACGAAAAAAAAACCTAAAAACAGAAAAAAATCGCCAAAATGATAAAAAAATCGCCAAAATGAAAAAAATCACCAAAACGAAAAAAAACCCCAAAAAACAGAAAAAAATCGCCAAAATATCGCTAAAACGAAAAAAAACCTAGAAAACATAAAAAAATCGCCAAAATGAAAAAAAATCGCCAAAAAAAGAAAACAAATCGCCAAAACGAACAAAAAACTAAAAACAGAAAAAAATCGCCAAATGAAAAAAATCGCCATAAAAAAAATCGTCAAAATGAAAAAAATCACCGAAACGAAAAAAAACATAAAAAAAAGAAAAAAATTGCCAAAATGAAAAAAAATCGCCAAAATGAAAAAAATACCAAAACGAAAAAAACAAAAAAATCGCCAAAAAAATCGCCAAAAAAAACCCAAAAAACAGAAAAAATCGTCAAAATGAGAAAAATCTCCAAAATGAAGAAAAGCCCAACAACAGAAAAAAATCGCCAAAATGAAAAAAAAACCTCCAAAAACAGACAAAATCGCCAAAACGAGAAAAAAGCGACAAAACTGAAAAAATCGTTTTAACTGAAAAAAACTTCAAAAAAGCAAAAAACCTTCCTTTCGTGCGCGATTCAAAGTCGCACTTAACTGATTTTTTTAATATTAAAGGAATTAAATGAAACTAAGTTTTTGCTTATTTCGTTCTTGCTTTTTTCACTTAACATATTTTATGTATTTTTTAAAGAACTAGATTGGTATCAATAATCAGAAAAATTCAAAATTATGACTCCAGGGTTGGAAAACTTACACTTTTTGTGTTATGTAAAATTAAATAGGTCTAAAATTTTTTTCGTTTTCTTTATAAATTGAATATATTTTATGCTTCTGAAAGAAAAGTTTGGTGTATGAAATTTTAAAAATGAAAATTATAGCTCCAAAGATGGAAACTTTAAAAAAATTATAAATTTTTTCACAAAACAAATATGTATGTACGTGTCTGTATACTATATATATGTACGTACGTTGGTAAAGGTATATAAG
>OX101753.1:136538395-136781037 GCA_944452675.1 Tachina lurida
AAATTTTAATTATAACAATTTATGCTTTTCATGCTATGATTTATGCATAGATTTTTTGCAGTTTTATACACAAATACACAAAATTACACGGCCACTTACTTTGAAATTTAAGACCAATTCCACACGCGAAATACTTAATTAATTTTGTGAAGTTTTTTCAATCCTCATAGTTATTTTGTTGTGCAATATATGTCATTTATAAGCTGACTTTAGAAAAAGTTGTGTATGATAAGAGTTTCTCAAGCATTCTTAAAAATTGCTTTTAAGTTTACATTTTATAAACATTATTATTAACGAAATTATAAAAAGCTTAAAATTCACTATTATTATAAGCTTATTCTCAAGTTGTATTGAAGTTTGATTATTGTGTGGTATATTGGGTTACTTAAAACATACGCGGATACCACCAGCACAAATAGCACTATTGTTTTTCTATATGTTTGTTTCTCTATATGTCTTAGCAAGAAAAGAGAAATGCAGATAATCCTTTGCATTTGTATTGGTTAACAACAATTACAGTAAAATTAAACTATTTCCATTGAAAGCTTAAGGCCATATTGTAAACTGTCACATTGCTTCTCAATACATATTGTATTGAAACAGAGACATAACTCGAATAAGCTGGTTTTACAGAGATACCTTTTAAGTCTTCAATTTACAAACAACTTCATAAATATATTATATATATTCTTTTCTCAAAAGGAGCGTGTACAAGGCCTTTAAATTAAATTTTTGCACAAGATTTGATATAATGTAAAGATTTTTTTTGCATTAATACTCGTAACTAAAAAAGTCATTTTTTTTGGAGATATATCTGTGTTGCAATAAAAGAGTGATATATATATTTAATAATTTTTAACTTGACAACTACTTTTTAGTGTCTTCCTAGTGATAAGATAATTATATCATTATAATTGTTTAAAAAAATATTTTTGCGAATTTCGAGGCCATGTTTTCTTATTGTATTTCAATTGATATCAGTAACGCTACTGCTGATACAAGTATGCCATTTTATTATCTGTATCTAAACCAAATCATGGAATATAAAATGCATTCGAGTCATATTATACATTTTGCATGATTTTATTTCTGGTGAAATTTTGAGCACTTCCGAGCTTTGACAGTTGATAGCGGCCATATTGTTAAAACTAAATCTGTCATTTATTTAATATGTTGTCATTTAAATAGTCTTCCTGAAGTCTGTTAAGCACGAGTTAAATTTTATGCAAAAAAAAAAAGAACGTTAATAGTTTATATCTAAAACAATTAATAATACTTGTATTGTATAACAATTATTAGTTAAAGCTAAATTCCTTATTTAATGCTGTCCTCAAAATGTGCGTTCTCGCGCTCTACAGTACAATTCCTCCTATAAATATGTTTTATAAGGCTTACGCAGAGGGAAAACACAGCCGTTTACAAAAGTGAGTTAAGCACGTTTGCTCTCACTTTGACAACGGCTGTAGTCAAACTTTTAAGAACGACTCGTTCATAATGTGTCGTCAAATGTTCTTGATTTTACAACGCTTTGTTCTCAATTTGATAACGAATCATTCTCATTTCGACAATGCTTCGTTCTGATTTTGATAACCCATTGACTGTATACAAATAAAAACCCAGATGTAATATAAACACTTTCATTAATATGTATATAATTTATTTAATAAATTTAAAAAACTGTAAATAATTAATAATAAATTATGACTTAGCATTATTTGTATACAAATGGAAAGGGAGACAATCAGAAATCTACACCAACTGACAACACACACAGTGTACTAACCATAAAGAACTCTGATGATGAAGGTGCAGTGACCTTCGAAAACAGCTAGTTGTTCCGTTCTGCTAAGTGTTTGTTAGAATATTTACAATTAACTTTGGTGTTCATTTATAATTATTACATATAATTTGGCTTACAAAGTGATACGAACTTATGCCTAATCAAAACATAAATATATAATCAATTGAAGTTCGAACAATAATACTTAAAACTAACTAAAACATTGGTTTTTGCTTTGATAACGGTTCGTTTATAATTTGACACTATAAAGTTGACAATTTGACATAATTTGACAAACGACTGTTCTTGATTTGACACCATCTCGTATTTTGGCACTTTTTGTTCTTCATTTAGTAATGGAAAGTTCTTGAATTGTCAACACTGGTTGTCAATAATGTTGTCCTCACTTCGTTGTTAAATTGACAACGGTAGTGGACAATTTTAGAACGTTATTTTTTCCCTCTGTGTTGGCGTGTGGACAGCGTGATTGTAGCAAAACAACTTATTCAACACCTTTATTAATTTTTTTTTTAAGCCGATAGCCAGTAGTCGCTAATGCTTTGTTTTATTTAGTTTAGTTTATTGTAATTTTTAATTATAATAAATTTAAAAATAATAATAATAAGAAATTAATTTTTTATAAATAGATATTTTCAAAACGATTTTAGTACTTCAACAACTACAAACGAGTTTTTCTGTATGAAGTATGAATGAGTATGTTATTTCAAAATCCCAGGATTTTATAAATATCGATTCCGAAATCCCGGGTTAAGGGGATTTTCCACCATTTCGGGATTTTTAAGGCATTTTTCGGAATCTAACCAAAAAATTTAAAATCTATTTTTTTAATAAGAAATAATTTCCTAATCGGGCCTAAGTTCAGTATTTTCAATTATTATTGAATAAAATATTTTTTCTAAAGAAAAGAAGAAAAATTAAACTGAACTTTATTAGCTGGGGGAAGCTCACATTAATTAAAAAAAATATTTTATTCAATAAAATTTGAAAATATGTACTTAACTTAAGCCCGATTAAGAAATTATTTTTGATTAAAATTCAATATAGTTCAATTAAATTTAATATGTGTCACTTAAATCATCATGGGCACGTGAAAAATATATGTTCACTTGGCAATCACGGTTCGTATACTGAAAATTAAAAAGCAACTGTAGAAAGCAAAAACAATGTAACATAATACGAGTATCCACTATAATAATACTTACATGTACATATGTATGTACCGACGGTACATCGAATAAGTAACAAGTAAAAGGGCTATATTTCGCTGTGCCGAATCTTATATACCCTTCACCGATGTACGTTTATGTAGTGTATAAGTATGTAAATTAGAGCATCTCGCCCAACAGGCAACAAAAAATAGTGCCCCGTACACTAGCGAATATAAAGTATTGTTCCAAGGACATTAAACAAATTTTTTTTTGCCGAACATAGGGGTCGCTTTTTTAGTTTTTTTTATTATATCTTCCATATTTACAGTGCGATCTTAAAGTTTGATGTATCGAACTTTTTTGTCTTAGGTAGGCCAATTTTTTCGCTCTTAGGTCCATTGACCTCAAGTGTAATGCTCTAATACGTACCCCCCAAATTTCATTTCCTACCACCCTAATGTGACCACCTAATGTTAGAAATTTATAGCTCGCGAAAAATCATAAAAATTTTACTTATAAAGTTTTTCTGACATTTTATATATTTTTGTTCTACACTGAAAAAATTTTCGTCATATATTCTATGAATTTCGACATTAATCTAATAAAAACTTCATTAAATTCAAACAACGTCACGTTTCGTTGGATCAATCAAACCAGTTTCGTCAAAATTATTTTATTGAAAACTTTGTCAAATTTATTTAACAGTGTAATTAATGCAGTGCTATAACTTCATCGAAACAATAAAATAATTTCATGAAGAGAATGAAATAACTTAAATATAAAGGGGTTTATAATGATAATTAGAAAATATTGTTGCCATACATCCAATAAAATATTCTTACGAAACCAGAATAACAACAAAGCAATTCTAATGAAACTCTTTCACAATATTCATGAAATTTTCATTGGATTTGTGAAATTATCATGAGATTTGTGAAAAATTTTTAATGAAATTGTTTCATTGGACTTATGAAGCAAAATTCTTTGGGTGTAGTTTGAATTTTTTTCTCTTCCTTACAAACTCACATTAATTAATAAAAATATTTCATTCAATAAGAATTGTAATTACTGAACTTAAGCCCGATTAAAAACAACATAAAATTATTCCTGAGTAAATTTTTTATTCAAAAAAAGCATACATATATATATATAAATAAATATTTTTATTTATATTTATTTTACATAGTTTCTATGCATTAAGCTTGTACATGTACATGATCCGATGACCTAAGATCCCTATTGTAAAACTGCCACACGGTGCACCATGGGGCTGTACTAAAAAATTTATCAAAGGTGAACATTTGCCTTTGTTTATTATTAATGATAAGACAGATTTAGAAACAACCGAACATCCTGGGATTTAAAACTAAAGAATCACTTGCTTCGGGATTTAAGAAATTCCCGAAATCCTGGAATTCCCCATTTGTCATCTGTGGCTCCGTTTTTGATTTCGTTATAAAATTTTAAGACATTGTACCGCTATCATTTAATCATTAAATCAATATAAATTACCTCATAAAAATACGCCCAGGATTGCACTCAAATAAATGTTGTAAATTCATGCAGGAAACAGTGTACATACCTAACTCGCTTAAAATTCAATTTTCATATGACTTTTTAAATGTCTTTTGCTTTCTCGTTTCTGCTGGTATGTTTCCCTATATTTTTAATTCTGTTCCATACAGTCTTCAAACTTGTATGTACATATGTATGTCAGTATGTGTGTATCTACACGTATGAATACATGTATTTTATACGGCCTTCTCATCGTTCTGCCATTTACCAAGGCATGTATGTATGTAGACAGTTGATGTACGAGTATGTCTGTATCTGTAAGGACCTGATGTGCTTGTATTTTAGAAGGATTTTTATGTGTTTTTACTCCTTTTTCTTTTGGCCTCCTTTTTATGTTCAATTATAAATTCTGACAGTTAATGTCATCAAGTGAAAGCGACACACTTAAGAATGTCATTTGCGTTGTTTCACATTTATGTGGGAAACAAGTATGAGAAAGGACATCACCATGTGCTTAAGCTATAAACGTTTTATATGTATAAGAGTATATTTTTTTGTTTAAATTCCAAGCTATAAAAGTGTAATTCTGTTAAATAATTTATTTAATATTTCCTTAAGGTTATTAAATTGCTATAAATCATCAGTAATTGTGTGCTTGAGCTTAGATTATTTTCAGATATATTTTTTTTGGATAGTAAGATTTTAAAAGTTTGATTTATGAAAATATAATTCAATCAATAATTATTTTACTAAAGTGCAGGTATTCCAATATTTAATGGGTTTTGGTTTTCCAAATATAAAGCAAAATTCTTGGTTGTTGTTTTGTTCATGCAACACTCCACGCCACTTGCCCACTTTTCAGTAGCTATCGCTAGAGGTAGACGATCACCAATTTCTTTTAGCCACTTTGGATGATATGGACACCAGCGGTATTTGGTTTAAACATAATGATGCTTTTTAAAATGGTATATTTCTTTTACATCATAATATTTATATTAATTCTGTTGCTTCATTTACAAAATTACAAATACACAAGCTTAGGTGGAAATGCCCATATGTTTTTGACATAAATAGGGAACAAAGACAAATTATTTTTTTTTTGATCTTAAGTAATAACTTGAACAACAACCAAACAACCTTCAAAATTATTTTACGAAATTAAAAAAAGGACTACGAAAAACATATTCTCCGGGCATTTTGTCATACTTAAAAAATATTTCCTAGTAAAACTTTATTTTTGAAAGCTTTCCAAAAAGATAATGCCCTATTTCTGTTCGACGATTGTATCGTCTTGTCTATGGACGAAAAAAAAAACAGCTGTTGTGACTATTTAAAACAATTATTATTTATTGTCTATGCTAGAAGGTTCGTGTATTTGCTTTTTGATTTTGTTCCAAACATTATATCCAACACATATTTTTTCATATATTTTTCAAACTATTGTATAATACTTTAATTTAATTTTTATGTTTTAAAAACATGGCAATAGTATTTTTATTTTTCATTTTAGGAGAAAATAAGTTTAGAAAATTTGAAAACAAGAACTCAAAAGTATTTTCAAACAAAAACCTCCTAAATCTTCTTACTGAATTAGGGTATAAATGATTTTTTTTTATTTCGCTTTGTCATCTGTATTTTTAATGAATAAATGGCCAAAAATTACTAAAAAGTTTTTTTTTCATTTTATTTAGATTTGAAACTCAGATGATATCAAACTTTTTCTATATTTTTTAGGAACTTTGTGCATGTGCTTTTGAAAATCTGTTTATATAAAAAAAAACTTCTGGGAAATTTGTGTTACCAGCAAAGGTTTTCTCATCAGTTTTTACAAACATATTAAATGAAAAGCTTTAAAGCCTTTTTGTTAAAATAAGCTGTACTAAAAATACAATATACCAGAAATTTTCTAAAAAAAATTTATTTAAAGCATATTAAGCAGCATTACCATTGAACTCTTACCTCCTCCACCTTTTATCACGTTACATTATTAAACCGTTTGTGCACACAGCAGACGCAAACAATTGCTCAGATCCAATTTGTATGATTTGATTTGAATAAATGCTGACATAAAAATTATAGCATCAAATATTGATATAAAAGAAATAAAATACAGGCAGTGTAATAAAAATGAGATTGGAAATATTACATTCATCTGTCAACATTAATGCTTAAGAAAGTTACTCAAAGACGAAAATAAAAATGCTATTAATAGAAAAAGGAAAGAAAAAAAACAAGAAAAAGAGAAAAGGACGAATCCTTAGGAATTAAAAGCTTATCTGAGCTAAAAGATGATGATGCTGAAATGAAAGTATATAATTTCTTTTAGTCTCATAATAAATATTGTATATATTTGGTCTTGCTTTTATATGCTTCTTTTTTCTTTTTTTTTTGACTTATAATATCTGTAATGATGTAATTTGACAATAAGTCAATAAACGAGTTTGTGAGCCATGCAATGAAATCGACTATTAGTATGAATGAATATAAGATACTAAAAATATACATGAGGTAGGCACAATATGCGAGAGAAGAAAAATATAATATTTATAATTTCCAAATATGGTTGATACTATTTAACCGAAACAAATATAACCTTCATCAAAGTATTGAATAACTAAAATGGATGCGCAAGCCATGGTAAATTTTCTGGAATTAATTGTAGGTTCAAATCTTTTTTCTAATATTTGCTTTAAATAAAGCTTTAATAAAATTGTGTAATTTTCAGTCTACGTGTTTCAATTAATTTTAAAATTCAAAGTTAAAGTTGAAGTTATGCGAGTATTTAACCTTCCTCTACCCGCGCTAATTTTTATAACACATGTACCCGCACACGCTCTCACAGACCGAAAGTTTGTACGAGATGAAATACTAGTTTTTTGAAACAAAACTAAAAACAAAAGATTCTTTTTTAATCTCAATGATATAATAAAAAACAAAATCACACATTAAATATGTATTCACTTATTTTATTGATTTTTAGTCCTTAAAAAATATGCCATCAAAATCGATAGTTTTAAAAAAATCGTTGTGTCGGCCTCACAGACCAACGCGTGGGTATAGGAAGGTTAACCTTTCCTGCAGGTATCCTTCTGTTTTATATTTACTCCTGTATTCATAAACGATTGCTAAAGTTAATAATGGTTAAAAATATATACTTTGTTTTAAGAATGCTTTAACCTTAGCAAATCGTTTATTAATAGCAGTTTTGGCCCTTGTAATTTTAGGATTCTTAATCCAAATTTTGAAGTGTAAAAATCTATACGCTAGGGGGTAAAAATCTTTTTCACAATACAATCACAAATTTTTAGTAAGATGTGCGATGCGTTCTCAAATCGGTGTGAGCTATGTATGAGTGTATTAGTGTAATCATACGAACAAGAAGTACAGAGAAACTTAACAGCTGCATAAAAATACACTCAACCGAATTTTAAAGCATACCTTCAGGAGCAATGTTAATTTTAATAGAAATTGCTTGTGAAGTATAATAGTGTTGCCAGCGGGGATAATTTTATTAAAAAGTTAAAAAATATAAAATAAATAAAAACTTTTAAGTAAAATAGTGTTTTAAATGACAAATATTTGTTTAAAAGATATATATCAGTCTTTATAAATAATTTATAATATTATATTAGCTTATATCTTCATTACGTACTGTTGCCTTACACTGAAGCTGATGCACGACAATTGGGTAGCAATCTCCATTTCATGCCAATTATTATGGGTAAAGATTTAAATACAAATTTTGCAAACCCACCGTAGCAAGCTCTATTAAAATTTTTATTTGACGCTTTCCATTTGCATATGAGCAATTCTCTACAAACCCCCACAACTAATAATGCAGTTTTTCATAGATTTTTAAATACTGTACAGTCAAAAATTTATATATCTTATTTTAAATACGATAAGCCAATATTAGAAAAAAAAATCATTTCAAGATGCTTACACATCTCCTCTATGATCGGACTCACATTGCTTTCTTTTTTTTTTTTTGCCAAACCCTTGCGCTTTCTTCTGATATTAAAGATATTATTTAGTATATAGTGTATTTTAATTTAAGCTAAACTTTTTTTCACTATTAAACTTTCCCTTTTACTTGAAACGACTCCCGGTAAGTAATACCAGGTGGTGCAAACATTCTGTTCAGAGATTCATTTAGTCAATACAATTTGTAATTCATTGTGGTTAATATTTAAGTTTTTGAATTCCGTACGAGTATATGTACACATATAAGCACTAGATTAATTTATTTTCAAATAAATTTCAATTAATTTTTTATTTATTCATTTATTCATTTAACACTTCAAATAAAATCATCTTTGGTTTTATGGTTGTTTTATTTATTTGCTGGTGGTTATGCATTGTCTATGTGTATCTCATTGGTGCTCTGCCAATTCAACCACATATTTTGAACCTTCACTAACTTCTTACCTTATGCACAGACTTTCGAAAACTATTCAAGAATTCACAAACAATAATATTTTCAAAAATCACAAAATAAAAATAAGCCTAGTAGGCCTAGAAACTTTAACAAAACCCAGCAAACAATTTATATTCGATGTGAATCTATTTGTTTTTCCTACACCTTTATAAAATTAAATAAATTTTAATTAATATAAACTTGTTACAGTATGTCAAATAACAAATTTCTTTAATGTTAAAATACATTCTATTTTTTGGAAAATATTACCTTTATTTTGAATTTTGAAAACTTTTTATTATTATTATGTTTTTAGGAAAAAAGTTTAAATATATTACTACTATATATATTATATTATTAATTAATTAAGTAATGAAAAAGTATTAAAACATATTTTTTACTTAACTATTCACTTACGAGAAAATAAAATATCCTGCTTAAATTTAAAAAGGAATGTTAAATTACTAAAAAATAAAAATTAGTTTTATTTAGTTACCTTTACATATCCAAGAAAAGTGTAAACTTTCCAACTCTGGAAGCTTTGTTTTGTATTTTCTGATTGTCACCACTAATCGATTTCATAAAATATAATATATATTCATTCAGTTAGTTTTACATAAAAAAAAATTAAATTTCCGACCCCTGAACTGTCGCTTTGATTTTTCTACACAAATCGATTTATTTTTGAAACATAAAATATGTTTAATGAAAAAAGAAAAAAAAATAGTATTAGTTAGTACGTGTTATATAGCAAAAGAAAATTTTCAATTTTCCACCCCTGAACCTATCTTGATTTTTCTAAAGTATAAAAAATGTTTGATTAAAAAATAAAAAATAAATAATTATTTACTTTTTATTTATATATTTGATTTGCCTTGATGGTTATAAAGTATTTAGAGAAGATCGAAGGGGTAATGCTGGCGGTGTTGCCATTTTCGTGAAAAATAATATATCTTGCAAAGTTTGCTTAAAATCGTCAACCAATTTATCATCAAATGAAAAATACGTCGAGTTTATTTTTATCGAAATAATCACAGACAGGAAGATGTTGATAGGGTGCGTATATAGGCCGAATAAGAGATTATCTTTTTCAAATTTTTTCAGTGCGATGGAAACAATTGCCGCTGCTTATGATGATATTATTATTTCAGGAGACTTTAATTCAAACATACTTTTGGAATCAGAATTAACTGACAATATGTTATCTTTTGGTCTAACTCCTACAAACACAGTTAATCCAACTCATCATACTGCAACTAACCGCACATTGCTTGATGTTATTTTTGTTGCGAGTCCAGAAAGTGTATTGTTGTATGACCAAGTTTCAGCACCGTGTTTTTCAAAACATGATCTAATTTTTTTAACATACAAATTTCATATTCCTTTGTCAGAACATACAGTCTACTATCGTGACTTCAAAAACTTGAATTACAACATGTTATGTGCAAGTGCCTCTCTAATTGATTGGTCACGAATGTATTTTATGCCCTCAGTTGATGAGCAAGTTGAATTTTTGGAAAACAATATTCAACGTCTTTTTGATGAGACAGTTCCGCTAAAATCTAAAATGACTTCTTGTAGGGATAAGCCTTGGTTTTCTGCTCATATAAAATCTCTTATCGCTAAAAGAGACTGTGCTTATTTAAGATGGAAGCGATTTAGAACTCCAGAGTTAAAAAACGAATTCAAGACTGCTAGACGTAACGTTAACATCAGCATCAGAGTTGCAAAAACCGAGTATTACGCTAGACGTTTTGGCTCCGCAATAGGCTCTAGGCAAACTTGGAGGTATATTCGTGAGATTGGAGTTGGCAGATCAGAGAGTTCAAGCAGTTGTCAAGTCGATGCAGATGAGCTTAATAGAACCTTCACAAATATACCGCTTCTTCCAGTTGACAACACTTTCTACAACTTTACAAGTATAACTTCTAATCTTCACAATATCAATAGTAATATGTTTCAATTCGCTCGTGTAAGCCAATCTGAGGTATATTTAAGCTTCAGTTTAATTAAGTCGAATGCGGTGGGCTCCGATAACATTCACCCGAAATTCGTTATGATATTGTTACCACTACTCTTGCCATATATCACACATTTGTACAACACTATTATAATGACTAGCACTTTCCCGTTGAAATGGAAATACGCAAAAATAGTGCCTATACCTAAAAAAGACTCAGAATTCAGGCCAATTGCCATACTGTGCTTTATATCTAAGGCTTTTGAAAAAATTCTTTATAATCAGATGTCGCTTTATATAAAAAATAATAATTTGTTGTCTAATATGCAATCAGGTTTTCGTCAAAATCATAGCTGTGTCTCCGCTTTAATGGATGTAACTGAAAACATACGACGTGAACTTGACGAAGGAAAAATTAATTTTTTGATTCTTCTAGATCATTCTAAGGCCTTTGACACGGTCGACCATAGTACGCTTTGCATGAAACTTCAGTATTTCTTTAATTTTTCTTTTACGTCAACTAGACTGCTATCATCATATCTCTCTAGCCGTAGGCAATTTGTTTACGCGAGCAACCACCGATCCTCAGCATTAAATTTGTCAAGGGGAGTGCCTCAAGGGTCAATCCTTGGACCACTACTTTTTTCTATATATGCAAATGATTTGCCTAAACAACTTTTGCACTGCAAAATTCATATGTATGCTGATGATGTTCAGTTGTATTTGAGTAGTCCAGTCAATTCTGTTGCTGATAATATTTCAAGACTTAATGATGATCTAAATAGAATTTATCTTTGGGCAACTGCAAATGGACTCTGTTTGAACCCGCACAAATCAAAATGTATCATAGTACGTAAGAAAACAATTAATAATATTGCCGATGTTGAGATCTTAATAAACAGAGAAAAAATTACTATTGTAAATGCTGCCAAAAATCTTGGAATAATTTTTAATAACAACCTTACCTGGTCAAACCATGTTAACGCAGTTGTCGGCCAGAGTTACTCAAAGCTGAGATGTCTTTGGTCATCACAGCACTATACTCCTTTCAATATAAGGCAACTTCTTGCTAAGTCTTATATAGTTCCTGGCTTAATCTACGGTTGTGAACTTTATGCTAGCTGTGACTCAATTAGCAAAAGAAAGCTTAACGTTTTATACAACAATATTATTAGGTATGTATACGGATTGAAAAGATATGATCATGTTTCTCAATTTTCCTCGAAACTATATGGCATTTCGTTCAACAATCTTCTTAATATACGTGTGCTTTTATTTCTTCATAAAATTATTTATTCTGAAATGCCACGATATCTTACTGATAAAATAAGGTTTGCAAGATCAGTTAGGGGGAAAAAGATCATAGTTCCTTTACATCGTCTACTTGTTTCTGAATGGCAGTTTTATATACATGCTGCGCGTCTCTGGAATACTCTTCCACATACACAACAACTTAATAGCAACGCAACTAGCTTTAAGCAATTTTTATTTAATTACTTCTCAAATTAGAAATTCATAAATATTGTTCCTATAATATATGCAATTAATTAATTTTGTAAATTTGTATCTTAATGTCTGTTTTTATGTTTGCTGCCGTAATTAAGTTATGGATACTACTTTCCTGTACTATAAATATAAGATTAATTCTTGTTAGATAGGACTTGAACATACAAATAAATAAATAAATAAATAAATAAAAAATAAATAAATAAATAAACTAAACTAAGTTTAAGTTTTCCAACCCTGAAAGCGTCATTTTCAATTTTCTGTCTTTCGATAATAATCGATTTATTTTTGAAACATAAAATATTTTTAATCAACACAGAAAACAAATTAAATTTTCCAAACCTTTAACCCTTTTTTTGATTTTTCTGTTTGTTGTTTTGTTTTTCTGGAAGAAATATCTTGTTTTGTTTGGTACCAGTATTTTTCTCTCGAACATATAAAATATTTTTAATTTATAAAGAAAAAGAAAAAATTAATTTCACCTTGTTACTTTTACGTATTAAAAAGTTTAAATTTTCCAACCCTGGAACCATCGCTTTAAGTTTACTGATTCTTAATACAAATCTATTCTTTTTTGAAGTGCAATTTTTGTTTAGTTAACAAAGAAAAAAGTAGTTGGAACTATTTTTGTTATATATAACAATAAAAATTTAAATTTTCCAGCCCTGGCCTTTTGATATTGCTGATTTTCAATACCAATGCAGTAAGGACTAATTTTGGTATATCAGTCTAAGACCGAAGTCTCTAGCTTATTTGGGAGGTTCGGAAAACCGACCGATTTTACGTACATACATATCGCACACTGAATCATAAATATTCACAACTTAAACAATTTCAGATGCTGAGTAGTTACAAACAACTGTATTGCAAAAGAAAATCTTAGTTTCAAATTTTCTGTTCAATTATATTTGTCTAAAGCTGATTTGCGCCAATTCTCGTTTTAATATTTCTTTTTCAAAAAAACTTTTTACCGAGACTTTGAAAAATCAATAAAGATGCTAAAGAATAAAATAAAACAACATTTAATATCAAGTTGTAGATACAACTGTTAACTTTGGCCCTTAAATTTTTTTTAATTTTATATTAAAACGTTGGCCACAAGCGATACAAGTGGTTTTTATTTCATACATATCGCTTTTAAGGTCACCGAAAAAGTTGTATTCAATAGACCTTTATATGTTGAAGAAGTCCCTATTATAGCTATAACAAAGAGAATATTAAACTTTTAAGTAATAGTAAGTATTGCGAACAGCAAACGTTAACACCCAACTATAACAAGAAATAGAACTATAACGTTAAGCCGATTTAAGCTTCAGTTATAGCTGCTACTAATGGCAGTTACGCAAATAAAATAAACTAAGACAGGCATTTACATTTCTGTTGCCGTAAGAAAATGTCCAAACGTCGCCGAAGGCATAGACATAAAAAGGAGATAATAACAAATAGAATATATTGAATTCTTTGTTATGCCCTCCTTATTATAATATCAGCAGGATTTTGTTTCTAAGGAATATATTATTTTTATGTGCTTAATGTAATACTAAAGGCAGATTTAAAAGCTAGAATATTATCGATGACGCGACCTTTTAGAGAAAAGTTGTAACCTTTTTATCTCTGAGCTTTAACTATGGAGGAAATTATTTTTTGTTTTTGTTTTTGCAATGAACATGAAATTACGGAGCTAATATTGATTTCAAAGCTGTTTTAAAGTACAAACAAAAATTTTATATACATTTTAAAACTGGTCTATTTTTTCATAATAAATAATAAGGTAATTTTACGAATTTTGGCTTGTTTTTTTTTTGGCTGCGCAACATCTACACAGAGAAAAGAGATTCGGTGATAACCAAATCGAATTTTATCGGTTCCAACAACTAACACACAATGCTGTTATAATTGACGAATAAAGCTTTTGTACCCACATATTTTTCATTAGCGATATGTGAATTTTTAGAATAAAAACTTTCATTGCGACTATAGAAAATATTAACTAATACAAACTAAAGTCCTGCACAATACCATTTATAAGACCTTTTTTCTTTAAGTTGTTTATCTTACCAATAGTGTTGTTTAGCATTTGTTTTAGAATATTTCGCTATAGTAAGGCATTTGAAAAATCTGTCATGCCTTGAAAGGTCTTATAAGTGGTCTTGTGCAGGACATTAATACAAACAACATAATTGGCGTTTCTAAAGAAATCATTGGTAGAAACAATTTGTGTAAAATAAAAAGTTTAAAGTATTATAATATTTATCGTAGAGGGCGCTCTATTGCATATTGACCTATTTTCCTTCCTCTCGGAGAAATTGTGTAATTCAATCCACAATTTTGGCTAAAGTAAGGTGGTGGCCTTAGATACCTCCAAGATGTTTGATAGCGTGTGGCACACTGCACTTTTGTCAAAGTGTATTGCCCTTGGTCTCGGTGATAACTTATCTTGATTCTTATCGAGTTTTCTCGGGGATCGTACTATAAGAGTTGTTATAGATGGGATCTCATCAGATGAGTAAAAGTTAAATTCAGTGGTACCGCAAGGTTCCGTTCTTTCACCAACTCTATTCTTTATCTCTATAAATGACCTTCTATATAAAACTTTCAAACCTATCTATTCTTTCACGGATGACAGCAGCATTTGCCAATCTTTCTCATTCAGCAATAGACCTCGGCTGCCGCAGATTGAGGCTGTGCGACAAACAATGAATGAGACTTTAAACTATGATTAAGTAAAAATTTCTGAATGGGGTCGACTTTAACGCCCGTAAGACCCAATGATGCATGTTTACACATACACACAAGAACGAAAATGCTGCTGCCTCTGGGTATAAATATTAAGAAATCAGATGCTCTTGATATTCTTGACATGAAAATATAGTGTGATGTTCGCTGGACTGAACACATTTTTCAAGTTTAAAAAGGACCATTCAAGTACTTCGGCTTTTTGAAACGGTTCAAATGATATTTCACCCCATCTGATCTGTTTACTATTTATACCACTTATATCCGACTGAAAATGGAATATAACTCTCATGTATGGTCCGGCACTTCAAAATCTATTTTAAGGCTGCTCTAACGCGTATAAGGGAGGGCGTAAAAGCTCATCGGTGATAGTAGGGTATCCAACTTTATTGATTCATTGGAGCAGCGACGCAATGTGGAGTGCATTTTATTGTTCTATCGTTACTACAACGAATATAATTCCTTCCCTTTAACCTCTTTTCCCAGTTCTAGCACAATGCATTGCATGAGTACGGGTTATACCCTGAGTGCTGGTGTTTTATAAAAAAAAATATATATTTATCGCAAAATATTTGCATTTATTCTAAAGTTAAATTTTAAAATTTTTGATCCTTGTGATGCTTTGTAACATCCGTTGCCGGTTTTTGGCTTTATTAAACATTCCATTTTTTATCTCATGAGAAATGTTCCTATCAAGAAATTGAAAAAATCGATTTTTATATGATATGATTTTTATTTTTTGCTTATTACATTAAAATTTTTTACACAAATGTGGAATAATTCCATTGGGATACAAAAATATGTTTTCACTTTGTAGTCAGAATAAAAAAATTTTAAAATTAAGTTAAGTTGTTATTCGTTTAGGAACATCAATAAAGTATTTTATTTTATTTTATTTTATTGCAATATAATTTAAGTACAACTGTAAATAATTAGTTAGTAACAATAACCGATTTTATTATAGCTATGCTATTTATTTCACGACACAGGAGCTAGCACATGATTTTCGTCACAAAAATAATCGAACTATTACAGTTATAAATTTATTTTTGTTTTGATTTCTTCGTACTTAAAAGCAGAGTACGAAAATAAACGAAACAAATTGTTGGATTTTGTTTCGTTCTTTGAAGTAAGTGAAACAAAAACAAAACAAAAACGATGAGAAGGAATACTCAATTTATTTTTATATTATTTTTGCACATGAGCACAAACCAGAGAACAAGGCCGATGGCCTGTAATCCGGCTAACAGCCGCCACCGCGCAAGCAACAAACAGTAAATTAATTTATTTGTACTCTGCTAGAAAAGAAAATAATGGGAAATAAATGCAAACGTTTTGAAAAATTTGCGTAAAATTTGACATCATAACATAATATAATTTTATTGCATTGATATTTAACACCAATAAGGTTAGGTTTGTTTTATATATGTATATAGCTAAACAGCATAGCTATAACTGGGGGTGCTAAGACACCTCTCTTCTTCTTTGCTCTGTACTATTTGTACATACTTTTGTACAAATATATATAGAATAAATTCTTTTTTGTACTTTTAATGCAAAAAATTGCCAACCTAAAAACCCAATACTGTCATCTTTCTAAATTAAATAAAATTTTGCTTGTCTTGAATTAAAAAACCTTTATTCCTTGCTCTCGATTTGGAACATTTAATTACTATTTGTCCAATATTAAACATTGTACTGGTATTTGTTTCTCTAAATTAAAATTACAATAGTTTTATGTTTTACATGCAACTTAAATTAATCTTTCAATAGAAGCAAATTTAATTAATTTTATAGTTGAATACATTGTATATTTAAGTTTAATATTTGAATGTACGTACATATGTATTTAAATAAGTAATTCTATTAGCACTAAAAGTATTTATATATACATACATATGTATATGTGTGCATTGCTTTTGTTTTAGAAAATTTACATTTGTACTGTTGCACCAGAGCTCTTGTTAAATATTAAGCAATAGTCGACTAAAAAGTATTTAATTATTAATTTTTATTAACTGCCAGTTTATCGAAGACATGACAAAATTCTCGTCTGTTTATTTATATTGAAAATAAAAACAAAGCAATAAAATTTCTTTTTATTTGCAATATAAATAGGCAGACGAGAACTTTGACATGTCTTCTATTAACTGGCAGTAAGTATTATAAAAACTTTTTCACACAAACTGAGCTCATTTGCTTTGGTTTTAATTGGTTAAAAACTTAAAGCTCAATTGTTATTATTTTCAAAAAGACATCATCGGGATGATACTTGAGTGCCGGTTAGACGATTTCGTAATATTAATCCCATGTTTCCACAAGTCGATTTAAGCTGAAAATTTATAAAAAAATTAATATCTTTATTTGAGTTATTTTCATTAAAAATTTTTTTTTGTGAAAATAAGGGTTAAAAAAGTAAGTTTTAAGATCTATATATTGAAAATAATGATAGGACAAGTTCATATTTTGAAGAAGCCAAATTACATGTGATATTTTTTATGCCACCTATTACACCGAAGACAATTGTAGTTACTCTCAAAAATCTTACACATATAAAACAGTGCCCACTAAATACCTCATAAAATAGAACAAAATTAATAAGAAATCTCTATGATTTTTTTCAATAAGGAAATCTTATTAATTTCATAGAGAATACCTTTTTGAAAAAATCAAGAAGAAATCTTCTAGTTTTTATTAGCTTATCTTATTGAGTTTTTCAATAAAAAAATAAAAAAAAAATGCGTCTTTATTCTCTGTACTTATGTATTTTCATTTAAATTCTATACCATATACATATCTATGTATGTATGTAGTATATTGTAGATGTTAGTTATTTATACATACATACATACACATTATGTTATATTCTTAACTAACTTACTCATCAAGTATTGAACCAGCAAACTTCTACCTGATAGACAAGCACTCTAACCAATATGCTAACAAGCAGCCCGAATAGCCATTGAAATTATAGCGCAAACATTCTTATACAAAAATGAAAAAGATCATGAAAAAAGTTGTCTGTATGTCTATTTATAGAAACGAAATAACAAGACACCTCATAAAATCAAGAAAATTTCCTTATTAAAAAAAATCAATAAGATGCTTTACACATAATCATATAGGAGCACCTATTAAAATCAAGAAGAAACCCTTATTGAAAAAATCAATAAGATAGCCTAATAAAATCAAGAAGAAAACCTTTTTAAAAAATTATTAAGGCAACCTAATAAAATCAATAAGAAATCCCTATAGTTTACAATTTATAAGAAAACCTAATAGAATCAAGAAGTTTTTCTCTTTTTATTCTCTGTTATGTTTTTTGTGCCAAAAATAACGAAAATTGAGTAAAAAAAGTTGTGAATAATAAGATTTCTTCTAAATTTTATGTGGTTTTCTTCTTGATAAAATTAGTAAGACTTACCACATAAAAACAATAAGGAATCTCTATGAACAAATGTTCGCTTCTTTCGGCTGGGATACCATTTACCCTAAAAACGTTTCATAGAGAAAATCTTATTGATTCTATGAGGCAGTTTTTTTGTGTATTAGAATAGAAAACATGTTCTTTTCGAAGGCCCCTAATCTCTATCACTAATGTTGACATGTCAGTTGAGACAATCTTCCGCCTTATATAACAATTTTTCAATGCAAATAGAATACGTGAATTGTTTTTATTCAGTGTAAATTTTTTTCGTGTTGTTAATGTGAATTATAAACAAAGTAATCATTCGCTAGATAAATATAAGATTTGTTATATTCACACATAAACTTGCAAAATTTAAGGACTCATGTTGAATTATTAAGGGAAAATTTATTTTAATCATTAAAAAAATATATTGAGTCTCGCACCTATTGCAAAACTTATAATATGAAGTCCTAATCGTTAAAATAACGTAACTTGCAAAACACCAATTTTACTGGAAAAGGTCTTTCTTGTTCAGATTTTTTTTTATGAAAATTCAAATGTAGCCTGCTAACAATCTTATGCTGATATTTTTTTTTATAAACCTTACGTGTATAATTGTTTTTACATAAATTCTCTTAAAATACTCTTTCAAATAAGAACTGATGGTAATTTTTTTGTACTTGTTTTTAACAAAAATCTTACGCCTTGTCAAATAGTAAATGATATTTTATAAATCCATTTTAATGTTAACTTTTAATTGAAAATTTTCCATTTATTAGTTATTTTTTTATTACTATCTACAAAAATCATCGCAAATTACATGCATTTGTTTTCGTATTTTTTTTTCACAAAATAAGTACTAAACAGAAAAAAAAAATATAACAGACTTTAGAATGAAATACCAAATAAAACCGGAAGTAAATACATTTACATTTGTAAAATTTCAAATTGAAATGCAAACATTACTTTAGCAAATTGTATAATAGAATATACAATAAATAAACTAAATATGTATGTACATCATGTGAAATAGTAGATAAATATTAAAGCAGTCAGGCGTTCGTTTTAATAGTGTTAGTACGTATACGTACGAGCCATGCATACATGCATCCTTCGATTTATATGCAATTCTGGCAAGAGAAGGATCATTATTTGAACTAAATGTGCGCATTACCCAGCAAACAATTAATTCACTAATGGAAAATTTAAATTTCCGTGTACCTTCCCGCTCATAACACTTCATGGTTACAGGGCATGCATATGCCGTAAATGGATTCAAGGTTAGAAAATAACTCAAAAAGAGGTATTAGTAGAGACCTTGTTCTTGGACTGGTGTATCAGAAATGGTCCAAAATAGATTGATATTGAAAATCAGCAAAATCGAGGGGACGGTTTCAGAGCTGCAAAACTTAAACTTGATTTTGCCATATAATAGTAACAAGTAAGAGATCAGAAAAAGAAAAAATTATGATTCCAGGGTTGGTACACTTACATTAATTGTGATATATAAAATTAACAAGGTCTAATTAAATTTTTTTTCTTTATAAACTATATATACTTTACGTTTTGGATACAAAACTTTTGTATTAAAAGTTATAAAAATAAAAATCACAGCTCCAGAGCTGGGGACTTTTAACTTTTTTTATGGATATTAAAGTAATTACATAAAACAATTTTTTTTTTAATTTAATTTTTTCTTTGTTCACTTAACATACTTTAAATATTTTTTTAAGAACTAGCCAAATTGGTATAAGGAATCAGAAAATATATAAAAAAATGAGGCAAGGGTGGAAAATTATTTTTTTTTTTTGTATATAAAAGTAACTACGTAAAATTATTTTTTTATTTTTGATTACAAATTATTTATACACTTTGTTTTAGAAAGAAAGAGTTTGGCATGAAAATTATAAGAAAACTATAGCTCCAGACCTGGAAAGCTTAAACTTTTTTTGGTATATAAAACTAATTAATTAAAACTAATTATTTCTTTGGTAAATAAATTTATTGCATATTTTAGAAATAAATAAATTAGTATTAAAAATTAGAAAAATTCAAATTATGGTTCCAGGGTTGGAAATTGAAAAAAAATTGTTAGTAAAAACATAACCAAAAAGAAATTTTTTCCACTTAAACATATTTCATGTTTTACTCTAGATTTTTATACCCTTTACCAAAAATGGTAGAGCCTTCGGTCTTGGATTGGTGTATCATAATTGGTCCCAAATAGATTGGTATTGAAAATTAGTGAAATCGAGCAGACGGCTTCAGAGCTGGAAAACTTAAACTTGATTTTGCCATAAAAAAGTAACTAAATAACAGAAATTTGTTGATTTTTGTTAAATAAACTTATTTTATATTTCAGTACGAATAAAATTTGTATTAAAAATATAAAAAAATTTAATTCCATGGTTGGAAACTCTAACTTTTTTGTTATATAAAAATAACCCACTAAAACTAATTTTTCCTTTTTATCTATAAATTTAAAATGTCTTACATTCTTAAAAGAAAAAGATTAGTGTAAGAAATCAGAAAATGTTTAAAATTATGATTCCAGGGTTGGGAAACTTACACTGTTTGTGATATGTAAAAATTACTAGGGCTACTAATTTTTTTATATTGTAATTTATGTATATATATATATATATATATATATATTATGTTTTGGAAAGACAAGTTGAATTAAAAAAATATAAACAGCAGAGCTGGAAAATGTTAAAATTTTTTTGATATTAAAGTAACTAAATAAAACTATTATTTTCTTTAATTTTTCTTTGTTCAACTCACATATTTCATATATATATATTAAGGAACAATATTGGCGTAAGGATACAGAAAAATCTAAAACGATGTTTTCAGGGTTGGGAAACTTAAACTTTTTGTGATATACAAAACTAATAATAAATAAATTAGTATTAAAACTTGAAAAATTTAAATTATGGTTCCAGGGATGGTAATTGGAAAAAAATATTTGGGTAAAAAAATTACCAAAAATAATATATATTTTTTTCATTTAAATATATTTCATGTTTTAGGAAAAAACCGACAGCTCACTTACTAAAAATTACACTATAATAAAAAATTATAAATTTTATCACAGAACCAATATGTTTGTTTGCAGTTATGTATATATCTTTATGATACATATATGTATGTTTATATATTGGTAAAGGGTATATAAGTTTCGACACAGCCAAATATAGCATTCTTACTTGCTATAAACTGCATCCAGTCTTATCTTAAAACTACCGACAACAAGTCACATTCTAGCCACAAATTATCTTAATGAGAAAATATAACTATTTGCAGGAATTAATATGTTGATTGGGTTGCAACTGTTCAACTATTCTTGTGCTAAATAGCAAAAGTATCAAAACAAAATGTTAAAACGCATCAAAAAAAAAAAAGATTTTTTTTTCTTTTCAGTCTGTAGATATTGTTGTACATGTATGTATATGCATTTACTGATAACAAAATTTAAAATCAATACAAATACAACTATAGACTAAAATATACATGAGAAAAAAAATTCATTTCCCAAAGTGTATATTTGATTGCCAAAAATGGAAGAGAAAAAAAAATTGTGTGTAGAGATAAATATTTTTTCCAATATTTTTAATGGATTTTATGCTAAAGACTTTATATGGAGTTTAAACATAGTGTAACATGCACTTACACACACATACATATGTATTTATGTATAAAGTATATGTAGAAAAAATGCAGTGGCAGGTAAAAGTATGCAACACTAAATTATTTGTGTCATCGTTATTACTCCTATAATTGAAAGTAGGCAATTTTACTCAGTTATATATAAATTTTGATTCCTGCTATCAAAACTGAAAAGTCATGGATATAACTCCAATTTTTGAAACTAGAATTATCATCATATCTGGAATTTCTCAGGACTTGGAGAGGTATTAGGACTATTTTAATGATAATTTGATTGTCTAGGAGCTTGTGGTTATTGTGTGTGTAATGTGTGGGATTTTTCTAAACTAATTCAGTATTATAATTGAGGAATGCTAAGCAAAGAAGATTATATAATTTTTTATATATTATTTTACAGAACTTGTTTTAACTTTTTATTTAAGGTAAAAGAAGCAGCTTTTAAAATTGATTTTTTATATAAAATTTGAAATAAAACTTTATCTAATAGGTTGTTAATTAATTTTATTCTTTACTCGACTGTATTTGATTGCTATAATGGAATAAATAGTTCTATATTGTTTAGTTTTGTTAGTGTTTCCAAGTTTTATCCTTGCTCTTCAACGATATTAAGTAAACACATGTCTGTGTTAGCATTTGGTATTTGAAATTGCATGCATGCAATTGTTATTGTATCTGTAACTGAAATATAGATGGCTCAATATTAACGGAAATTGCATTATTATGTTGATGTGCCAAAAACTCCACACCACTACAAACAAACGTGATATATTTTTTTTTGTGAGTGCAGAATTTTGGTTGTTTTCATCTCTTTAATAAAGCTAGAGATTTTCCGAATTTCAGCTGCTTTTTATTTAAGTTGCTGTTTTTTTTTCTTAAACATTTACACAAAGAACAAAAAATTGTTTTCTATTTTACATGCAGTTGTCATTGATCGATGATACTTAAATCATAGAAATTTTTGAAAAGAGAATTTGATAGCAAAAACCAGATTTGAATAGGCACAAGCAGATAACGTTTAGTTTTTTTTATAAAAAAAAACAGACAGACAATTTGTTAATAACAGTTATAGCAGCCATCTTTCAGAGACAACAGCAGCAGCATCATCATCATCATAATCCTCATAGCAAATATACAAAAATTTTTGCTGCCTTATTGAAAGGCTTTCATTCTTGTACACAACTCTAGCACAATCATCTTTGCCAGGGCCATTATTATTATTATTGTTTAACTATAATGTTTGTTTCTATGTATGTATGTTTGTATGTAAGTATTAGACCATCAGTCCAATATCTCTTTGTCTAGTATTTATTCAGCTCATGCAATGTAGCCTCAGTGACTTTTACATTTCGAGTTCTTCATCATTTCATCACAAAAAACATAAAAATTGATATTCAATTGAATTTCATTTGAATGATTTATTTTCATTCTTTCAATGAAGTTAGACAACAACACATTTTTCAATTTAAAATTTTTTAGCGTTTTTATTTTTAAAATTCATTAAATAAATTTATTTTGTTAGAGAGTGTGTGTGTGTGTATGTATGTGTGCTAGTGTTTTTTGTTTATTGCCGGCCATTAAATGATTTATTTTGTGTTTGTAAAAACTAAAATTTAAAGCATATTTTTAGGGGTTGACAGTTGATTTTTTTTTTGTTAAATACAAACATTTAAAATGAATTTGTGTCTGCAGTTTTGTATATACATACATACATATAAATACAGTAAAAATTTATAGAATTATGCATAAATGCAAGTGTGTTATATTCAAATACACTAGCAAATAAAATTTATATTAGTTTATTTCTAATTCTTTAGTGTGCATGATTTCTATTCTGAATAATTGATATTTTGTTGAGGAAATTGAAAAAATATGTTGTAAAATTTATATGAATGCAAATTTTTTTAACATTTAAATGAGTACGGATATTATTTATTTAAAAGTGGAAGTTAAAATGTACATTTTTCATTTTCAGTTTGTAACAAGAAAAACAGATTAAGCAAAAATTTAGTTAATACCAGGGTGTTTTTTATATTGGGTGATTTTTTAAAAGCTTTGGGTTTTGAGTTAAAAAAAGAAGCATATAAAATTTAGAGAAATATATGAAGTCTTTATTTGAGCCAGTAGAACGTTCTATATAATGCAATGTTTAAAGATGATTTCATGTAAATTTTGAGCGCGGCTACACCTGAAATCGATAATAGTCCAATTTAAGCACACTTTCTCCAGCGTAGCGCTCGGTATCTCACGTATAAATTTTTCAATATTGTCTTGCAGTGCGTCAATTATTGTGGGTTTGTCCTTATAGACAAGAGCCTTGACATAGCCCTACAGATGTGTTTCAGATTAACGCGAGCACCTGCCTTTACGGCCTTATCTCAACGCGGTCGCCCCCATGTATCTTTTAGAATGAACCATGTGCCCACTCCATATGGGACTCAGGTTGCAATCTTCGATCATAGTAGTTATCCCTGTACTACGTCGAGCACTTTGCTGAGGTACTCAGAGCTATCTAAAATATTTGCCGTAAAGAATTTGTCAAATCAGTACTATCTGTTGTATGGCCACAGCACCGATAATAGTGTCTGGCTGACCTCGTCACACAATCCACTTAGCCTTGGTCTAACACTAAAAAGCCAAGACTATTCTCTCAGCAATTTTTGTGACAACCAACAGCCACCACGTATGATTTTCCAAGTTCTCACCCCACAGGTGTAATTGCTTACACCCACAGCGCACAGCTCAACCACTCATCAGAGTTTGGACGCATGTATGTGCCGCCTAATATCAAGCACCTACTTCACACTGCTCAAAATCATCCCTTTAACCACGTGGGGTAGAACGAACTGGACCTTTTAGCAAAGGATCTTGACGACCGCTACATACACCTAAACTCCTATAGCAGCCCTACTGCCGGGAAACCGGTACCCATAGTACCAGAGACAAGCATCTGGTGATACCTCGAAGAGCCCCCACAAGGCCTTCACCTCTATCGTCTTTTGAACTCAGGGAAGTTCCAGCTGACGCTGCACGTGGTTGGCATAAACAGACGTATTTTCTTTTATAAATATGTGCACATCCTTTACTCTGCTGCCAGAGATCGTGTAGTAACACATAGGTTCTATTGGTAATGTACCAAAGGTACGTCAACGGAAAAGGCCAGATCACCCCAGCTGGGGCCCCGAGATTGCTACACCCGTAATCAAAAATAGATCCCCCTGAGGAGAACATAGTCCCACAATAAATTGTCTAAAGGAGTTAAATAGCACGATCTAGGCGGTCAATTGGTCGGCCCCAATCGTGAAATAAACTGTTGACTGAATTCGCCTCTCAATTGGTGTGTGACATGTGGCACCAATTTGCTGAAACCAAATGTCATCCAAGTTCAGGTCTTCCATTTTTGGGAAAAAAAGTAACAGAGGCCAAATTGCTGCAAATATAATGGTCGATTTAGGTGAATCTCGTCGGGTGTCTTCTTTATTCTAGGAAGTGTTTGTGTCAAATTTTAAGACTTCTACTTTGATAGAAAAAATCTTAAGCATAATATTGTATTCAGATTGCAAAGATAGCAACGGGTGGGGTGAACCGATTTATAAAAAATCTGGCCTGGGTCTTGCTTTTAATTCCAGAGAGTGAATGTATCAAACTTGAAGGTTCCTGTTTGAATAGAAATACATTTATGCAGAAAAATTGATTTGTATTAAATGGGCGGTGAGGAGTGGGCCTTATCGAGTTGTGTGAAACGTGACCTGTGTCTTTTTTATTCCAGAAACCGTATGTATCAAATTTGAAGACTCTTTTTCAGATAGTTAAAATTGTATGAGGAAAATCGATTTGGATGAAATTTCAATTTTTTCTTCCTTAATTAAATCAATGATGCAGGACAACTTCTTATAGTTCTGTGAAGATTGCCAATAATTTTTACAAGACAGTAGTCTAGTAAGGGATAATTTGACACTCTTTATTCATCCCATGACTTCTTCTACATTTCAATATTTCCTACTATTTCTTGCTAAGGACATAGAAATTTAAGCCTTAACATAAACTTTTTAATAGACTTGCAAAACAAAAATTTAACTTAATTAACTTTTTTCTCTTTCTTTCTCATTGCAGGTATAGAAAATCCATATGAAACACATTTTCCCATTAAACTAAATTCAAAACTAGCACGTTTAATCTTCAAAGGTATTTAAATTGAATTGCAATTGAATTTTTTGGAAAATTAACAAAGTTTACATAACTTTTTAACTACATAAATGTCATATTAAAATATATCGGCATGTGTAACCTAATGACAATATAAACAGAAAATATTTTAATTGAAAACTCATAGACTCTGACTCTTATAAACTTCTAGAGCCAGCAGACAAATACCTTAGAGATACGAGTATGTTTATATGTATGTTGTTAGTGCAATGTGTATTTAGAAATGACCAAGAAAAAGTACAGCTTACTGACACAAAATAATTTTCTGTATTGAGAATCTTATATTAAAAAAAAAACAGATTCCCTTGATAGAACTTATTTTTAAGCAGGAATATGTCTGTATAAGTACAAGTATGCTTTTGAATTTTAAACTTTCTATGTATTAATATATATAACAGAATAAGCAGGAATAATTTTATAATTGAAATACTAAAAGTCCTTAAATATGAAAACTGAACCTTAGACATGCTTACACTCAAGCAACCCTTACTGCTGGAAAAAAATAAATATAACTTAAGGAAAACTGTTTAAATGGTTTGTGCAAAGGGGTAAATTGTTAAGCAATAAGGCTCATTAGAACTTAAATACTTATACAAATAAGTATCATAGAACAAAATAAACTGGAAAAATAAACTATTCAATCAAGCAAATGACACAATCGCTTAACAGACATCAATAAAAACAATAGAAATGAGGGTGTACGAAGAAAGCAGTTTGGTTTGTAGGTGTTTGCCCAGCGAACATTTTTTTAACGACTTTGGTTATTTCATCAGAGTAAGATGTCGAATTTTTTTCACAAGTCGGTCAGAAAACGTAGCAAATTCTGTGAAGCTCTAGGAAGTTACTAAAAGAACTTGGTGTGTAGCTGTTTACCCAGTGAACATGCAGAATTCATTCGTCGATTAGAAAACGTACGTTCGTTATAAATATGTATATTTGTCATAGTTATACGATAATAGTAATAAAATTTACTGAATCCAGCTAGAGAAATCAAACTTTTATATATAAAAAAATTGGTCGAAATTTTGGCAAACTTACAAAAGCAACATCGTTTGTTGTTACAGACTTCGGTTATTTCATCAGAATTTGGTGAGAATGTCGGTATAAGGTACTGAATTGGTATTCGAAATCGGCAAGAAAAGGTAAAATAATTTTTTTTTTTTGCTGACAAAAGATGTAACTTTTTTGTATTAAAAAGTTCGTTAATATTTTTGAATATATCTAAAAGCATTCTGTACAAACAAAGGATTCAATTTCCTGGAAAATTTCTTAGCATTTTAGACATGTCTTAGCAAGGTTAGGAAAACATGTTACAAAATATTAGGGAATGTATTGACTTTGCTTTTTACTTTTTAGGCTGCCCCTGTGGCTGAGTGGCAGCGATGCTAGCCTCTCAGTCCAGAGGTCGTGGGTTCGATTTCCACCATAGACCTTGGGTGTATTCCGCAGACAAGCTAATCGCTTTGCGGGTTGTGTTTGTTCTTAAAAAAAAAATTTAGTTTGTATCTAAAAAATACGGGGTAAGCGCGTTGACTACTACGAAATGAGTTCGAGTACAAATTTTGGTCTTAGAAGCCAACTATCATTATGACAAACTATATTTCTGATAACACAATAATGCAAATTAATTATTAAAATACAATGATTGCATTAAATTGACATTAATGTTGTTTCAACTTAAAATTATTTGGATACAACACGGTTCTTCGTATTATTTTAGTACAAAATTCACGCTGTTTCAACTTGAAGTACCGTTGTTTCAACAATAAGTAACTTTGATTCGTTATGATTCTTCATTTTAATTTCATAGGGATATTATTATTATTATAAATTTTAAGGTAAAATTACTACGTTAAATTGAATTCATATTGTTTCAACTTGCAACAACTTTGCTCTCACATTGTTCTTCGTATTATTTAGGCATAAAATTCACGTTGTTTTAACTTAAACTAACTTTGATTTAACATGACTCCCCATTTTGATTTAACAGTACTGAATTATTAAATCAACATAATACTGGACTATTAAATCAACATAATTTTTTTTTTCTAAAGGAATTTTGTTTAGGTTACTATTAATCATGTTGAGTTAACATGAAATAAATGTGACGGACAATCATTAACTGTGTTACTTTGTGTTCATAAATTTTAATATGAAATTTTTGAGTGTAAACATTATGTTTTCCTTAACATCAAAGAAAAAAGTTTTAAGGACTCAGCAAAAAATTTCAAAAAAATAATCGGGTTTGGAATTAAGCATTTTTGGTGGAAGCTCTTCCTTCCTGAATTATTAACTTAATGATTTAAACAAGGTGTGGGACTAAAATAAACGATTCTTTAGAAGTACTTACTTTTTTTATTTAGCAAAATGTTCACGTATTTATTAAAACTAAAACAATCATACTTCTCATCAAGCAAGTTCTACATCATTTTTTTAAAATTTGTGTAATGTGATTTGTAAGCGAATAATGAAATTTGGCAATCGGAAAAGTAAGTCATTATATGGCAAGTAGTTCTGATGGTAATGTGTAATATTTTGCTGGGGAGTTATTGATGATTGCCTCTTTGCAAAATCGATGTCAGAGTCAGGAAACTTTTCAAGAAAAAAAAAAAGAAGAACCTATGATTCTACTAATCCTAATGTAACACCAGAGTGCCCTCCTTCATCGGTATTGTGTAGCAGAATCATCGGCGAATTAAAATCAATAATACAATGGCTGCTAAGCACAACTTCGATAATTTAATACGCCCCATTAACACCAGAGGCGCTGCAACTCTGCATTAGTATAAAAAAAGTGCAAAAAGCAGATTTGTAAAGTGGTTAATCTTTCCTCTATCTATTTCTTCCATCACCACCTGCATCTCTTACACTATACCTTTCCTAAAGAAGATAACACCTAGTAATAATAACACTGTGCTACAAAAGTTGAGAAAAAAAATATTCAGGGATTCTAATGTACCAATTCTATTTTGTTGGAGTCCATGGATGACGAAAATACCGTTGGTTTTTTTAGGTCACTTCATAAAGTGATTTTATAACGGTAAATGTAGTGAAAAACGGGGTTTCTTAGCTTTTCAGTTTTAAACAGTTGTAACTTCTTTGTTTCCCAACGGATTTCTTTTAACTTTTCGTTGGTTAAAAGGCTCAAATATTATCTTTCAATAAAGATATAGTTTTTGTAAATCGACTAAGAAATGGCTAAGTTACAGTCGTTGAAGTGTACAAAAAACCAATTAAAAAAGTATTCTTTTGTTTTCCTCAGGCTATAAGTTGCTTATGAGTTACAAAAGAATACTTTTTAATGGATTTTTTGTACACTTCAACGACTGTAACTTAGCCATTTCTTAGTCGATTTACAAAAACTATATTTTTATTGAAAGGTAATATTCGATTCTTTTCACCAACGAAAAGTTAAAAGAAATCCGTTGGGAAACAAAGAAGTTACAACTGAAAATCTAAGAAACCCCGTTTTTCACTACAATTACCGTTATAAAATCAGTTTATGAAGTGACCTAAAAAAACCAACGGTATTTTCGTCATCCATGGACTCCAACCAAATAGAATTGGTACATTAGAATCCCTGAATATTTTTTGTGTATCACAGTGTAATAGTAAACATTCATTGCCTGACTGTTACTTCCCTTTATAAAAAAACACAATCAGCAAAGACATGACATTGTTGTAGGCAGGAGTTTTAGTGTAAATGGATTTCTTAAAGCCTTAAGACCGAGATGTGTAATAAAATTTTTAGAATTCCAAAGAATTGACAAATCTGTGTTCTCCTCATTACAACAGCAATATTCTTAGTTGTTCTCGAAATATATAAAGGAGTAGGATTCTTTACATCACTAGATATTCTCAACTAGTTGCACCAGTTTGACAATTTCTGGGCAAGAAAGGGCTTCACGACTACCCAATAGTAATCTAGTCACTTGAGCTGCGACCGAGACATTTTCAAACGGTGGGCTATTTAAAATAAAACGTTTCCTTGAAATACCCTGTATTTTATTTGTTTGAATTATTAATTATAAGTGTAATAAATCCTCTACTGAAGAAAGTTACGTACTACATTTAGCTAATTGATTTCCATAACGTTAAGAAAAAGTTAATTTGAAAACTGAAACAAACACATTTTACTAAACTTTTTCTCTAAGTGTAAATTCTGACAAGTTTAAGTCAATACTGTAAACAGAATCGGCCATCACCTGCAATTCTCCTTCTTTTACTTCTTCCTTATTTTGGAAAATGAGTCTTTGTACTTGTATTATTCATTTGTTGTAACTGGTTATACCTTTTGTCACAACATAATGGGGGATATTATTGAAAAGTTGTCATCAACCCTAATTTAGTTTTAATAACTCATACATTTTCACCAAAGGGAATAGCTGAAACACATACACGTTCATTGAATTACTTCAACATTTAAAGGTAACAGGCACAAACTCAGGCGATTAAAGGAAGTATCTAGCAACAAGACAACAGAGGAAAAAAAAAAGAAAATCCATAAACCTTTAAAGTGTCCTTTCATTAAAATAACACACAACTCATTCACATGCATATACAAACTAACAAACATACATACTCGTACATATATACATATATCCCATTATATAAAGTAAAAATATGCTTAAACGTAACGTTTGAAAACATAAATTTTTCACAATCTTTTTTAATAATCCAAAAGGGTGAAAACGGCAACCAAAACAAAGTTTTTATAAGTCACTTACACTCACACTTAAACAAAAATTATGCATGTTTATGACAAACTTGTGTTAGTTTCTTTTAAAAATTCTCTTTAGTATTTATTTTTATATACAAATTTTATTTTGTTTTGGAGACAGGGGATTAGAAGTCTGATATGACGAAGGTTTCATAGTGTTGGAAGTGGGTGGCTGGGGTGGCTGAGCTGGCTGTTTTGAATGCTAGTAAATTCATGTCAATATTTTCCCTTGTAATTGTATTACCTCTTTTTTTATTCAATATACATTTTCAATCATTTAACTGTTAAATGTATTCCTGTATAATTACTCAATTCAAAAGCGTAAATAATTAATGAATTGTACGTGTATATGTGAGCTTTTATGCTTCTAACGAGTATGAGTTCAATACACTGCGTTGTTAGTTTGTTTGTAATTAATTATGTGATTTAGTATAATGAAGAGTTATAGTTAAAATGTTTGTCATTAAAAATTGTATGTGTTTATAGAACCCGAATGTAAACTATTTTAAAGTTACTAATAAATAATATGTGACAGGGAATGTTAAAAGGGGCCGATTTTTCATTTTTTGGTGATTTTGATAGTGGACAACCCGTTCTTTCTAATGCAACAAATCTGAGCTTTCTGCCTTTATTTGTTTTGCCATAAATTATGCCCTAATTCTGTTCGACGATTGTATCGTCTTGTCTATGGACGAAAGAAAGAAGCAGTTTTGATTCTGTAAAACAATCATTATTTATTGTCTTTGCTAGAGGGTTCGTGTATTTGCTTTATGATTTTGTTTCAAACATTATATCCAACTCATATTTTTTCATGCATTTTTCAAACTATTGAATAATACTTTAATTGAATTTTTATGTTTTAAAAACATGGCAATAGTATTTTTATTTTTCATTATCAAAGACAACAACCATTTTTTGAGAAAATAAGTTTAGATAATTCGAAAACAAGAACTCAAAAGTATTTTCAAACAAAAACGTCCTAAATCTTCTTACTGAATTAGGGCATAAGTTTCAAAATACATTTTTGATCAAAAAAAGTAAATAAGAATTAACTTCAAAGTCGTTTTTCTCCAAAACTTATTTCCTGAGCATAGGTCCCCTTTAACTTTCCGTTTCACATATGTATTGGTAAATAAGTTTCTTTTTTAACCGACTTCAAAAACAGCAGGAAGTTAACAATTCGTCTATATTTTTTTCTTAGGTGTGTTACTCCATAACTCGGTATATTTTAGACCGATTGAAAAAATTTTTTGTCCTCTGAGAGGGCATAGCTATTGGTGCCATTGTAAAAAAATGGTGCCCACATTTTTTAAATATTATTTGATTGCTACGAAACTTATAAAACACCTTTGGTTCTTGTAATTACATAATTTGAAAGTTTAAAAAAATGGACGGAGTTACGCCCATTTAAATTTCCTATAATATTTCACGCGCTTCTACTTAACCGATTTTTATCAAACTTACCACATAAATAGAGCTCTAAAATAGACTAAATATTTTATTTAAAAAATGGGCGGAGTTTTGCCCATTACAATTTAATATTTTATTTTACGTGGCTCTACTTTAACGATTTTTATAAAACTTAACACACACCCTAAGCCTTGAAAAACAAACAATCTTGCATTTAAAAAGTGGGCGGAGGCACGCCCATTAAAATTTAATTGTATATTTAACGTACCTTTTTTATCTTCTTCTATCAGATATTAGGCTTAAAATTGGGTTTTTTTTGGAAGAAAAATTTATAATTGATTTATTTTTACATAATTTAGTATGTTTTTAAGCCCGATAGAACTTAGGGAATGGTCATGAGATTTTTTGTTAACTGTAAGTTGACGTCAAAAGGGCGGTCAGCAGATTATATTAAAAAGTTGGCAAAACTACTTAAGAGATTCATGTAGTGCGATTTTTACTGCAAAAAAAATTCGTGCAATTTCATAATATCAAATAATTGTTTGATAAAAATTAGGATCACATTAGATATTTTGGAAAATCATGTTACATACTGCTCGTTAATAAAAGGCAAGACAAGCAAAGTGCTATATTTGGCTATGCCGAATCTTATATACCCTTTCCCAACGTACATTTGTGGTGATATATGTACATTAGAGTGGCCGTTAATATTTTTTATTTGATTTCTTATATTCTATTCCCCCAAATTGGTTCAGTTTTATGTAAAAAAAAATATACAAAAAAAATTTCATAGCGATAAGTTGTGTTTTAGGGGGTGCGTCCGCCCCTCAAAGTTGACCTTCAAGCTCAGTTTTCAATGAAAATTTCTTTTAACTGTTTTTGCATAAAACTGAACCAATTTGTGGGGAGAGAATATAAGAAATAAAAAAAAAATTTTCCCTACAACTAATGGCCTCATAAATATATCTGTGGCAAAAAGGAAAAAGTCCTTAAGTGGAGATAAGCTGATTTTGAGTTAATAGTAACTCCGTAATCTGCATATTTGAAAGTATCCCTTTGGTGTTTTTCAGGAAGTTACAGCACTATGACTTGCTACTTATAGTTTTTAGACTTAAATGAGATTATAAAATAAGAGCTTTATTTAGGCTATACTTTGGTATATTTCAACTTAAATTTATTACTTATAGTGAGTAGACCGATGTATTTTTTGCAAGGTTGGCAAACGGTATCGTAAAAATACCGATACCGATTCAAATACCGCTAAAATCAGATACCGGTATCGTTACCGATACCGAAATCCATTTCGGTTAGAAAATACCGGTATCCAGACTACCGTTTACGTCTATACCGGTACGTACCGGTATACCGATTCCGGCCAAAAAATAAATGATAGTTGAGTTGTATTTGCCAAATTTTTATTATGTATTACAACTTTTTTCACCATGAGAAAACTGCTTTTTATCAGTTGTATTTTGGTTTTTATTTCGACCATTGTGTTCGATTTGCTGTACTATTCCAGACGCCAACCAATCCCATTTGTCAACCAATATTATTGCCATGTTCATAAAACATTAAATCTCAAGAAAAAATAGCAAGGTCAAAACTAAAAATATTTAAAATGTTTTGTAATGGATACTATGGTTTCAAAACATATAGCATAGGTAAGAATCTTTGTTTTTCGTGCATTGTTTCGAAGTCAACTGAAATTAGTCGTTATTCAGAATATACCAAAAAACAGTTGTTTAAAGTTAAGTTGTTTCAGTTTCAATCCAACTTAGTTGAGCTGTTAACCGTAATATGTGCAAAAATTGCAAAGATATATTTCAATTAACTTTCTTTCTTTCTTGGTCTTGTTTACACACTTCACCGTAATATATAAGGTTGGTAGAGAAAAAACTTCTAAACTTTTATATTTGAAGTTAAAGATTCCTCTCTTGAGGTGAAGAAAAGTACTCTTAAAATGAAGAAAAAAATGTTGGCGACCACTGTTGTACCAATTTTGTACTCTGCGTTTATATAAATCTATTAAATTGTATTTTCATCATCCTGGAAGCTTAAATACACCGAAAGCGTATAAATAGAATGCGAAATACATCATACAAGTAGTTTATTTTAACAAAAAGTCTTCTAACAAAATATTTAAAACAGTCCTGTGAATTACTCTTATTCAATTATGTTTTATAAACAAAGTTATAAACAATATAGGTCCAGTACAAAAATATTGCCTAAGAACGTGTCCAAAGTAGAAAAGTGTCGAAAAAAACCGAAAAAATCATATTTGGTGAAAAAATAAAGACATATTTGAAATTTACTGAAACAAGATATATCTATATGGTTTAAAAAGTCTTAGTCTCTTCTTTCTGTATCCGTTTATAAATTTAAAATCGGTTGATATTTAACTTAGTTGGAGGTTGATAAGTTTCAAGATTTTGGAGGTGTCTGGAAAATTTCAAATACAATTTGTATTGTTATACTCACACAATACCTAGCAGAAATATAGTAACACGTCCCAGGTATTTCGATTTCATCAAAATTTGTCACACAGTGTAATATAAAAGTATAGACAAAACTTTTATTTTTACTATTTTGTTTAATTAATCAAAATGTATACTTTTTATATGTAAAGTTTGAACTGCAGTCTCCTTGTTTCACTTTTTTAATAAATTATTTTCATACATATGTATGTAGAAACAAATAAGCTTATATGCTTTTAAACGAGTACATATGTATGTTAATGTAAAGTAATTTGAAGTAATTTAATAAAAAAAGATTTTTTGTAATGTCCACTGCCTGAAATAATAAATTTATCAGTAATATCGGTATACCGGTATTATAAACTCGATAACGGTATGTACCGGTAATACCGATACCGAAATTGTTTATACACGGTCACACTTTTTTCTTTTTTTTCCTCTTTTTTGTCTTCCCTTTTTTCTGCCTTTGCTTGTTTGCTTAGAGCAAGAAAACGGGTAGTCTGTTGTCAGCAATCGAGCCTTCAAGAATATAATAATAAGAAAGAAAAGTTGAGTGACTGTGAAACATATTAAAACCTTATTGCAACTCGTGTTGATGAAATAAAATAGACAAGTTACAACAGTGTGTTTAAGTTAATGTTTATAATTAAAACAAAAAATAAAGTCATTAATACTGATAAATAATATCATGTCATGTTGGTTCTCATTCTAATGTTGCTTTAAAAATAATACTTTTTTTATACATACATATGTATGTAAATGCATTAATATTTACTTGTGAATTTAAATTCTTTAAATTCCCTTACACGAGCAAGCCCATAGCGATTCTGCTACGAAATCTAAAACAAGAGCAAAATTGTGTAATTAATGTGGCATTTTTACTAACCGACAATATACCTATTTAGTGTCGCTGGATTTTGTTTGCAAATAAAAATAAATCAACAAATTTCGTATCAAGGTATATACCTATGTACGTGCATAAGCAGACAATCACACAATTATAAATCACACAGTTACCACAAGACCGAAAAGGGTGTCCAGAAGGAGTGGGAAAACAAGGAACAGTGGCTTGAGGTTTTTATAGAAAAACTGCACCAACAGTCAAGAAGTAAAAGCTCCGCTCACTACCCCGGAATTAGCACGACTAGAAGTCCCAGAAACAACTACGATTGTTCCAGAAAGAACCACCTCCCGGTAAGTCACCCCTTTTCCTTTCCATATTTACATATATTTTAACCAACCCCCGTGTGCCCTGCACAGAAATAAAAAAAATACCGATACCGCTACCGATACCGAAATTTAAAAAATAATTGTACCGGTATCAATACCGATACCGTTATTTTTTTCGGTTTCCAACCTTGATTTTTTGTTATGCTGGGAATAGCATTTCTGAATTTATCCTCTATCAACTTAGATTCTGTAAAATTTTGATAGTAATTCTACTATTCTATCAAAAGTTATGAGCAAAAATGTACTTAGCATAATTTGTCAAGTTTAAAAAACCTGTCTTTAAAATGTTTTAAGTACACTTAGCATGATTTAGTTTGCAACTAAGTACTCAAAAAAAAAATTAATTTAATTAGTGTTTTATTTTTGGGAATTGCTACAATTTAAGTTTAACGTTTATTAACGCACTAATAATCCCAAATTATTATTTTACTTAATTAGTAAAATAACTTTTTTATTAAAAATACATTTAAATTGATTATTGAGGGGTTTAGCTGGATCCTATACGCATTTCACTGTTGCTAATGCAGATCATCAGGGAACCTTTACCCAAAAATTTTAGAACAACTAGAGTTATTATGTTATAAACTTTCATTTAAACAAATGAGAAGTTCAACAAATAACAAAGTTGAAACAAGAACTCAATAATCAACATGTTTTTTATTTTCTTACTTTACTACATTGGCTGACTTTTTTTCAGCTCTAGTTGTAGTTGTAAAAATTAATTATTAACTTGACTGCACCAGGTCAAAAATACTTGTGTGGCAACACTCTATTCTTATATACCTGTTGTTGTTATTTACATTTATTTTCTTTACATACTTTTTACAACTACAACTAGAGCTGAAAAAAAGTCAGCCAATGTAGTAAAGTAAGAAAATAAAAAACATGTTGATTATTGAGTTCTTGTTTCAACTTTGTTATTTGTTGAACTTTAATTTAAATTTTCTCCAAACTAAAACATGCTATATGTACTTAGATGGCCATTGTAGGTGAGAAAGGACCACCAGATAGATGCTAAGTCTACTAAGAGGACAATTTTAAGTATTCTAAATCACTTCTAACTATGATCTATAACAAATTTATAAAGTTTAAATAAACTAAAAAAATTATATTGCATTTATTATATGATTAAAAATGTCTCAAGTTTCTATCTCATAACATTCCCGAGATATCATCTATGAACTTTGAAGGCGTTTATCACAAAACTAGCATTCTTGACATAGCATGTTTTAGGCTGTAACCTGATGATTACAAATTTATATAATGCATAGCAGACTGTAGTGGTAGCTATTGTATCAAACAAGAACTTGGTCAACATTTTTATTGCGCTACTTTTGATGGCCGAAATTTTGGATAGGAACTTGACCTTTTTTCACATTCATGTTTTTGTAAGGATTATATGTATATGACATCATGGTGAGATTTTCATAGCCTTGCATATGAGTATATGTACTCGTATGTCATATAAATATATAAATAAATAGTATGCAGTTTTTTTTTGCATTCTTTGAAAAAAAAATCCATTTTTTACTGGCATTTATAATGAATTTTTATTTGTTTTCTTTAAATTACACAAAAATTTATATATATTACTATTTTCAATTTCTTGTGGTATTTGTGTTTCTCTGCACATGCAACAGAACTTTAGAAATAAAAACTAAAAATAAAAATGTCCTTTTAACTTAAACATCAATATTTGCATTGTTATAAAAACTTTGTTAAATAAATAAAGGTATGCCAAAAACTTTTAGAAATTCCTATGCAAAAGATTGCAAGAAAGCAACAACAATATTTGCTAGAGAAGAACAGGAAAAAAAGAATATTAAAGTAATGAAAAGTTTGCAAGACAAAAGTTTATAAATTGAAATTCATTCATATGCAACCATATGCCGTCGTTGAGAGTTAAACAATATTAAAGTCATACTCGTTTAAAGTCATACGTACACTAATGCATGCATCGTACATGAATTTAGATATGTTGCACTTATACAACATACAATCATATGTACATGTGTCTGACATGAAGATTTTTTGGGCCAACGTACTAAAGAGAATACCAAACTTAGCTAAACTAGAAATGAAGTAAAGCAGAAGAAGGAGGAGAGAAAAAAAATATATACACCTTTTGCACTAGAAACCCTAAAAGCCATCATCATGTTTATTTTTCTCACACTTTTCCCAAGTTGATTTTTTAGTTTGAAACTTTTCTTACTCGCTTTTTTTTCGTCCTTTTGCAACGTGAGAGAATGCACTGTACAGAATTTGTTGTCGTTGCAAACTTTTAGCTAGACGTCTTTTTCTTCTTCTTCTATTTAGTATCCTTTTTATTCAGTGTTTTCTTTTTGCAACACATCGAATTTTCTAGTTCAATAAATATTTTAAGCCAAACACTCACATATACCACACACGAGAGCGCTAAGAAAAAACTTTGAGGTTTTTTAGAGCAGAACATGCAGGTGGCAAATTTTAAGGATTTCATTTACTTTTTTTTATAATTTTCTTTTTTAGTTTCTTTTAAAATGGTTTCCTTATTTGCTTTACTAGTTAACTGGGTGACACATGTGTGTTTTGCTGCTAGTTTTCCTTTTTTTTATTTTGCTAAACATTTGTGAAACATTTTTTTTGCTCATATACTTACATATCGATGGCTTAATATAAAAAGGGCCTAACTCATTTTTTTTCGAAATCGAGTTTTTAATGTTTTCTGGGCAACAACGTATAATTGCATCCTCCTGAAGATCTTAGTACGTTACAGTTCAAAATCAAGGACTTATGGCAACTTAAAAAACTATTTCTGCATGTAAATGCTTTGATTTTTCTTCAGTTTTCTGCTGCTCCTGTAAAATATCGAAAATTCGAGTTAGGCTTTTTTTATATTAAGCCATCGATATGTATGTATGTATGTATCTATTTCGTCTATCTGTAATGCTTAAATATACAGACGTACAAGCTTATCTGAGTTTTTATATATTTGCACTTTAGCACTGCTTTGGCTTAAGGCGTTCGTCTGCTATTTTATCTCAATCGATTTAAGTATTTTCAACAAATAATAAATAATTTTAGAATACTTTAAGCTTCACATTGGAATTAAAAATTTGACTGATGTTTTTTAATTTTATTAAGATTTAATCACAACTAGTGCAGCATGCACAGTGGGAGAATTGTAAAATAAAATAGAAATAAATCTGCAGTTTGAAAAGTAATAGTTCGTGTAGCTCTAGAAAAGGTAAATGCCCTAATTTAGTAAGAAGATTAAGGACGTTTTTGTTTGAAAATACTTTTGAGTTCTTGTTTTTTAGAACTCTCTAAAGCCCTAATTCAGTAAAAAGATTTAATACGTTTTTGTTTGAAAATACTTCTGAGTTCTTGTCTTTGAATTCTCGAAATAATATAATTTCAATAAATAATAAAATATCATAATAAATTTCAATAAATAAAAAAACATAATTTCAATAAATAAAATAATTTTCTTCAGAAATGGTTGTTGTCTTTGATAATGAAAAATATAAATAATATTTGTTTTTAAAACAAAAAAAATTCAACTTAAGTATTATACAATAGTTTGAAAAATCTATGAAAAAATATGTGTTGGATATTAAAGCCTGGATCCCACTATCCGCACTATGTACCGATTTTCGTCGGCTCACTGCAATAAAGTCATAAGTAATAAACCAAAATGACAGTATTACTCAATTAATTCTGGAATAAGTGTACATATATGGTTTTCTTACCAATGCATTGTGGGGAAATTACGTCCTTATATTTCAACTAGCTGACCCCGGTCCGCGTTGCTGGCCCTAAGCAAACATTAGTGTTGTATATGGCATTGGTGGTACAATATGAAAATTGGATTTTGCCCACGAATAAACTAAATATTGCGCCATCTGCCGGACGAACTTCAAACTACACAGAAACGCTTCTCACGCCCCATAGAGCATGTATATAAAGTTTGGTCGAAATCGGTGCAGTAGTTCTTGAGTTACGGTGCAAAAACACAAACAAAAACTAAATATTGGGCCATCTGTCGGACGAACTTCAAACTACACAGAAACGCTCCTCACGCCTCATAGAGCATGTATATAAAGTTTCGTCTAAATCGGTGCAGTAGTTCTTGAGTTACGGTGCAAAATCACAAAAAAGAAACTAAATATGGCGCCATCTGTCAAACTACACAGAAACACTACCCACGCCCTATAGAGCATGTATATGAAGTTTGGTCAAAATCGGTTCAGTACTTCTTAAGTTACGGTGCAAAAACACAAAAAAACTAAAAATTGCGCCATCTGTCGGACGAATCACTATTTCTGAAATGGGCGTAGCATTTACCGGGGTAGAATATATATAAAAACACGCGCCGGTCTTTTACAAATATTTTGTGGGGTGGAAGGCGAAAATCTGTTGGGGCATTGTTAGGGGTGAACCTAACAAATAAACGTGTTTTTGATTTTTATATATACATATATATCAATTACTTTAGAAATAAGGCAAATTTAGCTATATTTCGATAGATCTAGCAATAGCCAAAATCATGGTCAACAGAAAGAAATAAATTTAATTTAGAAAAAAATATGGACCGGCATGATATTTGCCAATTTGCAAATGAACACTTAGTTGTTTAAAGCTGGCAGGACGAAAATTTCTAAGCATTTAAATAACATAATTCAACTGACGATATTAGATTTGATTGCTACAATCACCATTTGATCTGACGATCTACCAAGAGTATATCGCATTAGTTTCAGCTGTCAGTCCAGAGGACGATGCCAAATACATAAAGTAACACTTTGCTTAACAGAAAACAGAGCCGTCTACGAGATATATCGTTCATAACTTTAAATTATCTAAAAAATTAAGTCTACATTTTCATTGACTTCAAACTGTATTAAATTGTTTGTTTGTTTGTTTCTTTTAACTAATCATTTTTATAACATATTTTTCATTTGATTTATTTATTATACTTTATGCAATGATCTGAATACTTTCAAGGTCAAACCAAGACATGAGATAATAAAACGAATAAAATATTTTTAATATAATTCAGAAAATTTTTTACATATTATGACCGAGATGTCACAATTGTGCGATGTCCTTTTCACGAAAAAGGACCTTTGAAAACGCTTCTGTAGGCAAACTTTAGCCTAAAAATTAAAGAATTATTTTGATATTGATGATTAAAAGAAATTTATACACAAAATAATGTTCAGGTCTGAAAGGCTTACGCCTGGATCCCACTATCGGCAAATCGTACCGATTTTCGTCGGCTTACAGAAATAAAGTCGAAAGTAATAAGCTGTCTGTCCTTTGATACACAATTTTGAAATGTTCCAGCTCCCTGAAAAACTTCAAAGTCAACTGCGATACCATCAAAATTTGCGCATACCGGATTTGCAATCCAAATGTTCATGGCTTTAAGCTAATAACTTGTCGTGCAGTACACCTCCCATTAAAGGGAATGAATCATTTGTTCATCAACTAAATAATTTGTGATCTCAGTTGACAATTCGTTTCACCATTTTCTAACTAGTTTGATGACTAATTGAACATCGTTTATACATCGTTTATTTGTTGAGTATGGTTCGGAATAGTCTGAAAAGTGCATGTTTGGTCGAAGTTCCAGGAATTTATCACTGTACATGGAGTTAAATAAGGTGAGAGCTCTATATTTGACTAGTACATCTTGATCGCCGGGTGAACAAGCCACCCCACTATATGTACATATGTAGAACCGTTTAATGCCCGAAGCTATATATGTATATCTCACTTCCTGACCACCCTACTTATTATACACATTTAGGTATACTTAGTAACGTCTTCATAATGGGTTTTTAGAAAATATTTATTCAGATATTCTAGAAGAGGTTTGTTAATGACTTCTAGTCAATAACCCGCAGATGTTAGAAGCTCAATACTCGGGAATGAAACACTCTGTTATATCTGAGGAGTTTAATTTTTCAGTCGGTCTATCTGGCTTGATATTGGTAGTCTGACACATGTGAATATTTTCAATGCTTTCCTTACTTTCTTCTTGTGATTTTCATCTAAAGGGATCCCGGTTTCGTCAACAGCATTATAATTGTCAGTGAAGTCAACATCAGATAACACAAACGTGAGCATAAAACAAAATGTCATCTAGTGCCTGATCAACACAATTGTGCTATCTGAATCTCCTTGAACGCTGGCTACTTGTTATTATAGACAATATCACTAGTAATACACTGAATTGTTGCAAAATCCCATTTTGCAGTTACCACTAGTAATTTTGAGAGCTTATATCAAAACTATTTTACCAAAAGACTCACCTTGTGGACGCATGTCTACACTCCTTGAAAGACACATTAAAACTGAAGATGTATTTTTTATTCTATGCTGTTTTTTTATCTTATTTTATGCGAAAGAAACAAGACCCCACAATCATTGCTTGCCGGTTAATAGACAAAAAATAATTTTCACTGTAGTTTAAGGTAAATCAAGGCAGATCGCACAATCGTTGAAGCTAGGTATGAAAGGGATAATGTTGGAAATAAAATCATAAAACAAATACACGAACCTTTTAGCAAAGACAATAAATAATAATTGTTTTAAAGAATCACAACTGAGGCTTTTTTTCCTCCGTAGATAAGGCGTTACAATTGTCGAACAGAATGAGGGTAATAGTCAAGCTCAACCCTAAAAACTAACAAAAAAAAAAATGTATGGACAAAAACACAATGTTTTATTTTTTATAGAAAGTTCTTAAATCAAGTAGATAGAATCAATGACTTGATTAATTTCAGATATATTACCAAACAATGACTGTAGTTTACAATATTTTTTTTTTCTGTGTGAAAAGCTTTTATATCATACTATTTTTAAAAAAGTTTATAAAAGCTTTAAAGATTAATAATTAAATATTACTAGTTATTAAAAAAATGTGAAAAACTTTCTTAAACTTTATGCCACCTGACCGCATTGCTAACTACAAAACTGAAACTTCACATTTTAATAATCTCATTTTTGTTTTGCATTACTTTTTGCATACTCTCATTAGCTTTTTAGAAACAGCCTAATTATTTATTTTTATATTATTGTTTTAATAATAGCAGAAACTTTTGCAATTACTTTCTTGAATGCATAATCTAAATAACTAAAGTAAGACATAATTCATACATAAAACTCATAAAATTTCTATAGAATTTAAGAACTCTTGTAACTTATGCTGCTGGTATTTAAATACTTCTCTACTTAGTTTACTTGCTGGCAAGTTTCGGTGTATGGGTTAATAATATGCAATTTAACAAGTGCATTTTGAAAATGCATACACATAGAAAGATTTTAAGCATAATTTCACACATACAGTTGTTGCACAATAAAATGTTAAGCTCCTGCCTCATACCACACAGCTTGCATCATCATCATCATCATCATCATCATGTCATAAAATCTTAAATAAATACAAACTGATGCATGTGAAGACATTCCTATAGATACGTACATATAATCCACATAAACCAAAACTAAACTCATTTTGAAAAAGCCACCATCCATATTTGTAAAATAATATGCTGGCAGGATGATGTTGTTGATGAGTTTAAGCCTAAGATATTTTTTATTTTTTATTTTTTGCTTAACTTATAATTTTTTGTAGGCAAGTGTAGGAGTTTGTTTTAAAATGAGTTCATATTTCGTTGGGCAAAACTCGAGTTTGCTTGTATTAAAGACCCAATGAAAAATGTTTTCTTCAACGATTCAGGCACATCAAGCCTTTGCTGTAAAAGAGTTATAACTCCGAAAATTGTTTTTTTTTAGTTAAAATTACCGAAATTTTCATATCTTGAGAGGAAAATAATTCTTAGTTAATTCCTAGGATCTCACTGCAGCTTCTGTGGAACGTGTGCAGGTAACTCACTATCTTCGGCGTGCTGGTGGAATATGATTTCAGCCACTACACAAAATAGTAATATAAATAATTTTGTTATATCAATTAAAATATTTGTAATATCAATTAAAAAATTAATTAAAGTTTATACCTTTAAACAATTTGATAGTATCAATTAAGTTTTTCCACTCAAATTAATTAATACAATTAAAAATTTAATGGATTCAATTAAATCCTTAATTGAAAAAATTAATTAGTGAATAATTTTTTCTGTATGAACTTGGCCAAAAAATGGTTGAAGTCGATGTGGGAAATTTTATTTATTTTTAACCGACTTCAAAAAAAGGAGGAGGTTAACAATTCGTCTTTATTGCCTTTTTGGGTGTGTTACTTCATAACTCGGTACATTTTAGATCTCATTGCAAAAAAGTGGGCGGGGACATGCCCAAAATTTTTTTAATATAATTTTATGATATTCCAAATATTTGATTGCTGCGAAACCTTTAAAACACCTTTGGTTCTTGTAATTACACAATTTGAAAGTTAAAAAAAATGGGCGCAGTTACGCCCATTCAAATTTATTATAATATTTCACGCGGTTCTACTTAACCTATTTTTATGAAACTTACCACACAAATTAAGATCTAAAATAGAAAAAACTAGTCACGCCTATTAAAATTTAATATTTTATTTTACGTGATTCTACTTTACCTTAACACACACCCTTAGCCCTGAAAAAAACACAATCTTGCATTTCAATAATCGGCGGTGGCACTCCTATTAAAATTTAATTTTATATTTCACGTACTTCTTCTTATCTTCTTCTATCAGATCTTTGCATTGAAGTCGGTTTTTTGTTAACATAAAGAATTATTTAAATATTTTTATATAAAACACTTTTATTAATTCACATGTGAAATATTCACCAGTATTGCGTATGTTGAGTCGAATATTCGCAGTTAGATACTGAAATATGTATTAAGTAAAGATTTTTGTGTTGCAAGTTTTCTTAAGATCTTCGATTTGTACAGTAAAATATAAATAATTTCTATTAATAAGCCAGTAAGGACCTTCCTTTCATTTGCCTGTTATGAGGATGCATTTCAGCGAACAAAAAGAAGTCGTATCGAAGAGGTTTTTGCGTCCTTTTCAGCTTTTTCAGCTCAAGCTCTTACTAAAGCTATAGAAAAACTGTCTTTGAGGTTATTTAAACCTCTCAAAATAATATATACCAAAAAAAAACTCTATCGTAGTAAGCTCAGTGGACTCAGAAAATACCTCGCCAACTGTTGCACTTTTTTAAGTCACCCTTCTTCGAAGTTTAACAATGATACCGTCCTTGCATTTACTTGGGTATGCTTCCAGCTCACATAGCTCGGATTTAAAAAAGTAAATAGTTTCGGAAGTAAGAACGGCATCAGCTTTTTAGATCTTTACAGGGATACTATAGATTCTGGCTGCTTTTGGACAGCATGCTGGCAGTACAAATTGCCGTAACCTTGGCTGCTTAATTTGTATTCTGTAATTTATTTGGTTACCAGAGACGTACACTTGATGTTGCTGTTATGATGGATCAATAACACTCGTAATATTAAGTAAATATGTTCCACTTAGGAACTAAAAATACCAGAAATGTTGTCTCCAACGTGCCAGCTGCTCTTTATCAGTATTTAGTGGACTCCTTTGCTTAACTCATTTTTAGACAACATGCTATTTTACAAAATTTTTCCCATGTTGAGAAGTGAATAGATACTCATTATTCTCTCTAATGTTAGAAAGGTAAAAATATTGCCAAGTTAGCAGTTACCCGAGAAAAAAGATGAACACCCTAGCATGACAAATTTTTAATATGATTAGAAGAATATTCTAGTGATAGGTATTGTGCCAAAGAAGAACTTGGCCGAAATATTGGATATGAGCATTTTTCTCATTTATACTTTTGTGACAATCTGCCACCTTTTTGAAAAGGATTAGAATGATTAGAAAAGATACTAAGACACCCAAAAGATATCCATTTAAGAAAGCAAAAATTTGCAAGAGACCTAAGTTCATACTTTAATAAATTCATATATTAATAGTTTCGTAGGCTTGACGCTAAATTCTTATATTCATATTCATGGTCGCACAGAGAAAAAACTGCCTCATAGAATCAAGAAGATTTTCTCTATGAAACGTTTTTAAGCTAAGGAGTATCCCAGCAGAAAGAAGCGAAGATTTTTTCATTAAGATTCCTTATTGTTTTTATGTCCTAAATCTTATTAATTTTATCAAGAAGAAAACCACATAAAATCAAGAAGGAATCTTATTATTCACAACTTTTTTTTACTCAATTTCCGTTATTTTTGGCACCAAAAATAAAGAATCCATAGAGAAAAACTTCTTCATTCTATTAGGTTTTCTTATAAATTGTACACTATGGGGATTTCTTAAAGATTTTATTAGGTTGCCTTATTGAGTTTTTCAATAAGGAAATCTTCTTGATTTTAGGCGGTGTCGTATTATTTCATATCTATAAATAGACATAGAGACAATATTTGTCATGATCTTTTTAATTTTTGTATAAGAATTGTTATTCAGGCTGCTTGTTAGCATATTGGTTAGAGTGCTTGTCTATCAGTCAGAAGTGTGCTGGTTCAATACTTGGTGAGTAAGTTATTTAAGAATATAACATAATGTGTATATATGTATGTATGTATAAATAAATAACATCTACAATATACTACATACATAAATATGTATATGGTATAGAGTTTAAATGAAAATACATATAAGCAAAGCACAAAGAATAAAGAAATATTTTCTTATGAGGTCGCCTCAAGAAGAACCCCTTATTAAAAAAATCAATATGATAACCTCATAAAAAATACAAGATTTCTTCATGATTTTTTCAAAAAGGTTTTATCTATGAAATTAATAAGATTTCCTTATTGAAAAAAAAAACATAGAGATTTCTTATTAATTTTGTTCTATTTTATGAGGTATTTAGTAGGCACTGTTTTCTCTGTGCGTATCATCCGTTATGATATTATTCATCTTGCTCGCAAATAATTTTTATATATTTCTTAAATTTATTAACTCTGCGAGGAAAAATTATATTGCAAAATTTCATGGGGATATCTGCACACTATTGTATGCATTTAAGTGCAACATGTATAGAAATGTGTATGTTATATGCATGTATGTATATGTATTTATGTTTGTATGTATATCCTATTTTATATTGTATTAAATGTCAGCGTTATTTTGTATTTAGTTGCAACAAAAAGCCACTAGTCTTTACAGCTTATGCAGCTGCTACTGCCATAACTTTTGTAAATTATAATCTGTGCATGTATTTTGTTTAACACATACATATACACATAAAATTACTAATTCACCCGCAATCGGGCACCAGAAATTTAATTAAGAGAATGAGCACAAGTAGATGTAACTACAGGGTGTTTTTTTAGAGGTATAGAACTTCGAATTGAAATAAAACACAAGAAAATCGTTTTAATGTCCATCAATTTGGCTTTATTGGAAGGATAATTTTATGCCAATAATGTTTAAATATGATTTTGGGTATGTGGCCGCCGCGGCTGACTCGAATAAAGCCAATTCTACAGGTCCAATTTTCAACCACTTTTTCGAGCATATGGGGCCGTATGTTGGCAATAACGCCACGAATGTTGGCTTCCAAGTCCCCTAACGTTTCTGGTTTGTTGGCGTAGACGAGCGACTTCACATATCCCCAAAGAAAATAATCCAATGGGGTCAAATCACACGATCTTGGTGGCCAATTGACAGGTCCATTCGCGAAATTATGCGCTCATCGAATGTTTCCTTCAATAAATCGATTGTGACGTGCGCTGTGTGGCATGTAGCGCCGTCTTGTTGGAACCACAACTCATCCACATTCAAAATCTTCAAAATCTTCCATAAAGTTGATGGACAAAGCTCCAATTGCTGTGCACGGTGGCGAATCGATTCATTCGGGTCCTCTTCAACACTTTGCTCTACAGCGGCAATTGTTTCTTCGGTGCGCACTGTTCGACGTCTCTGCGGATGCGTATTATCACATAGAGTAAACGTAGTGCGAAAACGATCCATGGTTAACCGAATTAATTGCTCTGATGGACGATTATGTCGACCATAAAATGGACGGAGCTTGCAGTAAACTTCGCGAACTGAACCATTATTTTCGAAATAAATTTGCACGATTTGCAAGCGTTGTTCTTTTGTCAACCTGTTCATGATGAAATGGCAAACCAAACTAAATATTAATCACTTGACATCTGACAAAATGGCCGCCAGTTAAAAAAGTGATGCCAACTTAAAGTTCTATACCTCAATAAAAAACACCCATTATTAGCCAGAGCAGTGCAAACTTCGTTGGCTTGCTAAATAAAATTCTTGAAAATGTTAAATAAAAATACGTTGGTAAAATATAATTTTTGCATATTGTATCAGCGAAAATATAATATACTAAGATTTTTCTATCTTAACTTGATAGTATTTATCAAGCCCTTCTTTGGTTTCGGTGTTGGTTTTTTACGCAAAAATTTATGTTTAAATCAGCGCGCTAAATTAATCCTCACAAAAACATAAGTGTGAAAAAAAGGTCAAGTTCCAAAAGTAGTGAGATAAAAATGTTGACCAAGTTCTTGTTTGGTACAATATCTATCACTACAATCAGCTATGCACTATAAACATTTGTAATCGTCAGGTTGTCATATCATTTCTAGGCAACCTCCCAACTTGACAACATTTTTCTTCATATCAAAAAGTAAATAGGTATGCTATATTCTGTATTAATAAAAATAATGCTAAGTAGCAGGTTAAATTTGAGCTCTTTGGTGCGAATTTCAGTTTAAAGTATGTAACCCTCCCACCGGATAAATCTTTTAGGTTTTAAGATTTTTCCATTGGCTCACTCATCTATACTTATTTGAATGTTTGATCTTTCAGATTTTTCTAATTGGTTTCTCAGCTAGCCCTACTTGTTTATTAAATTTCAGCTCATTTACAATAATTTTGATTTTTAATATTTATGCGCGTATCCCCGCCCATTTTCGGGTTTTCAGATTTTTCTAGTTGATTTCTCACCTAGACTTACTTTTGTATCAAATTTCAGCTCATTTTTATTTTTATGGGCGCAGTCCCGCCTACTTTTTTAAACAAAAAAGTTTTTTTGGCAAGTGCTAATCATTCGTGTGAAAGTTTTTTGGAAGCGGACAATAATAACTATATAAATAGTATATTTAAATGTGCTGAGCCAAAGGACATGAAATCGGAGGCTTAAATTTTAACGCCTGTTTTTTTGACGAAAATTTATAGCCTTACATTGTTGCAACATGTATCCCAAATTTCAATTAAATCGCTTTATATTTGTTTTTTTTTAATTATGACGTCATGGGCGTAGCCCCGCCTTCTTGCTAAAACTTCTGGATTTAAAGATTTTTATTGTTAGGTACTTACGTAGACCTACTTGTGTATCAAATTTCAGCTCAATATATCAAATTGTAATTTTTATGGACGTAGCACCGCCCCACTGGTTAAAATTTTCTGGTTTTCAGATATTTCTAGCCAATTGCTCACCTAGGTCTACTCGCTTAGCAAATTTCTGCTCTCTGGCTAAAGTGGAAATGCTTCATAATATTGTTGAGTGAGTCAGTGAGTATGTCTTAAAATATGTTCTTTTTTTCACTTCCATATCTCAGGAAGTTTTCATTGTAAATATTTCAAACTTCGCATATAATGTTACATGAATTAATTATAATTATGATTTAAATTTTCTGATTGCGGTGAACAAAGTTATGAGGGGGGTAAAACCAGGTCGATTGGCTTTGTGTAAATATACACACTGTATGCAGAGGCCGGACTTGGCCTGGCGCACGGTAGTCGCGTAAGCAAGAATATTCTGTAAGTCTCTGATACATTATTTTAAAGTAATACTGTGGGAATGTTTCACTCCAAAAACATGTAAAAACAATTTACTATAGCTTAAAGTTTCCCATCTCCGACAAACACTAGCTGATGTTGTTTCCTCTTAAAACTTACTCTGATAATACAAATGAATTTGTGCTGATACTCGTATTAGTTGTATAGTTTTAGCACAATGTGCAGTTGTTGTATGAAAATTTATAGCATTTTATGAAAATAATATGTAGTTTTGTTGTTTACATTACGTAATTAATTTAATGTATTTGCTGAAGACTCTCTATTTATACTCGTACTAACTCTCATGCATACCATCGCCCCCAGGCACCCAGCCTGCATTCACATAAAAGCACTCACTTCACTAAATCTAACACTAACACTAACACTAACACTAACACGTTTGCAATAGATGTGTGTATGTGCAAGCTTACATTCATGTAGGTTTATCCACATAAAGATACAAATACAAAAGACTTTTTGTCAATTAATTTATGTGCATTAAGACACAAAACACATTTGTACAAATACATTTACTTGCGTAAATACATATTGCATGCACAAGTATTTGCGGATTTGCATAAGGTTGAATATTTGCATTCGCTTGTTTTGCAGATGTGTATGTTCATATGTATATATGTGTTGGTTTTTATGGCTATGCATGTATGTATGTTTATTGAAAGTTTGTGTGCCAAATATGTATGTATGTACTTAGAACTGAAGTTTGAGGCATGTTGTGCAAAAAAAAAATGAACAAATAAATTTTCAAATTTGTTTACAATGGTATCAACAAAATGAAGCATATTAAAATAATTTAATTAAAGTTTCTAGCTTAAAGGAAATAATGTTGCATGTGCATGCATTTAAATTATTTTCCAGTTAATAATTCTTAATTAGTGTAAACGAATTGTATGCAAATATTTATGAGGCTGAGATTTAACGGTTGAACTGAATTAAATTTAAAAATAAATCTTAAATAATTTTATATATTAGATATTGATTTTTTAAAGCAATAGAGACAAAATTTAGTCATGGAAATTATATCACACCACTATATCACATTTACCGAGAAAAAAATGTATTCTATTGAGCAGCTTATCTTCCCTGCAAGCAATTACCCTGTAGGAAGTGCCACTAGTGAAACAGCACTAGTTCCCTATTGATTTTGTCATAAGTAATACTGATGATTTATAGTATAGATAATCCTTTTTGCTACAGACATTTAACATTTGCGTGTCATGGAAAATTAACTACAAACGTTGGTACACAGACTAGGTAGTTCCTTTGGGACCATATGTAGGCTTTGGAAATAGATAGTACATTTTAGTAACTTAAGTTTTTTTAATAATGTGATAGAAAGATTGTTCTACGGAATTATGTATATATTTGTCATCACTACCAGTCAAATGACTAGTCAATTGACTATAATTGTATTTTAAGTTTAAATCTTAAAAAAGTTTTACCAACTTCAAAAGTAACCACTTAAAAGATAAAAGAAATTAAGATTCAGTTAAATAAAATATATTTATATATTTAGCTATAGTGCTAAATGATGTCGGTGCCCAGCAGGTTAGCAAATTCTGCATTTACACATTTTTACATTTGAGTACCGATTGGCACCGACTTTGAATAACCATATACATATAGCTATAGGTAACACATATAGAAAAGTTTGATTTAACTGATTAAGAACTGTTTTCTCCTCTTTAGTGTTAATTTTTGAAGTCAGTTGGAATTCTTTTTATTATGCCTTGCTTACAGTGGCATTGCCTACCTTCGCAGATACTATGCTACACTTTAAGAGGTGGCCAACCCAGTTCTTGACTTGTCTTTATAGTGCAACGATTTTTCGATCAGTTCGATAACATTATGAAGTGCTTAGTACTTAGTTTCATGGGAACCTTTTAAGTAGAATTACATATAATACAAGAATAAATTTTAATGGACGTTTGCAATTTAACTTTCGTCCTTTTTTTAGTTGTCGACTCTGTCGCTTTCTTTCTAGATCAGATTTTCTTATTTCTTCCAATGATTCTTTACCCATGGTAGTTTTCTTAGCATTTCATCTTTTCAATTCCCTTTCTTTCTCTCTCTCTCTCTCTCTCTCTCTCTCTTTCCCTCTCTATCTCTCTGAAGTTTAATGCAGTTCATATTTTTGTTTAAGTTTCTTTTGTTTCCGTTTTAAATTTTTGACATCCATTAAAAAAATAGCATATATGCGCTCTTGTGACGGTTGTGACCAAAAATGTTCTATATCTAATTGCCCAAATGTTAAAACGGAGGTTCACAAGATTTTATTGTATTTTAAGTTGCGATTTTTTATTTTTGGAAGCTATTAAGTATTTATAACACAGCGGAACAGTGGTTTTGTTGCTTAAATAAAAATAGTCGATCCACAACAATATTGTGGATAAGTAAAACTTACTGTATGGTTTTTTATTATTACGAGGTACATTAATACTCTTTTGAGATGAAACGTTATAGATCATACATTGCAAGCAAATTAAGAAATTGTTTATTTTCTTATATTTACTTTAATTTCATAACCATTAAAGATATCTTTCCGCAAAGTGAATTTACTTGTTGCCTTTTAATTAATATCCCTAATGTTTCTTATGTCACTTAAACTGCTGTTTGCACATTAACTCTTTTTAAACATTCAACTTGCACAAAATACCGAGCATTTAGTCTTTATTACATTTGCCTTAACTCCAAATCAGCAACAAACCTTGCTAATCAATCTTAAAATTAATGTGATAAACATTCTAACCATTATTCCATACACGCACACCTAAATACTGTTTTACACACACTCACATAAACATACACTTACACTTACACTTACACTTACACTTACACTTACACTTACACTAACATGCAGCTATTCACAAAAATTCCGGTATCTTACTTAACCCAACACAAGTATCAAAATTTAAAGGATTGTGTTGTCAAATACTAATTAAAGCTAGAAACAAGTCAAAACATGTTTCAATTGAGTACATTTTACAACATCATATTGAGCTGACATTCTACCAACATCATCATCAACATCATCATCATCATCACCATGAAAAAACAAACACTTTGTACGAGTTAATTTTTGTTGAAAAAGCCAAAAAAAAAGAATGAAATCTGAAAAAAAATAAAAACAAAATTGTATAGAGTTAACCGGTACAATGTGATACTTTAAATTAACCCAAAACGAGTTGTAAGGCACGAAAAAAGCATGTAATATTCTAGTTAGAAACACACACACACACACACACACGCAAACACACACACTTGCACTCACACACTTATTGAGCATGATTACAAGGACTAGTAGCTGAGTACTAGCAACAATGAAGCATGGCTACTGCCAGTCAGTCGTTCACTTGAAAAACCCTCAAAGTCAACAACAATCAAAATGAAGCCAACAAAAAAAAAAAGGCTTCGATATAAGGACAAACAAACGATAGCAAGAAAACAAACGATAAAAGCTAAATAGCAAATTTGATGAAGATGCTGATGACGCTGCTGTTGGTAACCGAAAAAGGACGAGCAACTAAGAAGTATTTTATATAATATTTATAATAAGGGTTAACGTATCATAAAAGAGTTAGGATTATTAAGAATATTTTGCAGGAACAAATATAATATTTTTCATTTACCAGAGAGGTAAAAGCGGCAAAACTAAACAAAAATGAAAAGGATGTGACAATTAACACGAGCTATCAAGACGGCTTTAGGAAGCTTTCAAAATATATTTAAATTTTCAGGAAACAAAGCAGTGATATAAGATCATCTTAAAGGATGCCACACGCACTTGGAGTTATTAACTAAAATTGCTGTAATTTTTTTTGTTTTATTAAAAAACTAAAGTATATTAAAAGTAAAAAATAAGCTAGTTCCCTCTTAGAATGAAGGATATGTTGTGAAGTTTCTAAGAAGGCCAAAAAATCCTTTAAATCTTAGATTATATTGGGTTTGATTGAAAAGAGAGGCAATCTTGGGCAATATTGACCCAATCCGTTTCCGATTACACTTATGCTTTTATAGCATATTGTGTGCTCTTAATAAGATATATTGGGAAGATACCCAACAAAAACCGTAAAGTTAGTGTGTCCAGGTTTTAATATACTCACTTATATGACACGCCTTAAAATTAAGCCCCTTTTTCCTCTTTCACCTACATGCTACATTAAATCAGCTAGATCTCTATACAGAACAAATATATTTCCGCCAGTCACTTTCTAGAATGAAACATATGTCAAAGAAGTTTCTAAAGCAGGGAAACAAATTTTTGCCACGCCCCAAAATACAGCACTTTTTGTTTTTTAAATATAGCGCCACTTTTTATGATTTTTTTATACGATATCAAATTATTAGAGCTACTTATCGCAACTTGGAACCCTCTATTGTCCAATTTTTCATAAATGAAAAGTGATCTCCACTAAAACTTTGTAAGTCGAAAAGAGGAGCAGGTTAACAATTCGTCTCTATTTTTATTTTAAGGTATTTTAGACCGATTGTAGAAGTTTTGTTGTTGTCTGAGAGGGTGTAGCTTCCCATTGGTCCCATTGTAAAAAAAGTGGGCGGGGATGGGCCAACAATTTTTTTATATAATTTTATGATATTCTACTTATTTGATTGCTGTCAAACGTATAAAACACTTTTGGTTCTTGTAATTTGAAAGTTGCAAAAATGGGCGGGGTTGCGCCGATTCTTACGAAACCTACCACATATATTCATCTTTAATATAGACACTATCCTTCATTTCAAAAAATAGGCGGAGTCACGCCCATTAAAATTTAATACTTTATTTATTTTAAATGGTTCTACTTTACCGATTTTTACAAGACTTAAGACACACCTTGAGCTCTGAAAAACACACAATCTTGCATTTCTTCTTACTTCTTCTTATCTTCTTCTATCAAATATTTGCATTGATGTCGGGTTTTGTTTGGCAGAAAGAATTATTATATTGTATATTTAAGTGAACTATAAAACTCTTCTAAAAATATGCATTGTTACTTTTTTTCGTCCATAGACAAGACGATACATTCGTCGAACAAAATTAGCGCATAAGTCTTTGAATATTATAATTTTTATTTGCAATACTACAAATATGATCTACTGCAATTATTTTTATTTAAAAAGTTTAAATAAAAATATTTATTACCCTGCAGGGAATGGAACTGACACAAGACTAGTCACGTGACCGGTTCCCAAGTGATAGGGACCAGTACGAGTTCTAACACTTCCTATGAAGCGGACCAGTCACTTTTTCATGGGGATGGCTTAGAATGGGGTTAATTGATACTTTGTATGCACCTTGTGACTTGTCACTGAACTATCCCGTAGGGACCTATTCGGTGTATAATAATATAAATTATTTACAAATGTAATTTCGTCATTTAACTAGAACAATTAACGCTGATAAATTTTTTTATTGTTACAAATGCAATGACATTTTATTTTTAATCTGAAAATTTTTTGAGATTCGAACCGACAACCTCGTGCATGACAGTCTTGCACACTATCCACTCGACCACAGGACCACTCATATTTCAAAAGTATATAAATACCAGTTCAGCTTGGGTTAATATTTAAGTATAGTTACGGGACTGGTTCCAGAGTCAAATTGAAGGGAGAAATTATTATTATATTTAGACTTTTTGATGGGTCCTGTATTCGACCACATCGAACATGTTCAGTGCCGTACTAGACCGAGTCCGAATAAAATTTGCTCAAGATCAAGACGATACATCACGAATATGGTCAATATGTCGCTATTTAAACGATATGTCTTTTTTCACCATACACTACTCCGTATTTTTGATAACGCCCACATTTTCTCCAGTTATAGGACGAGTACGTTTGAATCAATTGTCACCAAATTTTCTGAAGGGTAACTTTTTTCCTGTTATAGAAACTGTATTGACATATCGTAGGTAACATATCATCCTAATAATACATTTAGTAATACTTTTATTGATTTTGATTAGCGCCTTTTTCAGTGATAACGTAGCAGTTACCGCACTTCGAACCAACATTGGCATTTTTGTGTTTTTCGGGCTATTTTGGATGCATGTTCTCCTTTTTATACATATGCTGGATATTTTGTTAAACGGGTATTTATAGTTTTTTTTTGCAATTTCACACAGTGTTTTTAATAATCAAAATGTTTGCAACTGAAACATTCAAATACTACTCTTTAAACACTTGTGATACTTTTTTTTCCAACAGCGTTTTATTTAAAGTTTTATTTTTGCATGCGTGAACACAGTTTAACATCGAAGATTTTTTAGTTTTATACATTTAACATTTTTCTTAAAAGTCAGTCTAGCATTAATTTTTTTGTTAAAGCTTATTTTTATTTTATTATGACTTTCTTGAAGATGCGAATATAGAAAAGCTTGGGAGAATGATCAAGCATTCAAAAGGTGACTTAGACGAGCAAAAGATGCGTTAAAGACACTTTGCGTTTGTTGTAATTTTAAAGTAATACCCCGGTATAGCAGTTTTTTATGTCATAAACAAACAAGAATTAATTTTTTTTTAATCGTTACCCTTTTTATCTCATTTTTATATGCTGGCAGTGCTTTCGTTGATCCAAGAGTTGGCATCACTGTTTAAAAAGGTGTTTGATCCCTCCGAGATATTCTCTGAACTGAAATGTCATTTGATTTATGCTATTACCAACCACAATGAGGTTGCTCACGGATTTTTTTTTAACCATAAAAAGGTTTTTTCATTAGAAAAAACTATTCATCAACATATAGTGCACTTAATCTTACAATTTTGTAAAGTTTTAAACCTAGTTAATTTTTTAATATCTACATTATGAGCTTCCACGGATTTGACTGCGTATCTTTTGGCGTCTGTCCTTTACATTTTGTTGTTGCTTTTTAACAGCGCTGGTTATCAACTCGTGCACATTCACTGTCAAATTGACAGCAATGTGTACAATTTTAGTACAAAACTTGCAACGAATGCGTTTAGTTTGAGCACGTATGATATAACTCTTTCTCTTGGTGTAAAAACTGAGTATTTACGTGCTGTCCATAGCATGACCATAGCTCTAAAATATAATTGTGCTGAGTGCATAGTAAAAACATATCACGATCCTATGTAAAATTTATAAGTGCCCATATATTTTATATAGCAGCAACAAAAGACTACGGTTGTATGGTTGCACTACGTCGTCTTTTTTTAATTAGATTTTCGTATAAAAACTGGGTGAATAAAAACAATTTTATTAAGTATCTTCCATGAATAAAGAAAAAATTACCAATATTTACTTACTTTTATATACCAAAAAAAAAAAAATTAATTATGATCTCTCCAGCCCTGGAACCATCTCTTATCTATCTACTCAGGATAAGTATTTTTTTATAAAATTTTTTTATTATATTTTTTTTATAGATAAGTAAAACTCGGCCAATGAATGCTAAACTTCACTAGGAAAGGCAGAGCGATAGAGAGGATAGGTGGTATAGGAAAATATAGAAAAAAGCTTCAGTATCTTACAACATTGATTTTTGTTTGCACATTTTTGTTTTTAAGACAGTGTTGCAGAGTCTCTGGTATCAATAAATAGCACTAAGTTTTCAAAGCACTCTTAAGTAGCTATTTCATACGTTATTTTCCTTCACCGACGATTTTTCTATAAAATGAGGCCGGTGCGGTTTAGTGACCAGTGACCAGTGACCAGTGACCAGTGACCAGTGACCAGTGACCAGTGACCAGTGACCAGTGACCAGTGACCAGTGACCAGTGACCAGTGACGAGTGACCAGTCACCAGTGACCACCCTGCAGAAAATTTGGTGATAATTGAACCAAGCGTACTTGTCGTAGGACTTGAGAAAATGGGAGTGTTAAAAAAATCTCGATTTAAAAAAAATGAAAAATAATGAGTTAGGCGGTTTCCATATTAAGGTAACTATGTTGTTTAATATTTTCTATACAATGCATTGTGTTAATGCTAGTGCCAATTTATCAGAAAATGTCCAACCAAATTCTTGAAAAAAAATTGGAATTATATAAAACCTACCATAAAGTAATTGAGAATTACTAAACATCTTAAAAGCTAAAAAGCTCCAACAGAAATCACAACATGCTTCGCTATAAATCGTTCTAGTATTGTAGATGAGTCCATGACCTATCAAATAATATATATATCTGTATTTTTTCTTTGGATTTTCCTACATTGGAAGCTGAAAGCGGGACATGATTGATTCATCAAAAACTGGGATTTCAAAATAAATATCTTTTAGAAAGCCTGTAATATGCATACTCAGAATTTCTTATGTTCTTAAGTGCGTATGCTTCAAAAAATGCCAAGCTGAAAACTTGGCAATACGAGTATCTAAATAGTTCAAATTCATGCTTTTCAGAAATAGATTCATAATAAAGGAGTAGCATTAATTTTTTCCGTCTGGGTTTCCTCATTTACTGGAAAAGTCCTTTAGAAATGCATTATGGCTTAACAGAGCTCTGTTAAAGCACAGTGTTCGTGTCAAGGCTTATAAATCTATACGAGCACAAACTTCAAATTACGCCGACTGCGACAGAAAATAATGCAGTGAGAATTTTAAAACTCTTCATGACTTGAATGAATGTATCAGTAAAATTTTAATAAAAATCGAATAAGAGATTCAAAATTTCAATAGCGGGATGTGTGGCCAGGTCACCCGTAGCTGAATTTCGTAGCACCATAAGGGTTTCAAAAGTATATTAAAAGTTTACAATTTAGACTGAGGATTGAATTTTTGCTAGGGGAACAAGTATCTCTTTCTTCATAGGGTAAATTTTACCTCAACACATTTTTGTTCGTTTACTTTTATTTTCCATTAGTTCATCCATAGTTCAATAGGGCACTATTACGAATATTATATACTATATGTATTACGAATATTTTTTTGTGTAGTTTGTCTATATAAAAAAGACTCCGCTGGGGCATGTATTATGTACTACGAATATTTTTTTTTTTTTTGATTTAGTATATATAAGAAAGACTTGGCTAGGAAAGACAATGAATCGATATAAATGGACCGCCAAGTCACTATGGAACAAGTCCCATAATTATACTTAGATATTAATCTAAGTTTAACAGGTGTTTATACTTTTGAAATATGGGTGCCTCTGTGGTCGAGTGGGTAGTGTGCCAGCCTGTCATCCACGAGGTTGACAGTTCGAATGCTAAAAAATATCTGCTCAAAAGTAAATTATAATTGAATTTGTAACAATAAAAACAAAAATTATAAGTTTTCATTGTTACAGTTAAGTGTCGGAATGACATTTTTAAATAATTTATATTATTCTACAACAAATAGGTTCCTGTGGGATAGTACAGTGACAAATCAAAAGGCGTATACAAAGTATCAATTAACCCCATCCTAGGCCATCCCCATGTAAAAATGACTGGTCCGCTTCATAGGAAGTGTTAGAACTCGGACTGGTTCCTATCACTTAAAGACCGATCACGTGACTAGTCTTGTGTCAGTTCCATTTCCTGCAGGGCAGTGACCAGTGACCAGTGGGCAGTGACTATTCATTCATTACTTGAACTGTCCTACAACAAAGTAATACAATGGTATACTAAGACGCATCACGAAAATTTTTTTAATGACTCTGTTGGTGGTGGGTTCGAATGCAGGACTTTCAGTTTTGAACGCAACGTGCAACTACTTTACCCAACGCCACCGTCATCAGTCTCCAGCTTTTCTGCGGAAAATCAATTTCACCTACAGTCAGACGGCCATACAGATTTCGCTTATTCGACTTCATTATTAATAAAGACCCAGACCTTATACATATATAAAGAGTTTATAGATTAATGTAATACTAAGGGTCTCGAAGACCGTCATTAGTATTAAAGTCAACGCTCTTACTACTTTAGTCAACAGAACCCTCTTATTTATACTCGCACTATATTCACCGATTCTCGTATTCTTATTATGGAAAGTTACTGAAGCCACTTTCAAAACACTTCAGTAACTAATGACATATTATCCTTAAAATGTTCTTTGCATTTTAATGGTTCCTGCCTAAATATCTGCGCATAACATTCACACATGCTCACGCAATTTTAAAACATTCCTTCAACCATATTTAAAATACAAAAATCACTTTCAATTTATTATCATGTTTGTTGGCTTCATTTAAATTTCAAGCATGATGTGGGGGAGGAAAGTAAATTTTAGAAAATTTATGTTTCAGGTTTAAGCACGTTTTCATCATCATAATTTCAAGTGAAAATTTTCAATTAAACTTAATTGCAAAATATTTTCAAGAGCAAACAGAATCAGAATTGTATGGTCCTGTTCTTTCCCATCTCTACGAAACAAATGTGGCCATGCAATATTTCATCATCATCATCATCAAGAGCAGCAGTTGAAAGTTAATTTTTTTTGGGGGGGGAGGGGAAGGAATATCTCTTGTTTATTTGGTATAATTTTTGTAACAAGGACCTGTGTAAATATGTATTGATGTTGTTTTCAGTTTCTTTTTGCTTATTGAGGAATATATTTTGTTGTTGTTGCTTAAATGGCTGGTTGTTGTTGTTGGAGTTGCTCTAGATGTATTTTTCAATGTGGTGGATATTGTCATTTAGTTAAGTCAGTTTACTTTTATCTTTATAAATTGGGTTTAAACTGTTTGGGCGAGTGTGAGATTTGTTCTAATTGTAGGATGAAATATGTTTTGCACTTAACTTAATTATGGCAGGGCCAGAAATAAAAAATAAAACCCAAAAGTAAAATATTTAGATGAGAGTCAGTGGAACAGTATTATTTTATAAATTCGGACAGATGACAATTTGGGGATTAGGCAATATTTTTCATATTTTTTTTAGTATTAATGTGTTTTTTAAGTAATAAAATTAAATGTGCATATAAAAAATGGGAGTTAAAATATTTAAATTATTGTGTAGCTTAAATGTACGTTTGGATTTTTATTTAGGTAAGAAGAAGGAAATAAGATTTGTGACAACTCCTTTTTAAAATTAAAAACTTAAGGAACAAAGCTAATGCTACGTTGCAAATATTAACATTAAACAAATTATAGTAAAAAATAAAACTAGAAATTTTAAGCAGATACTTTTGCAATATTAAATCCTTGAAGACTTTAAATTCATGTAGAAAGAAACTACATCATACATAAATATGAAATGGTAGTTAAGCCACAAGTGCAGATTTATTCAAGCTAAATTTCCCAGTTCACTCATTTTACCCATTTGTGTAATTTTACTTGCCTTTTAATAGTTCTCCTTTAATTGTTAATAGGCCTTGATGCACATAAACAGCAGGCTGCTAAAGAACAAAGGAAAAACTTTAATATTTCAAAGAAAGCTGTTGCCGGTAAAGTAAATTTACTCGCAGCACAGTGTTAAATGCCACAATGAAATATCAACTCGTGCTCAAGAACAAGTATAATAAACTTTTTTATTTTATTTATTTTTTTGTTGCGGTAAGTTTTTATTTTAAATAAAAAGAAATAAAAAAATTAACATGCATAAACATGCACGTACAAGTTTAAGTTATACATGACGTGGAAGTAAGCCAGCCAGCCAGCTAAAGCAACAGCTTTGGAACTCTCTCTCTCTCTCTCACACTCACTCACTCCCTGAGTGAGAAACTTTCATATAGTGTGACACTAATACATGTACAATTTTAACCAAGTTATATGCAAATAAACGTTTTAATATATTTTTTTACTGTTTGCATAAAGCAACAGGGCTGGGATAATGCAATTTAAATAATTCTTGTACAATTGAACACAACTGAACAGAAACAAGTAAACTCTTTTTTTTTTTGAAAGGCATTGTAAAGAAACTCAAGCATGCAACAATAGTGTGAAATGTAAATGTTGAAGAATAAATGTTAAAAAAGTTAAAACAAATACAAGAACAATGGCAAAAAAATTAAGTTGTAAAAGTTTATATTTTTTTTGTAATTCTTTGACAAAAGAAATGTGTTTATTTTTATAACACAATGGCATGCTGTAAAGCAAAAAAAAAATTATAAATTAGAAATTAAAAGCAAGGAACTGATATGTTTATTTTTATAAATTAAAGCACTTAAATTTTCATTTTAATGAAGCAAAGGGGGTAAAAAATAACAAGAAATAAATTTGAATATTTTTTAAAATTGTGCCACTACTATGCTTGCCCAAGCTTCCCGTTAGAAGTAAAAAATTTTATTAGCAAGCAATTTTATAAAAAACTATATAAATAAATACAGTTAAGTCCCAGTATAATGAACGATAGTCAGACACATTCCTTATACCGAAAAATTGTATATATCTGAAAGTTTTCTTTAATTGTTAGATATTTTAATTATTATTATTGTATACATGATACAATAGAATGAAAATAATGACAGCAATGTATTTTTTTCAAATAAGCTACCAAATATAAACTAAAGCTACCACATTTTTTTTTATTTACATTTCAATGTATGCACAATGCATAACAGCCGTATACAAGGTGTATATGACTAGGTGGCAGCGCCATTTCATAATTTTTTTGCTCTATGCGCTATGTAGCTGAACAATGTCAAAAACTTCGATTTTGTTTTGGTTTTGATACAATTATTTTTAAGCTTTTGACATTCTTCGGTTCTTTACACAGCTATGGTTGTCGTATTTTTGTATAACAAATACTTACGCAGTCACCTGTATAATTACATCATGGCCGTATACTTTGTTTAATATTTTTTTTGCCATTCGTTATACAAAGAACACAATTTTATCAAAACGTTTATTATATAAGGTAGTAAATGTTAGGCATATGTTGCCACGAGGGTGGATCAATAATTCCATGACTTTTTGAATGAAATACAATTTTTTTTTCAACATACTCTGCTTTCAACTCAATACACTTAGTCCAACGTTTCGCCTATTTTTGTATCCCTTCCAAAAATTAGGATTTTTCGAGGTCCTTAAAATAGGTCTTTGTTTGTGGAATAATTCGTTGTTGAAGTCAAATCTCTTTCCGACGAGCCATTTCTTCAAGTTTGGGAATAACAAGTGGTAACTGGGGGGGTAAGTCTGAAGAATAGAGCGGATAAGTGAGCAAGTCGTAGCCCAATTCATGGATTCTTGCCATGGACACTGCACATGTGTTTGTGGTCCATTGTGAGCAAATGCGGCACCCATCTTGCAGACAACTTTCTGAAACCCAGTTGATCATTTAAAATCGAAACCACACTGACATATGAAATGCCTATGGCATCAACAATCTCACGCACTTTTCCTGGTAAAAGTGGTTTGAGCTTTATTTCAGAAATTTATTGTAAAATGAGATGGTGGCCTAGAGCCATAGGTGTAGAGAGGCTATTTTGTGGGGGGGGGGTTGCACTTACCCCCCAAGAATTGCTGTTGCTATACCGCACCCGCTAAAATTATTAAAAATTTCATATAATTATTTAATTTAATATTATTAATTAAAATCGTCAGTCAAATTTAGAACAAATTTATAGCAACGCCAATGCTTGTACCTTTTTCTTCTTGCTTTTAACAGTAGAGTTTTTACTTCATTTGCAAATTTCGAGGATGAATTCTATAATTCATAATGGCTTTAATATTAATCGTTACGTTTCATGCATAAGTTTTATGACATGTATTTTAGATACAGTATAATAAATAATAATAATAATTTGTGCACAGAGAAAACAGTGCCTACTAAACACCTCATAGAATAGAACAAAATTAATAAGAAATCTCTCATCAAGGAGAAATTTTTTGGTTTTTATGAGCTTATCTTATTGATTAAAAAAAAAATAAAAAAAAATTGTGTCTTTATTCTCTGTACTTATGTTTCTTCAGTTAAATTCTATACCATATACATATGTATGCAGTATATTGTAGATGTTACTTATTTATAAATACATACATACACATTATGTTATTTTCTTAACTAACTCACTCACCAAGTATTGAACCAGCAAACTTCTACCTGATAGACAAGCACTCTACCCCGTATGCTAACAAGCAGCCTGAATAACCATTGAAATTATTGTGCAAACATTCTTATAGAAAAATGAAAAAGATCATGAAAAAATTTTCTCTATGTCTATTTATAGATATGAAATAACAAGACACCTCATAAAATCAAGAATATTTCCTTATTAAAAAAATAAATAAGATGCTGTACACATAATCATATAGGAACCTACTAAAATCAAAAAGAAACCCTTATTATAAAAATCAATAAGATAGCCTAATAAAATCAAGAACAAAACCTTTTTAAAAAATCAATAAGGCAACCTAATATAATCAATAAGAAATCCCTATAGTTTACAATTTATAAGAAAACCTAATAGAATCAAGAAGTTTTTCTCTATGGATTGTTTTTTTGGTGCCAAAAATAACGGAAATTGAGGAAAAAAAGTTGTGAATAATAAGATTTCTTCTTGATTTTATGTGGTTTTCTTCTTGATAAAATTAATAAGATTTACCACATAAAAACAATAAGGAATCTCTTTGAAAAATCTTCGCTTCTTTCTGCTGGGATACCCCTTAGCCTAAAAACGGTTCATAGGGAAAATCTTCTTGATTCAATGAGGCAGTTTTCTCTCTGTGTGTTTATTATATTTTTTTATTAAAAAAATTTATTTTAAACAATACAATAGTTATGATGTTTTTCATAAAACCGAATTCTCTGCCGCTGTTTTATGAAAATTGCAATAATTTTCTGCATTAAATTTTGAGATGTCATTGCTCAAATTAAAAAAGAGGTTTGCTATAAGTCTAATATTTTATACAGCCGATTGATTTACATTAGTTAAACCTTGTCAAATCATCGACAACTATCGTCTTGTCGCACATTTAATCTGAAACAAAACCAAGATCTCTAAGCTTATTTCCCTTTGTAATATAACTGTGAGAAAAGTCAAACATTGTGGACATTGAAAGCCTTATTCTGGCAATTCGATAATAATAACTTTGTACCCGAAATTTTATTACCTTATTAAAAATTTTATATGGTGTTATTTGTTCATTAATAATGTCTTTTGACTTACAAAGCAATACGAACTTTAGCCTTATCAAATTATAAATATAGAAACAAATGAAGTTCGAACAATAATAATTAAACTAATTAAATAAATATACTTAATAATAACAAACAAAAAAAGTTTTTCTTGAGTACAAGAAAAATAAGCAAATTTACTAACACAAGCATAATTAGTAAAGAACAAACGACAATGGCAAGACTGTTGTAAATTTAGAGATGGTAAAACTGAGCTTTTATTACAAAAAAGATTTCAGAAAATTGTAATACGATGCATCAAAACAATTCACATATTCCATTTACAATAATGGATGAGTATATAAAGCAGAAATTTACATCAACTAACACCACACACAGTGGACCAGACAAAAAAAACGATGATGATGATGATGTAGTGGCCTTCGAAAACAGCCAATTGTTCCGTTCTACTACGTGTTTGTCAGAACATTTACAATTAACGTTGGTGTTATTTGTTTATTAATAATTATCACATGTAATTTGGCTTACAAAGCAATACGAACTTTAGCCTGATAAAATAATATATGGGCATTTCCACACGAATGTCAACTTTTTGTAGCATGCAACACCAAGCAAATATGCTTGTTTTTTTTCAAAGAAAACGAAACTTTTTTTACTTCTTTATATATTTGTGTAGGCCGTCAGCAGCTCTACGTTAGGTAAAATTTTAATAAAAATCGAGTCACGTTCTTCTGAAATACAAGGTTAATTGCTTGCTGTCGCACGCGACAAAAGATGGAATATCTCGGAGAAATGCCCATATATAGAAAACAAAATGAAGTTCCAACAATAATAATAATATTAATTAAAATTAACTAAAAATTGTGTGGTTAATTTTTGGGAGCAAACAATGAAGTTTAATAAATTTTTTATTTTCTGTCAAAACTTGCATTGCCACACTAATGACTGGCTCATGGCATTTAAAAGATGTTTGTCAATACAGTTTTAGTGTGAACCATGAGCTTAGAAATACAGTGAACTGAAAGATCCCCATTAGGAATGGAGTTGTTGTTCATTGATTATCAAAGTGTATTATATCCTTTATCAAATTCTGACACATTTCTTTTGATACGCAAGAATATTAAAGAAAATTTTTTTTCTGGAATGAAGAAAAAATAATTAATATATCTCGGACTAAAAATAAATACTTCACTATCGTTACTTAGGAGTGTATTTAGTGTGTAACTATATGTTTGTACAAATTTTCTATTTTTATAGCTTTGGTTAAAAATTATAAACATATTATTTATTATTATTCATAAAAAATATTTCTTTTTTATAAGAGATTTATAAAACTAATTTTTTGGACATTTGATTAATAAAGCTTTTATAATACCAAAATATTTTTTATAATTTAGGCCCATAGTGATTATTATTATTGTTTCAGAATAGGCCCTAATTTTTGGCTTACTTTTATTTTAGCAAGACAAATATTTATATCAAAATATTTTTTTTTGTTAAAATTTACAGATATATGTACAACATTAAGTTGTTCGGATATTTTATGTAGGTTCGAAGGACCATGTTTAAAATTTGGGACAATTGAATTTTTGAGGGCAGTTTCGGCTAAGGTTGTGAAAAGGTCAAAGGTAGAATTCGATGAAATGCAAAAAATAGAACGGGAGGTGAAACAAGATTCTTCATTGTGGTCGAGTCGAAAACAAGCCGGGTACCCAGCGAGTAAATCTAATTTGAGTACGCTGAATCTAGTGGTTCTAACAATTTTTCTAATGTTATATCTGATGTAAAAAATAATTGAGATTGAAAATGATGGTTAGAAGGTACTAAAAAACAAAATTTTAATGAACAAAAGGGGTAAACAAACAAATACCATAACAAAAAACTGTATAAGGTAATTTTATGCCAAGAAATTTAAATAAAGTATGATAATTTCATATCATTGATGATGATAATAAAAAATCAGTATGCCATTATATGATATTCTCATAATTTTTAAATTATTTCAATATATTTCTTTTGGCCTTCAAACAAAAATTTTAGTACATTATGACAATATGACACAATAGAACACCTTATGTAGCAGCCATATATTTATTTCTTCACCAGCATAAAAAATCATTTCAAGATAAAAAATTTTATACTTTTGCATGACATTTTTCTTAACTTAATTGTATAGCTTGCAATATACTAAAAAATATAATTTAACTGCCTGGCTAAAAGAGCTTTAGTTCCGTTACACTTTTAAACTACGATTAAAGTGGGAAAAGAAATTTATAACAAAAATAAACCAAAAGTAACTTACTTTTACTCTTGTAGTAACCGACAGCAAAATACATTTTTTAAAAACAATTAACAGTTTTAAAGAAACAAACACTGTAAAAGGATTTAACAAGCCAGCTTATAGGCCAGAATTGCCTGTTAGTAAATGAAACAAAAAAGCTTTGGAAAAAATACAGATTTGCATAATTATGGGTAACATGCAACAATTTAATGAACATCTTAAGACAGGAAAAAATTTAACAACATTATTTATGGTTTCAATTCAGGGGTCTAACCACTCTGTATTTCGAAAGAAAGTGAAAATGCTTACGAATTTGTTGTATGCTATTAAAATTGCAATTCAAAAGCATTTGCTTTCATTTCGAATTCTTAAGTTGTTAAGGGGGAAGTTAAATGATGGCTTACATTTCTATAAAAACTATACTTTTTAGAATATGTAATACCGAGATTTAGTTTTTCTTAAATCAGGGTGTCTACTCTGTAACTAGAAACGAAAGGAAATTCTTTCGAATTTGTATGTTAAGAGCACGCCAATTCGAAAGCATTTTCTTTCGTTTAGAATTACAGAGTAGACTCCCAGACTTACTAGACATTGCAACATAGAGTAATTAATATACTTACTTGCCGCATTAGTTCTTATGATTCATAATTACTTCTTCCTTTTTAATCTTTCGTCCAATCTAAATTCATTATTGCAACCCATTTACAAATTGCAGCAAGATACGGCATTAATATGTGTGCATGTTGCAGATTATTACAAAAATAATTAAAAGTCCTACAAAACTTTTACAACCAACAACAACATGACATAATTGTTGTTAATTTCTTTATAATTTTGTTGTTTGCAAACTTCCCTCTTGCATTGAAAAGAAAAAAATGAGAAAATATTTGTGCTGACACAATTTAATTTCCATAATAGCATTCTCATTGCAAGTTGCATTAAATGTTAAAACACATACACACACACACATACATACATACTTATATGTGTGATATAAGTATGTATGTGTGCGGAACATTTACTGACAAGAGGCATCCAAATTTGTGGCTAAAAGACAAAAACTACAAAATAAAGAAATTATGCCCAAATGCAAATTTAAAATTCTACAACAGAGCAACTAACAAAATGAAAAGGAAAATAACAAGATATACTCGTATACTTGTATACTGATATGCATGTAGGTATGTATATATAACAAAGTACCCACCAGTTGGCCACGTCTTTAAGACATCTTTGACGACGGGTACAAGACAATGGTAAGTCGTAGAAGACATATTGAAGACAGCCCCATACAAATCGTCGACGAAATTTTCATACAAATGGTGGCGAGGTCACACAAGACGAGATGGGCGATAATGTCATTGAAGACAAAACTTATATGACACTGTCGATAAGATTGTCCTCAACAAAGTCTTATTGAAGACAAAACTTATATGACACTGTCGCTCAGATTGTCGTCAACACGGCTTTATTGAAAACAAAACCATGGATATTGTCGCTCAGATTGTCCTCAACAAAGTTTTATTGAAGACAAAACGATGGATATTGTCGCTCAGATAGTCATAAACGACGATTTCCTTTAAATTTTCGATTAGAAAACGTAATGAACAGGCGACATGTCCTACATTAATCGTAGAAGACAATGTCGTCTGTGACGATTTGGCCAAATGGGTATTTATAGCTTACAATGTTATGTATGGTATACAGACTTGTGTTAAAACTAATATACAAGCACAATCATGCATAATGCATGACGGAAAAGGATTTCAATTCTAGTTCAGTGTGCCTGAGAATGTTAAACGAAATCGATAGTTTATTATGGTTGTAATAACAACAATTCCTGAACATTATTTGCAGCAGTTGAATGAGTGAAAAGCCCAGTCAAGAGTTGTTAGCTGAAAGTATGACTACTTTATAATGTTTCTGCCTATTTGTTATAATGTTAGTTTTGTTTTGCTGTCAGGCTTTCAAAGGGATGCAAAACTACTCGTAATATTTTGTAATTTGAAGCAAAATTCCCTAAACCATTCTCTTAAAGACTTGTTTAGGCTGAATAATAATTAACTATCATTAATTTTTGTAATTTTTTAAAGATTTTTTAAACTTTTTTAATTACATTTTATCCACATGCTTGAAATTCTGTTGGTAAATAAGAGTACTTTGGCCAATTGCTAAGATTGCTATTTCTTATTCGTTTTGTTTTGTAATTTAATAGTGTTTTCACACTGACAGTTAAGACCTGGTTTTAACGTTAAAACCATAATCAGCATTTACACTGCAAGTTTGTTAAATTAAATTTTTAACTCACAGACTGTCTAATAACTTTGCTCAAAATAAAATAAATCTCCTGCAGAAATGCGTCTGTTTGTTGCTGTGTTTTTCTGCTTTTTATAACACTTATTTGACAAACTGTATAACAATTGTTTTTGTAATGCGTTGTAAAATAAAAATTATTTTATATTTTGTAAATAACAATTTTAAAATTATGGAACTAGTGATACAAAGTGAAGCAGTGCTTGGAAATCAAGTTATTGTATATAAAAAATGTACAAATACATCACAAAATAAAACAGGTTTTATCGGCGCATCGATGCCAGTCATATCGTCCACAAAGAAAAATTACAACTTAAAATCTACTTAAACAAGGTTAATCCAAGCTTTTTCGGCAATGATTTTGCTTCATATCTGTTTCATGTTAATCTAACATGATTTATAGTAATTGTCAAAGAAAATTTTTCCTTTTGAAATAACTTTATTTCACGTTGATTTAACATTTACGTAGTGCTAAAATCAAAATGAAGAATCATGTTGAATCAAAGTTATTTCAAGTTAGAACAACATGAATTTAATTTAATGTAGTCATTTCATTTTTATTATTATTATTTAACTTACGTGTGGTTGACATAGACTTCAGAAAAATATGTGTATATAAATTGGCTTCCCCGGACAAGATTGGAGCTCGGAACTCACCGCGTGGTAGTCAACATGCTTACCCTACACACTTAAGATACACACTATTATGTACCATCTTGAATTAAACTTTTGTTTAATATTATTTCATTGATCATTTAACATACAATTTATTGGAAAAGTTTTAGTTTTAGTTAAAAAAACAAAATGCTTTCACTTGAAAAGTTTTAGTTAAAAAAAAAAACAAAATACTTTGACTTAACTCCAGGATTCGAACCTGCAATCCTCCGACTGCAAGACTAGTACACTGCCTACCAGCCAGCAGCAGTTTGTCAGCTGTTTACAAATATAAAAAAAACAACAACAACACAAAAATAATTCACACAGCTAAGCACAAAAGTGTATTGCAGCTATGAACAAAGTAAATAAACACCAACACACTCAAACAACATATTATTTCTTGTACATTTGATGTGTTTGAATCAACCTTTTTGCATGTTGATTTACATTGGTATCTTTTACATACATACATGTTTTCTTTGTGATAAAATTTATAATTTTCTGTTATAGCTCCAGTAGTAAGTGACCTCTCGGTTTTTTTTTGAGTAAAGAATTTGCTTGATTAAAGATCTTCCTAAAACATGAAATATGTTTAACTGAAAAAAATTATTTTTGGTTAGTTTTTTACCCAATTTTTATACCCTTTACCAACAAAAATGGTAAAAGGGTATATATAGGTTTGTCATTCCGTTTGTAATTTCTATAATATCAATAAGCGACCCATATTCTGGATCCTTATGCATAGGGAAGACGAATAAGCGATGTCCGTCTGTCCGTCTGTCCGTCTGTCCGTCTGTCCGTCTGTCCGTCTGTCTGTACGTGAAATCGGTTTTCCGAAGCTCCCAGAAGAGCTAGAGACTTCGTTCTTGGACTGGTGTGTCAGAAATTTTCCAAAATAGATTGGTATTGAAATTCAGCAAAATCGGGCAGACGATTGCAGAGCTGGAAAACTTAAACTTCATTTTGCCATATAAAAGTAACTCCCGAAAACAAATTTTTATTTTTTTTTAATAAATGTACATATTTTACACTTCAGTACGACTAAAATTGGAATTTTAAAATAAAGAAATACAAAAAAATTAAAAAGACGTTTCCAGGGTTGGAAAACTTTAACTTTTTGTGTTATGTAAAATTAACTATGTCTAAAACTATATTAGTATTTTCTCGAGAACCGTAAGAGCTACAGACCTGAAATTTGGACACAGTATGTAGACCTGTGGCCGCTACAACAACAAATACATGATAATTGGAAATTAAAGGGTGTTCCAAAACGAGCAACGAAAAATTTTAAAATCCCATGTAGTATATATAAAATTGTATGTATATACACTTGAAATTTGTAAGGTTAGTGTATTTTTATACAGACTACAAAAATTAACACAAAAATTTAAAAAAATTTAAATTAAAGGGTGTTCCATCAGTTAATGCAATTTTGACTATGTAATTTTGACAATTTGCTGTATCTTGGAAACCGTAAGAGCAAAACTCTTGAAATTTTCAAAAACGGTAAAACTGAAAAAATAAAAAATTATAAAATCGCCAAACCGAAAAAAATCGCCAAAAACAAGAAAAAATCGCCAAAACGAAAAAAAGCACCAAATTAAAAAAAAAAAAATTATAAAACTAAAATAAATCGCAAAAAAACGGAAAAATGCTAAAATGAAAAAAAAATCGCCAAAACGAAAAAAAAACAGAAAAAGATCGCCAAAATGAAAAAAAAAATCGCCAAAATGAAAAAAATCACCAAAACGAAAAAAAACCCTAAAAAACAGAAAACAATCGTCAAAATGAAAAAAAATCGCCAAAACGAAATAAACCCTAAAAAACAGAAAAAAACCCTAAAAAACAGAAAAAAATCGTCAAAATGAAAAAAAATCGCCAAAACGAAAAAAACCCTAAAAACAGAAAAAAATCGCCAAAATGAAAAAAATCGCCAAAACGAAAAAAAGCACCAAATTAAAAAAAAATTTCTAAGACTAAAATAAATCGCAAAAAAATTGAAAAATTGCTAAAATGATATAAAAAATCGCCAAAATGAAAGAAAATCGCCAAAATGAAAAAAAAATCGCCAAAATGAAAAAAAATCACCAAAACGAAAAAAAAACCTAAAAACAGAAAAAAATCGCCAAAATTATAAAAAAAATCGCCAAAATGAAAAAAATCACCTAAACGAAAAAACCCAAAAAAACAGAAAAAAATCGCCAAAATGAAAAAAGCACTAAATTAAAAGAAAATTTCTAAGACTAAAATAAATCGCAAAAAAACGAAAAAATTGCTAAAATGAAAAAAAAAATCGCCAAAATGAATAATATCGCTAAAACGAAAAAAAACCTAAAAAACAGAAAAAAATCGCCAAAATGAAAAAAAATCGCCAAAAAAAGAAAAAAAATCGCCAAAACGAAAAAAAACTAAAAAACAGAAAAAATCGCCAAATGAAAAAAATCACCAAAACGAAAAAAAACCCTAAAAAACAGAAAACAATCGTCAAAATGAAAAAAAATCGCCAAAACGAAAAAAACCCTAAAAAACAGAAAAAAAACCCTAAAAAACAGAAAAAAATCGTCAAAATGAAAAAAAATCGCCAAAACGAAAAAAACCCTAAAAACAGAAAAAAATCGCCAAAATGAAAAAAATCGCCAAAACGAAAAAAAGCACCAAATTAAAAAAAAATTTCTAAGACTAAAATAAATCGCAAAAAAATTGAAAAATTGCTAAAATGATATAAAAAATCGCCAAAATGAAAGAAAATCGCCAAAATGAAAAAAAAATCGCCAAAATGAAAAAAAATCACCAAAACGAAAAAAAAAACCTAAAAACAGAAAAAAATCGCCAAAATTATAAAAAAAATCGCCAAAATGAAAAAAATCACCAAAACGAAAAAAACCCAAAAAAACAGAAAAAAATCGCCAAAATGAAAAAAGCACTAAATTAAAGGAAAATTTCTAAGACTAAAATAAATCGCAAAAAAACGAAAAAATTGCTAAAATGAAAAAAAAAAATCGCCAAAAAAAGAAAAAAAATCGCCAAAACGAAAAAAAACTAAAAAACAGAAAAAAATCGCCAAAATGAAAAAAAATCGCCAAAATGAAAAAAAAAATCGCCAAAATTAAAAAAATCACCAAAACGAAAAAAAACAGAAAAAAAAGAAAAAAATTGCCAAAATGAAAAAAAATCGCCCAAATGAAAAAAATCACCAAAACGAAAAAAAAACAAAAAAATCGCCAAAAAAATCGCGAAAAAAAACCCAAAAAAAACAGAAAAAATCGTCAAAATGAGAAAAATCTCCAAAAACAGACTAAATCGCCAAAACGAGAAAAAAGCGACAAAACTGAAAAAATCGTTTTAACTGAAAAAAACTTTAAAAAAAGCAAAAAACCTTCCTTTCGTGCGCGATTCAAAGTCGCACTTAACTGATTTTTTTAGTATTAAAGGAATTAAATGAAACTAAGTTTTTGCTTATTTCGTTCTTGCTTTTTTCACTTAACATATTTTATGCATTTTTTAAAGAACTAGATTGGTAACAATAATCAGAAAAATCCAAAATTATGACTCCAGGGTTGGAAAACTTACACTTTTTGTTTTTTTTTCTTTTTCTTTATAAATTGAATATATTTTATGCTTCTGAAAGAAAAGTTTGGTGTATGAAATTTGAAAAATGAAAATTATAGCTCCAAAGATGGAAACTTTAAAAAAATGATAAATTTTTTCACAAAACAAATATGTATGTACGTGTCTGTATACTATATATATGTACGTACGTTGGTAAAGGGTATATAAGATTCGGCACAGCCGAATATAGCACTCTTACTTGTTTTTTTTAATTTCCAATCCTGGAACCATAATATAAATTTTTCTGTTTTTAATACGAGTACTTATTCATTTCTTTCTAAGATATAGAATATATTTAATTTCCAAAGAAATAACTAGCTTAATTTAATTAGTTTTATACATAAAAAAGTGTACGTGTCCCAACCCTGGAATCATCCTTTTAGATTTTTTGGTTCCTTATACCAATATTGTTCTTTAAATATTTAAAATATGTTAAGTGAACAAAGAAGAAAAGAAAAAAAAATAAAATATTAGTTTTATTTAGTTACTTTAACATCAAAAAAGAGTTTAAATTTTCCAACTGTGGAGCGGTGGTTTTTATTTTTCCAATTTTCTATATATAATATATAACTTAAAATATCAAAACGAAATTATTAGACCTAGTTAGTTTTATACATATATCACAAAAAGTGTAAGCTTCCCAACCCTGGAATCATAATTTTAAACTTTTCTGCTTTCTTACACCAATCTTTTTCTTTTAAGAATGTAAGATAATTGAAATTTATAGATGAAAAGGGAAAATTAGTTTTAGTAGGTTATTTTTATATAAAAAAAGTTAAGGTTCCCAACCCTGAAAACGTCTTTTAGATTTTTTTTATATTTTTGTTATATTTTTAAAACAAATTTTATTCGTACTGAAATATAAAATAAGTTTATTTAACAAAAAAAAAAAAAAATCAAAAAATTTGTGTTATCTAGTTACTTTTATATGGCAAAATCAAGTTTTAGTTTTCCAGCTCTGAAACCGTCTGCTCGATTTTGCTGATTTTCAAGACTAATCTATTTTGGACCATTTCTGCAAACCAAAAGAAAAATATAAGCTGACCTTGTTACTTTTATATACAGAAAAATAAATAAATTTTCCAACCCTGGAATCATCCTTTAAGATTTTTTATGATTCCTTATACCTATGTTGTTGTTCTTAAAAATCTTTATAAAGTATGTTAAGTTAACAAATTAAAAAAAAGCGATTTTATTTAGTTACCTTAATATCCAGAAAAAAGTTAAAAGTTTCCAGCAGTGGTTTTTATTTTCATAATTTTCTACACCAAATTTTTCTTTCCAAAACTTAAAATATATATAATTTATAAAGAAAAAGAAAAAAATTTACTTAGACCTAGTTACTTTTATATATCACAAAAAGTTTAAGTTTCCCAACCCTGGAATCATTTTTTTCTGCTCTCTTACTCCAATCTCTTTCTTTTTAGAATATAACATATGTTTAATTTACAAAAAAAAAGAAATATAAGTTTCATTAAGTTACTTTTATATAACAAAAAAAGTGACAGTTTTCCAACCCTGGACACGTCTTTTTAATTTTTTTATTTTTTTTTTTTTAATTTGAAATACCCATTTTATTCGTACTGAAGTATAAAATAAGTTTAGTTATTTAAAAAAAATAAAAATTTGTTTTCGGTAGTTACTTATCTATGTCTAAATAAAGTTTAAGTTTTCCAGTTCTGTAATCGTCTGCTCGATTTTGCTGATTTTTAATACCAATCTATTTGGACCAGTCTAAGAACGAAGTCTCTAGCTTTTCTGGGAGCTTCGGAAGACCGATTTTACGTACACACAGACGGATAGACGAACATCGCTTATTCGTCTCCCATATGCATAAGGATCCAGAATATATATACTTTATGGGTCGCTTATTAATATTGTGGAAATTACACACGGAATGACAAACCTATATATACGCTTTTACCATTTTTTGGTAAAGGGTATAAAAATATGTCTATGAAGCCTCTGGTCTATACCTATTTACTGGGATGAGCATTTTAAATTAAATGATCATTTACAAATAAGTCTTTTCTTCAACAGAAAAAATGCTACACTTTTTTCAGTTTAATTGCATCATGCTATAAACTCTAAATATAAAAAGTTATTTAGGTAATAGACTTTACAGAAAAATAACTGTTTAAAATTATAATGACTTAAATGTAACATAGAACCGCAGGACAATATTTTAATGAGACAACACAATATTATCAAAAAGCCACAAATAAAACAGCATGCACAAATAAATTACGAACGAAATACAGAGATCCAAATACAACGAAATACAGACATAAATTCAACACCAGTGTACTTGTATTCCATGCACTCATATCCCCCTCAAAATAAATAAAACTCATACTTAACGTTATGTTAAGGGAAATAAGTGAAACGAGTGTTCATATGTGATAATTTCAAAACAGAAAACTTTTTATAAGGAATAATATTTAAAACAATTGCAAATCCAATAAAAAAAATACAAAACAAAAGAATACGCATCAAACGAGGGGAAGCCAGGAAACCCTTTTTGTGTTGAACACAGCCGCAGGACACTCCCAAATAAACAATTAGCAAAAAAACACGAATGTCCTTGTAAGTCAAATAAGGACAAAAAAAAAAAATAAACAATAAAACTTTGCAACCAAAAAATAAAATTGGCAGTTTTTAAGGACTGTTGTTTTAAAAAGGATACCAAACAAAAAAAGATTTAGCAATAGCAGGGCTGTAAAATACTTCTACATTTTTGTATGAATAGAATATGATTAAAAAATAAACTTTACTTTCTTTTTTTATTGGATTTTGACATTGTACAACACTAACTGACCCTTTTTTAAGTTATATTTTTTTATATGTTTTAAATATAATGGTTATATGCCTGAATATTTTGCAGCCCCAGTGCAGACTATTTTACTTTGGGCCTTTATTTTGGTTACGAAAAAACACGGCTGTTAACAGCACAAGTAGTGCAATGCTCTGCATGTGTGTATCTTATTTATTAGAGTGGGTGGGTGGGCATTTATATATTATATATGCAGAAAAAATAAATAAAAATATGTTCGCATACAGCAAGGGTTATTCACCCACGACGCATTGCACCCACTTAAAGCACACATACATAACAACGCCACGGCACAATCCCCAACCATTATAAATACTTTCAACTCACACTCGCTGATTACACAAACACTACACGATGACATGCAACATTTGCTCAAGGGCGATAGAGAAAAGCTGAATGCTTGCAAGTGTGGAGTTGAAAAATTTTGAATGGGATACAGAACGACAAAATGATGTGGTATAAAGTATAGATAAAAGGAATTGCTTCAAAAATAAAAACATTACAACTTAAGCTTAGTTTAATACCTTTAATACATGTTTGACTCTGAATTTAGATTAAAATTTGTTTAATTTCTATAGTTACCTCCTGTTTTCTAAATTAAATGAATATGTAATTTTGATTAAACTGATTTTCCTTAATACTTTCAGAAATTGCTGGTTGTGGGATTTCTAGTAACTTTTTTGATAGGCAAAACCAAAAGAAAAACAAAACAAAAGTAATACCCCTTTTAGACATGCAAAGTTTACTTTTCAAAGTCTTAATTCAGCTGTGTGAAAGACCGCTGACCGTGTCTAAAATGTAATCCTTTTGATTCGAAAATTTTTTCTTTTTATTGTGGTTGTCCTGGTTTAAATGGAGTAGTTAGAACAACTGGTCCAGAGAGAGAGAGAGGTATTGGTATTAACGCGGAAAAAAGAGCAATTTGTTTGTACACGAGAAAGGTGAAAATTCCAACATTTGAATCTCCGGTATTTCAAAACAGAACAATACCAGTTACTAATAAGCAGGGAAACCAGAAATATGCTCTAAAAAAAGTGTTTTATGCGCATTCAATATGCACTAAAAAATTTAAAATATGCACAAAAAACTCAAAAAATATGCTCTTAAAATAAAATAAATTGGTTTATTTAAAATGAAAATATATTTTTAATTAAAAAATTCAACAACATTTGCATATAAAAAAAGCAAACTATAGAAAATTAACAAAGAATAACTGCCGTATTGAAACAAAATTTCCATACATATTTTGACTAAAGCAAATAATACACAAATTATTATTTGTTTGATAATCTCGTAAACATTTAACTTCAAGTTCAAAAGAGATCACGATATCAGAATTCAAACTTTGGAACTATATTTTCGATAAATAAGACAAGATTTGTATGTATAATATTTATTGCAATAAACAAAAAACTAGGTCAATATAGATTTTCCACATCTAAATAAACATTTATATATTGACAATGTTCCTTCAACGTCTACTCGGGGTAGAGTCCGCCACAAATAGAAAAACTGAATGTTTTATTGAAACTAACGTCCGTAATAACTACGAAAATTTATACACTACATGGAACATTAAAAATGAGACTTAGATAGCGAAAAATAAAAATAAAAATTTTGTGCAATACTTAAGCTTGTAAGCAAATTGAAATAAAAACTTTTATTGATTTTATTTTATTTATTTAATTTCAAAATATGCTCTAAAAATTATAAAATATGCAAAAAATATGCGTGTTAGAGTGATAAATGCAAAAACATGCTTTAAAGGGAAAATATGCAAAAATATGCTTTAAAGGGCAAAATATGCAAAAATATGCACTAACAAATCGATGCCAAAATTAATAAAAAGTTCTGAAACGGATAAATATCTTGTCACCGCATGAATACGTCGCACAAGAAAAAACATGCAATTGCATATTTGCGGTTTCCCTGCTAATAAGTAAAAGTGCTTTATTCGACTGTCCCGAATCCTATATATCCTTCACCAAAGTGCGTATATCTACTATAGAGATACATACATAAGCAAATACATGCACATTTGTTTTGTGAAAAAATTTATAATTTTTTGCTCTAGTGCAATTTTTAGTAAGTGAGATCTCGCGTATTTTCGATTAAATATTTTTTTTTCGAATTTAGCAATGAGTTTAATATTTTATTATACGGTCTGTATTTAAGAAATATTTTACATTCATCCTTATTTCACTTGTCAAAAACGAAGTCACTTTATACAATATCAAAAAATTGGAGCTTGTTCACTGGCACTCGAGATGTTCTGAAACCGTGCTACTATTTAATAACCCTACAAAATAGTCTTAGTATTGTACCTCCATACCAAGTAAACAAACTGGTTTTATATTTTCCCATATTTAATAATATATTATGTTGCAGAACTGTTTAGTGTCTCAATATAACCATCCAATTGTAAAAGGAATATATCGCGGTATTATGTTAACGTTTATTCCTAAGGAATTTTTTTTTAATTTGCTCAGCACAAAGGAACGGTTTCAGGGAAATGAAACGGAACATGTTCTTTAATTAATTTTATAGTTAGGACTGTTCTTTAGCGATAAATTTTATTTTTATCTCTATTTACTAAAAATTAATAATAACTCGTTACAAGCTGTCAAGGAAAGGCCATCGACTTGAAACATAACTGTCCTGAGAGCACAATAAGCAACAAACCTTCGCTTATATTTCAATTAGATCTCCATAATTTTTTTTTCAATTTCCAACCCTGGAACCATAATTTGGATTTTTCTGCTTTTTAAACGACGACCAAAAAAGGGGTGTTATAAGTTTGTAGTGTGTGTCTTTTTCTGTGTATCTGTGTGTCTGTCCGTGTCCACGTACAGACCAAACGGCTGGACCGATTTTGATTTAGTTTATTTTTGTTTGAAAGGTGACTTGATTGAGAAGGTTCTTAACTATGTTTGAAGAAAATTGATCCAGCCATTTACAAGATATCATATCTTTTCTAGATATATCGGGGGTTTTTAAAATTTTTAATTTTTGTTATTATTACTAATTTATTTCTTTCTAAAATATAGAATATATTTAAATACCAAGAAATTAATTAGTTTTATGTACAAGAAAAAGTTTGACTTTTCCAGGTCTGGAGCCATGTCTTTTATTTCTGTAATTTTTATGCCACACTTCTTCTTTCAAGAACATAAACTATATGATTTGTAAGCAAAAAAGAAATTATTTGACCTAGTCACTTTTATATACATAAAAATTAGATTTTCCTGGTTCATTATACCAATCTAGTTCTTTAAAAAATATATAATATATGTTAAGTGAATAAAGCAAAAAAGAAATAAGAATAAAATTATATTTATTTAGTTAATTTAATATCAAAAAAAAGGTCAAAGTTTCCAGCTCTGGAGATGTGGATTTCATTTTTTTAATTTTCTACACCAAACTTTTCTTTGAGAAGTATAAAGAAAAAGAAAAAGAAAAAAAATTATTCAGACCTATTTACTTTTATATAACACAAAAAGTGTGCGTTTCCCTACCCTGGTATCACCTTTTAGATTTTTCTAGTTCCTTATACCAATCTTGTTCTTAAACAATATATAAAATATGTTAAGTGAAGAAAGAAAATAAGGAATTAAGGAAAAAATTAGTTTTATTTAGTTACTTTTATATCCAAAAAAAAAATATTTTTCAGCTCTGGAGTTTTTATTTTTATAATTGGCTATACCAAAATTTTCTTTTCAAAACAAAAAATAACTGTGTATATTAAATTTATAAAGAAGAATAAGAAAAGTTTAGTTTGATCTAGTTAATTTTGTATATCACAAAAAGTGTAGGTTTCCCATCTCTGGAATCATCCTTTTAGATTTTTCTTATTCCTTACACCAATATTTTTCTTTTAAGAATGTAAGATATGTTTAATTTATAAAACGGTAATATTAGAATTGGTAGATTATTTTTATATAACAAAAAAGTGTAAGTTTTCCAACCATGGAAATTTTTTTTTAATATTTTTATTATTTTTTTAATTTAAGATACCAATTTTATTCGTATTGAAGTATAAAATAAGTTTATTCATTAAAAAAAATAGAAATTAGTTTTCGGTAGTTACTTCTATATGGCAAAATAAAGTTTAAGTTTTCCAGCTCTGCAACGGTTTTCTCAATTTGGCTGATTTTTAATACCAATCTATTTCTTTTTCTATTTCTATTTCTGTTACACCAACTTATGAACGAAGTCTCTAGCTTTTCTAGGACCTTTGGAAAAACGATTTCACGTACAGACAGACGGACGGACGGACATCGCTTATTCGTCTTCCCTATGCATAAGAATCCAGGTTATATATATTTTATAAGTCGCTTATTAATATTGTGGAAAGTACACATGGAATGGGTAAGCTATAAATACCCTTTTACCATTTTTTGCCAAAGGTTATAAAAAATGTCAAACATCTAAGGCTGAGTTTAGACGGGCGAACATTTGGAAAGAAATCATCTGGAATTCTGTGGTTTCCTTCGCGGTCACACAGACAAAAATGTTGCCGGCGACATTCCAATATTATTAGATAAAAGCTAGCACATTTGTACATCTATGTGTGTTAGTCAACTCTGACGATGTTTACATCAGTACTGATTAGTAAAATACTGTGGAGTGAGCAGTTGAGATATATGTTATACTAGTTCATGAAGTTCACAAGTATGGGAGAGAAACAAAATCACTCGTACATGAATGTTTACTTCAGGTTTTTCACAAAATAATAGAAACTTCTGATGTATCTACCCATCAGCAATTTCCATTAGATGATGTATCAAATGACAATCATTGTTCTTTTAGGGTTATTTACAGTAAAATTCATTATTTTAATTCATTATTTAAAATTTAAAGCTCTTATTATTATTTAGTGGGCTTAACTTGGAAAATTGTCTTCATAAGTTTGTGTTCTTCTTTAAGCTTACTCGTATTTAGACGTGCCATAATCACAACCATACAAAACAGCTGTTCGAACTAAACTAATGGGCAACATTGTATATGATTTTAAGGTTAAATTAGACGTACAATAACCTTAACCATAACCATACAGAGCAGCTGTTGGAAACAAACTTAGAGGCAACGGTGTATTTAATTTTAGGCGATTCGCCATAATGCCATAGCCCTAACCATATAAAACAATTGAATTTTGGTTTAGCAATATAGTATGGGACGTCTATTTTAAGCTTTAAGGTACAATTAGACGTACCATACGGATAACCAAACCAAAATTCAATTGGTTTCTATGATAATGGTTGCGGCGTTACGGCGTTATGGCGAGTCACCTATAATCAAATACAGTTTGGTTCGAACGGCTGTTTTATATGGCTATGGTTATGGTACATCTGATTGCACCTTTACTCTTCTGCATACGGAATATCACCAAGACATCAACAGCTCCGCGATATAAAGTTAATAAAAAGAGAAGAACGCTTAAATATGCACCACAGTATGAACAATTTTCATGGAGTTTTTTTTACTCCAACATTTTGTTCATACGTTTATTATCATCATGTATAATGAATGCATCATCGTGCTGGCAGTCATTTACTCACACATACCAATTCCCACACACACACACACACATACACACACACCTTAGACAGTAAAAGACTAACAATGGAAACAACGAATACCCAGTGCTGGCATTGGGTGATAAATTTTTTAAACACTCGTAAGTGAGCGAAAGACCGTATAAATGAATGAATGTTGGCTGCATCGCAAAGTGAAGCGTGGCTAATATAACTGCATGGGTACCTATATGTATGTATAAGTGTATGTATGTGTGTATGTGTGTATGCATGTATGTACCCTGCAGGAAATGCGAATTGTGAAATGGTAGTGATATACTAGTGACATTGTCAGTAGTACCAATGTCAGTAGTACCAATCTATGGACATTTAACATTAGCTTGTCATTGAAAATCCACCAGCAGACTGTATCACTACTGACTAAGTAATTCTTTTGGGTCCACATGGAGACATTGTCACCAAAGATTCACTAGTAAGTTTTAGTGTCTGTAGTCTACAATATCGATATTTCCTTGCTGGACGGCAATAGTAAAATTGTAGAGATTTGCTAGTGACATTGTTAGTAGTAAGTACTACTGACCAGGTGTACCCCAGCCAACCTAATCGCCTATTGATATATAATATAGGGTTGTCATTGAAAATCCACCAGTAGTCTTTAGCACTATTGACATTTGAACCAAAGATTAAAAGTGACCACTTGTGTAAACAAAATTATATTATTCTACTAAAAACACTTGTTCAAAATTGAAGCAGTCAATCAAAATTGGCAGCGGCTAGCCGACAATCGGCTTGCAACTATGCTATTGACTGCAGAGCATAATAAAAAAAAGAAAACAAACTATGGACGCGTTCGTTGACAATGTCACCAGAAATACACTAGAACTGTTGTCTCTAACGTATCTATACTCGCGCATAAAAAGAAAGTTGTCGACATTTTAACTAGTGACATTGTCGCTAGAGAAAAGATTGTTGACATAGAGACATACAGTGATTGGCTGACTAGAGGGTATGTTATTATGTGTATATGTAACGCATGCATGTATGTTTATGTTTGCATATCGAACAAACATTTTAAGGTAAAAATACAGAAGAAGAGGGTGATTTTTTTTGTGTTTGTAATTAATGAGCAGAGTAATGGAAATGTCAACCCCCCGAAGAGTGAGTGAGTGCTGAGGAGCTCTTGTACACAGACAAACATTGATTGTTTGGTGTTTAAATAGCATAATGCAGTTTCTGGTGTCATTGTTTAAACAACAATATTTATTTTATTTTCATATTCTTTGAATTTGTTTGATTATTTAAATTAAATTATATTTTTGTGTGCAATTAAGGAGTGTCAGGGTATTTTTTTTCGGGCAATGATTACAATGGAAAAACAATAAAACTTATAACAGCAACAATAATAGTAACAAGAACGGCACGAGACATTGGCTGTTCCGGTTGGTCGGTTGGTTGCTTGCAAGGGACAGTCTTTATGAAACTTTTCATGTAATATTTTTTCTTTTTTTTGCTTAAAGCACAAGCAGGCGGAAGAAGGTCCTTCTTTTTTTTTTGTACTTTATCACGATTTCCTTTTTCACTGGTTTCGTTTTTTCGTTTGTGTTTTTTGGACTCAAGAGGGAGTTGGTGAAAAAATAATGTATTGAAAAAGATTGTTGACACTTTATGGCCCTTGGCCCTTTTTTCCACACTGACCAATATAATAATTGTGAGTGAGTGTGTGTATGTGTGTGTGTGTGGTATGTGACATTTTCATATTTTTTCTAGTCTGTCAAGGGTGTTATCGTTTGTTAACAAATATTAATGAAAACAACACTTTTTAAAGGTTATTCCCTCTTTACTTTGTCTTGATTTTTGTTTTTGATAAATAGTACAAAGAAAAAAGTTCTAGACACCTTTTTAAGAGTTTGTTTGTATATTGTAAGGAAGGCAAATAAATACATAAATTCAACACCCATTGGCAACAAAAAGTAATAATAATAATAATAATAATAAAAATAAGTGAAAATATGAAAAATATTTGTTTAATAATTTGCTTTTCACATGACTTGATATTGTGGGTAAGAGACATGCGGGCCCTTTGTAATATTATGAGTAATCATCTGTTATCGTTCATTTCGTTTATATATTTGCTTTACTTTTGTTTTTTTTTTAAGTAAAAGTTATCAATGTAAAGTTTTTGTTCTAAGGAAGTTTACTTTCTTTTTTTTCTTGACAACTCTTAACTTTGTTTTAAATGGAGGGTAGTTAAATTGCAAATGAGTCATAGCGTTTTAGGAAAATTGAGGAAATATTTTTGTTAAGGAAGTAGAGCTAAACAAAGAGATTTGGAAACTATGAGCAATTCAGTTAAATGTTGATTTATTTATATTTTTATTTGATTTATTTATTTGATTTTCTATTATTTTATACCTTCCTCTTTTACATGCCAAAGAAAGATGAAACAATTTGTAATTTAAGTTTCTGCGCAATATGTTTCTTATGTTTTATAGGGTTATCCATTTTTAGGGTTCTGTACACCAAAGATGAAAAGGAACCCTATTGTTTTCGCCACGCTGTCCGTCTGTCCGTCTGTCCGTCACAGGCTATTTTCTCGAGAACCGTAAGAGCAACGGACCTTAAATTAGAACTGAGTGTGTAGACCTTTGGCCGCTACAATAACAAATACATAGGAGATAAAAATTAAAGGGTGTTCCAAAACGAGTAAGGATAAATTTTATAATCCCATGTAATATGTATATACACTTGAAATTTGTAAAGTTAGTGTATTTTTATACAGACTACAACAATTAACACTAAAATTGAAAAAATATTATATTAAAGGGTGTTCCATCAGTTAATGCAATTTTGACTATGTAACTTTGACAACTTGGTGTCTTGGAAACCGTAAGAGCAAACTTCTTGAAATTTTCAAAAACGGTAAAACAAAAAAACCCAACATTATAAAATCGCCAAACCGAAAATAAAATTGCCAAAATCAAAAAAAAATTGCCAAAAAGAAAAAAAAGCACCAAATTAAAAAACAATTCTAAATCGAATATAAATCGCAAAAAACCGGATAAATCGTCAAAATTAAAAAAATCGCCAAAATTAAAAAAAAAAAATCGGCAAAATGAAAAAAATCGACAAAACGGAAAAACGCCAAGAACTGAAAAAATCGCCAACACGAGAAAAAAGCAAAAAAAAAACAAAAAAAATTATTTCACTTGAAAAAACGCAACAAAAAAAAACGTCATATTAAAAAATGCTCAAGGCCCAACGTACGGAACCCTTAGTGCGCGAGTGAAAGTCGCACTTTACTGAATTTATTAAGTTATGATTTCGCTAGAGCTTTTATTTGTTTTAATTTTATTTATATTATTTTGTGCAAAATACAATTCCACTTAAATGGCCACCTCTAGAATAGTTGCAGCAGCCGATCCTTTTGAGATATTTTTCGGCTATAACTTGACGAATGTTAGTTTTTAAGAAACGTCTAATGTATTTAAGCCAAAATCGATCATGTTGTGTGGCTCGTGGTACCGTTTTATTGAAACAGTGATTTAAGTCTAATTTGTACTACAAATAAGAGAAATGAAGGTGCATTTGGCAGAAGCAGTTAGTACTTGAACTATAAACCAAATGAAGGTCTTCGCAAGCCCGGGTTCCACCTCTGGCCAGAACCAGTCATATCAACATCATGGATTTTTCTAATACGCATTAGGGTCTATGCCAATGCATATCGCAGCACTGGCATTCTTTGATATTGGTATTAATGAATTGTCGGCAAAAAAAAATTAATAAAATTTCTACATAACGTCACCTAAAATTTAAAAGGTCGTGAGTACACTTTTTACATTTTTGCAGGGGAACTTTATAAATTAAAGACTATTTATTTGTTAAGTGCCAAATTGATTGAAGCATAATATCGGTATTTGTGAACAAAGATTCTAAAAAAAAATTAACAAAACTCTCAATATCGCATTTAAAATGAGGTAAACTTAAATTCTCTGTCAAATGATGAATTGTCAAGAAATGAGCTGTTAGCCTTTGGCATTTATTTCTAAAAAGTTGCACAGAGAAAAAACTGCCTCATAGAATCAGGAAGATTTTCTCTATGAAACGTTTTTAGGCTAAGGGGAAACCTAGCAGAAAGAAGCGAAAATGTTTTCATAGAGATTCCTTATTGTTTTTATGTGGTAAGTCTTATTAATTTTATCAAGAAGAAAACCATATAAAATCAAGAAGAAATTTTATTATTACCAACTTTTTTTTACTCAATTTCCGTTAATTTTGGCACCAAAAAAAAAACAATCCATAGAGAAAAACTTCTTGATTCTATTAGTTTTTCTTATAAATTATAAACTATGGGGATGTATTATTGATTTTATAAGGTTGCCTTATTGATTTTTTTTCAAAAAGATTTTCTTCTTGATTTTATTAGGCTATCTTATTGATTTTTATAATAAGGGTTTCTTTTTGATTTTAGTAGGTTCCTATATGATTATGTGTACAGCATCTTATTTATTTTTTTAATAAGGAAATATTCTTGATTTTATGAGGTGTCTTGTTATTTCATATCTATAAATAGACATAGAGAAAATTTTTTCATGATCTTTTTCATTTTTCTATAAGAATGTTTGCACAATAATTTCAATGGTTATTCAGGCTGCTTGTTAGCATATTGGTTAGAGTGCTTGTCTATCAGTCAGAAGTTTTCTGGTTCAATACTTGGTGAGTAAGTTAGTTAAGAATATAACATAATGTGTATGTATGTATATATAAGTGAATAACATCTAAAATATACTACATACATACATACATATGTATAATGTATAAAATTTAAATTAAAATACATAAGTACAGAGAATAAAGACGCAATTTATTTTTTATTTGTTATGAGGTCGCCTAATAAAAAGAAGAAGAAGCCCTTATTGAAAAAATCAATAAGATAACCTAATAAAAACTCTTAATTTTTTCAAAAAGGGTTTCCCTATGAAATTAATAAGATTTCCTTATTGAAAAAAAATATAGAGATTTCCTATTAATTTTTTTTCTATTTTATGAGGTATTTAGTAGGTACAGTTTTCTCTGTGTGGGCAATTTTAGCCATGGAACGCTAAACTCTTGAACCAAGAATTTTCATTGTGAAATTTGTGTTTTTTAATTTGAAAGACTAGGATTACGTGAACAAACCAGAAACAACTGACGCTCTGAAATATGGAATTCGGCAATGCATTAACGAGACAAGCGAAGCTTTGTTGCAAAATGTGGTTCAAAAATTTTGTGAAAAAAAGGAACGAGTGCCTACTTTTGTAGGTAGGCATTTGCCCTTTAGTTTTTAACTGTCATGTTTTACATATTCTGTTAAAGTTTCAGATCCTTCGCTCTTACAGTTCATGAGAAAACATTATGTGACATACACACCGGCAGACGGAAAGACGGGCGGACTTATCAGAAAATTAATGAAAATTTTTTGGTTTTTACATTTAGATATGTAAATTTATTCTTGAACTTAGGGCCAGTTTCACTACCTCTATTTAAATATGAATTCATATTTATATGTCGATTTTCATTAGTTTTTGTATGGAAAAATAACTTTTAAATATGAGTTGATATTTAAATAAGTTGGTGAAATAGGCTATTAGACATTGGTTGGTGTGTTTACCGATCTAGCAGAATTGAGATATTCCATTTGGATAGATACCGCTGTACTCGTCCGATAATAAATTATAAATAAGGTCTGCTTTCATTGCCAAATCCAGTGATTAACTGTATTGGATTTTAGCATTTTAAGATACTTGGAAATCACTAAAAATGCCCGTCCACTCTTTAGAAGCACTTCAATTTTATACTGTTTTCTATTTTGGGTATAGCTTCCTGAATGTCCTGTAGCTTATCATTTTGAAAGTCTGTTTCTGAAGCACATTCTACCTCCTATAGGCCTTAATTCAACAAGGCAAAGTAACTATCATCAATATAATTTTAATCTGAGAAAAGATATATTATAGATGCGCCCTTATCCCACGGATTGCAACAATTTTTAAAATTTTTTAAATTATTTTTATTTTTAATCTTTTGTTCACTGTATTAAAAAAAATTTGAGAACTTTAAAATGGTAGTAGTTTCCAAATATATATTTTTATAAATTTTAAAGTTGTTCTTTTAGCTGTTCATTAACGCTAAATCAAGAAAATAGTTTTTTCCAAGGATATGGAACATTTGAAATTGCTTTCTTAAAATATAAAAATATCAAATTTTAAGACAAGCTTTTGAAAATTATTTATATGTGGTAGTTTTTCTAATGGATCAAAATGCTATTCAGTGAAGTTACGGGTTTGTATGTATATTTTAAAATCCTTTGTAATCACATTTTCCAACGAAAAATATGAGAGAAAGCTTTACATTTCATAAAACATTATCAAATTTAAGCCTTGGAAAATTTTAGTTATTCCCAAAAAATACTGCAACAAAGGTTATTGTTTCAAGTGTTTTACAAAATGTGTATGAAACTGAATTTAAAATTTTTTTTATCATTATAAGTCCCTTAAAATTTTTTTTCTGTTCCCTATATTATCCCTCCACACATGAGTGTGCATCTCTTCATAATTAAATTTATTGTTGCATTTAATCCTCCCGTGCAGGTGTGCACATGCAAATATAAAAATAAATCCACAAAAAAAAATCACAATAATACAAGAGAGAAAGCAAGAATAAAATCTGTAAAAAGGTGAATTAAAACAAACTTTATTTGCATGATATACACAAGAAATATTACATACATGTACAAAAATTTATTTTATATTTTATGTTGCCATCTCCTACACGTCAGTTTTATTTATACACAGTTTCCTTTTTCTTGATTTTTTTTTCTAGGTGCACATCCACCTAGAATAGTGGAGCATCCAATTGACACAACAGTGCCGCGTCATGAACCCGCAACGCTTAATTGCAAGGCAGAAGGCTCACCCGTACCCACCATTCAATGGTATAAGGATGGAGTGCCATTGAAAATTCTACCAGGATCACACAGGATAACATTACCGGCTGGTGGATTATTTTTTCTAAAGGCAAGTACCACATAACAGATAGAGACAAAAATAGTAAAACGGAAAACTGAAATGAAAGAAATTTATATTTAAATTAAAATGTGAAGAAGAGCAAAAAAAAAAAAAAAGAAAAGTTTAAAATGAGTCAAAGTGTGAATGAAGTTATTTCAACTTTTCAGAAGTAGCATTAAGCAGAAAGAAGGAGATGATTTTGCTGGCTTAAGCCTCTTGGCATTAAAAGTTTTTTTGTTTTGTTTTTATTTAAAAGCAAAAAAAAAAAAGTTTATTTTTATACTCATACTTTATTAAGCTGTTTTTGCATTTTATTCATAAATTCTGGCTTAATTTTCTGTCTGACATTGCAAAACTGAAAAGGAAGACGTTTCGTTTTTTTTTTCGCTGTTGTAGTTGAATTTTTATATTTTTTTTCATATCAACTCATCTGTATACCTGAGTTTTCCATAAAGCTTTTTATTACGATTGAGCTGAGGCAAGAGCGTACTAATTACTTTTTTGTTATTGTTTACTGTCCGTATACATTTGTGTGTGTGTGTGTGTGTGTAAAAGTAAAACGTTTTCATCTTCTTTTTTACCGTAATGACTGCTGTTAGCTTGAATGTGTGCTTTTGGAAGTGTGAGTGTGTCTCTGCCCATTTTTGGCCATCCGCTCGCTGCTGAGTTAAATATGCCTGGGAGCATATTTTGGTTGAAAATTTTATACGTAAAACAACTTCATTAACGCAAAATAAACATGAAAGCCTTTTGATAAATGTGCACGAAAATATACATGCAACACACACACACACACACACACCAATATACACATAAGGTATTTAGTAAATATGTGTGTATATACACACAAGCATACAGCAATAATTCTGCAACCTTACCAATAGCAACAACAATAACACACCTTAACAATTCTGTTAATACAGCTGCATACAATTCTATGGCATTAAACTACATACAACAGCCAGGACAACAAAAAGATGCTGATGAGTCAGATGATGCAGCATTATGTTCTTTCATTCATTTTATCCAGACACAATATACACAGATACATACATACATACAGATAACATGCATACATGATACGTATCAGTGATTGGCAATGAATCATGTTTTCGATATCCATACTCACGCATAAAATTTTAAATATAAATGAGTAGACATCATTTAAAATCAATGTGCTCTCTCTCTCACACACACTTTTTACAACTTTTACATATTTTCCCTATTCATACTGACTCATACAATTTTAAATATAAGTGAGTAGACATCATTTAAAATCAACTACTCTGATGTACGCATACCATGACATTGATTTATAAGTATAGGTTAAAATAAATATGAATGCGACGTCAACATCATAGTCATACCACACTCACACTCATAAGTCACCTGAGTTTGAATTATAATTTCAGGAAAATACTTATACTACTCATATTGATTCAGCTCACTCAACTTATGCATGTAAGTTTATTTAAAGTTTTAGTCATTAAAGAGTTTGCAAGTAGTATACAATAGTACTAAATAGGGTTGTTTTTCAATTCCTGCAAAAAAATTAACAAAAGAAGCAAGAGAGAAACACATAACCTCATAATGAGAACATTAATGTTCGTATGCGAAGTTTTCATTGTGAATCATACTTATTTTGCATCGTCCATAGGCACTGAGTTAAGGAGAGTCGAAATCTACAACGTCATAAATATTGCTAAGTATGAGTTCGATGCACACTTCAAACTTTCTAGTGAATAAGTATGAAATTATAAGTCACTCAATTTTTCACTACTCATTGCGCTTCTCTGATATGTGTGATTAGAAACAAGTGAAACTATGAATGCCAGCACATACTGAGTGAGCGAACTCTTGTTGCCGCTAACGATGACAATGACGACTGTTATGTTGCCGTGATAATGATGATGATGATATGATGACGACGATGAAAGGATGCAAAACCTTTAGCTTTAGTTTACACACAGTACTTCAAAAGATATGAGAAAACAACTACGTTTTAAAAGCAAACAAAACCCATCTAAATTAAATGTATGATTGTAGATCTAAAATCAATGATAACCCAGTAAACATGCACATCTCTTTGACGAAAATATTTCTCTGAAAGAAAAAAAATTCTATAATTTTATATGAATTTACTATTTCATTGCAAATAATCGATATGAAGATTGAATGCTACTTTTCTTTCCTTACCTAAATTACAATTTTCACTTCTACGTAAACATACATAACATGACCAGACATCCCGTTTTAGGCGGGTAGGTAGATCTCGGCTTGAATTTCTATACATCTTTTTAGAGTTTTTAAATTTTCAATCTTATATTCGATTTTACTGTAAATGTAACTGACAATAATTTATTTCAAATATATTTTAAGGTGTAGTTGTTGCTCAACGATCTAAGACCCCGTGTGCTTCGCTACACTTCCTAAACGTTTTGAGATGAAAAGAAATATTTTTTAGGAAGTGCTACGTTTGCAGGTCAACACTGACTGTTTAAGTAAAATTTTCTATATTTGACAGAAGCGACAGTACACTCACTATCGGCAGAATCAGCATAATTTAAACCATAATAAAGTTTGAATATAGTTTTAGTATAAATGTACTACCAACATTTTGATATCCAAGTGCTATTTGTTTTGTTTACAGTGAGTTCAGAAAATCAATTTGACAAAAAAAATTAAATTTTTCAATGAAGGTTTTCGTTAAATTTTTTTCACAACTTTCGGCTTAGATTATCTCAACAAGAATGTGTCGATGAACTTCAGTTATTTGTATGGCGAAACAGCCCTCGACTGCCGATCATCTCTAAATGAGATGGCAGAGCAGTTTGATATTAGGATCATTTGGATGCCGGGGCATAGAGGCTTTCAGGAGAACTCTAGGGCTGATGAGCTTGCTAGAATTGGGACAACCTTACAGGTTCCACTGAATTTGGAATGAGTGGGTTTACCCCTACTCTCTTGCAAACTCAGACTTAAGCGCTAGTCAGAGGAGGAAACAAATAGAAGGTGGGTCACAAGTAATGATTGCGTGATCACAAGGCAGTTATGGACTCACCTAAATAAGGAAGGTACGGATTACTTAATTTTGAAGATTAGGAAACAAATCTCGATTCTAGTGTCCGTCTTAACCGGACACTGTCTCACAGGTAGGCATGCACAAAGGCTACGGGTTGAACACAATGATTTCTGCCGTAGCTGCCAGGATATCGATGAAGAGGAAAACATAGAGCACTTTCTTTGTCACTGTCATGGACTTGCAGGGAAGAGAATGGCCATAATGGGCGCTCTTGAATTCAGGGAACTTTCTGATGTTGCTAGTGTTAAACTTCAACGTATTAGTAGCTTTATATTGAACTCTGGTTGGTTCGACGGTGGGGACTCCGCATAAGCAGAGTCTCCGTGGTATCACAATGAACCAAAACGGTCTAAGTGAGTCCGAGTTTCTGACTGCCACCCCTACATAACCTAACTTAACCTATGGCGAAACCAAAATCTACAGTATACCGCTGGTATAGTGAATTCAATCGTGGTCGTAGTTCCGTCGCCGACGAATTCTGTGAAGGTCCTTCAAAATAGGTTGTTGTGCCACAAAATATATATATATATATATGATAATGCATGATCGTCATGTGAGATATTGTGAGATAGTGGTATCCTTGCACATTAGTTCCACTTCAATACATTCAATTTTGCATGAACACTCAGTTGAAAAAAAACTGTTCTCGAAATTTATCTATCGTTCAATAAAAGGCTCTCGTCAAGTGGTGTAAGGATATGATTAAAAAGTTAAACCATGGTGCTTCAAAAGACGTGTATAAAATCGTGACAGATGTAGAATTATGTATATATACTTATGAGCTGGAAACAAAACAGCAATCGACCGTGTAGGTATTCCAGGACGAGCTCAATACAACAAAAGTTGTTCGTGGAAGAAACACAGCGAAGCAAATGGTCAACTGTTTCTTCGGCCGAATGGGTTATGTGGCCACTGCTCTGCTTGAGCAACATAGGACTGTAAATTCTGAGTGGTGCATGGCCATTTGTTTGCAGGAAATCTTCGGATTTCGTAAAACTTATGTACAATGTATGTATTTATGTGTTTTCCTTTGCGAAACGCTTGGACCGAGTTTTATGATTCTTACATCAATGAGTTTCGTCTTAATCCTGGGATATGACAGTAGTCACAACTAAATATGGCGGCCACTAGACGCCATTTTGTAAGTAGGAGAAAAATAAAAATTCGGCGAACTGTGTCAAAATGGGTATCATCGACAGGTATTTTAAAATCATCTTTAGGTTTCTCTTATAATTTTTAATTTCGAATGACATTAACGAATGATATTTAACGGTTCAAAGTTGGTCTCAGTCGGGTTTTCTGAAATTTTTTAATTACTACTTGTCGTATTAAAATAATAACACTGTTAAATTATTTTACAAATAAAATAAAACTCACACTTATACCGCTTTACATTCACTAAGGCATTAATTTAGTCGGTTAACAGTGTTATTTAGAGCTTCTATACAACAGTAATATCGAGCCATAACCGCTAAAATAGCTTAAGCTACACATTTTTCGGACTTCGTTATTTTGATGAAAATCGACTATTTACGATCGCAAATAATCGATTTTGGTCAAAAAATTAAGTTCAAAAATTATCTCGCTTAAGCTTTTTTGGCAGTTATGGCTCAATAGATATTCAGAATGTTAAATTATTCGCTGTTAAAATGCCACAATGTTAAAAGACGACAGACTATTAGTGTAAGTGTGATGAGACAAAGGTACGAGGATGAACTAAGTGATGAGTAGTACTTGCAACATCTACAGCAACAGCATAGCAATGGAATTTTCCTTTATATCGAGCCATAACCGCTAAAATAGCTTAAGCGACATATATTTTGGACTTAATTTTTTTTTGACAAAATTCTACAAAAAATCGCAAATAATCGATTTTGGTAAAAAAAATAAATTCGAAAATGATGACGCTTAAGTTTTTTTTTGGCGGTTATGGCACGATATTTTCGCAAGTCCCATTAACCGTTAACGCTCTTCCTGAAGTATCTTGTAATGTACTTCCCAATTTTCCATTGCCATTATTTTCAACATCACAGCTAAATCTACATTTTAACTTCGTTAGAATGCATTAGTTTGCAACATTAGTCTCACTCAGATATGTTTGCTGGCTGTAATTTTAATTCATGCAATTTACACATCAGCAACAATAAACAATTTTACAATTGTTTATTTGTCTTTTACTCAGTTTTATTGTGTTTGTTTAGCTACACCCTCAGACGCATTTGCATACACAGTTGAGCGACAAAAAAAAATAAATAAAAAAAATTAAAAGAAATAAAATATTTTGCAAATGTTTTATAAAAATGTAGACACAGCAGAAGAAAATGATTAAAGAAAAAGTGTAAGTTTGTTTTATCTTAATCCAAGAATAGAAAACTTTTCATTTATTTATTCAGTGTTTTTATATAAAATTTTCATCTTTAGCATAAACTTTTCCTCATTTCGATTCTAGCTGCAAAGCATTCAACCCTTTTTGCACTGAAATACTCAGCCAGTCACTCTGTTATTCATTCATTTAATTTAAATGAATTGATTCCGCTACTTTTCCCGCAGTCTTTAGAGTTTCCTTTTTTCGAAAGTTATTCATTTGTATACATTTCTAGCGGCGTCATTAACAACTTCATTATCTTAATTATTTTTACTAATTATCATTTTGGAATAAATTCTGGATTATAATTATCTCGGTGTTGTGTTTTATTTTATTTTCTAGCAATTTTTTTAATAACTATTATTTCACAAATGAAATAAAGACATAAGTAGTGATTTAAAGGCTTGAAGTACTTAGAATAATAAACTGTTAATTTGTGTTTTAATAGAAAATTTTTTATTATATAAGGAATAATTGGTCGGTTGTGGATGGCAAGCGAATGTATTTGAACATGGAATTGGTAACACAGAAGTACGAGTAACGTTATCACCTTCAACGTACAGTAAAAATCAGTAATTTCCTCGATTACCAAATAATTTAGCCCAAAGGAAATGCTTTAAGCTTTCAAAAGCGGGTATCTGTTAAATCGTAAGCTGTGATACGAAGTTTCAGAAATGGCTACTTCAAGTTAATAATATACACACAGAAAAAAAAATACCAATGTAAAATCGACATGCAAAAAGTTTGATTCAAATAGATTAAAATCACATTAAATATACAAGAAATAATATGTTGTTTGATTGTGTTGTTTGCTTTCTTCATAGCTGCAATACACTTGTGTGCTTAGTTGTATAGGTTGTTTTTGTATTGTTGTTGTTTTTTTAATGTTTGCAAATAGCCAACAAACTGCTGCTAGCTGGTAGGCAGTGTACTAGTCTTGCAGTCGAAGGATCTCAGGTTCGAATCCTGGAGTCAATTCAACGTATTTTTTTTTTTTTTTAACTAAAACTTTTTAAGTGAAAGCAGTTTGTTTTTCAACTAAAACTAAAACTTTTCAAATAAATTGTTTGTTAAATGATAAATGAAATAATGTCAGATTTCCTTCGACCTTTTTCTCGAAATTTATTTTAAAAATCGCCAAAAGTCGCCAAAATCATAATATATATTTGATAATAAAGTTGTTTTTGTATAACACTTTTTTTAATAAAAATTTGTATTAAATAATCGTATACAAATTTAGCAGAAAATCGCCAAAACTAGAAACAAAATCGCCAAAAATTATTTCTTGTAATTTTTCTCATCAAAACTCAAAACGCATTAATATGAGAAAAATTATCAAAAACAATCTGTCTTAATGTCTTGCGGACGAGTTTTGGATGTATTTATTTCCTGAATTATAAAAATGTTTAAGTTAAATTTTATTGAAAAATTGCCATGTTACCAAACCAAATATTTATACGCCAATCAAGTTGTAAATTCGCCACGTTTGGCGATAAATCGCCATATCTGACAGTCGTGCATTCAACACGTTATATTTTTTGAGAGGATTCACTTGGAATTTTTCCTCTCACATTTCACTGAAAGTACCTTTAAAATCTCGCATGCCCTGGAAGTTGCCAGACTAACAAACTTAACCCCTAAATATATTGGATACCTTGACTTGTATTATTTTAAATACAGCTGTGCTTATCGTACTTGTTCCTCTAAAAGGGATTAACTTAAAATTTAAAACTTTTCAGCAGAGGCAAAAAAAAAAATATTTTATATATAAAAAAAGAAAAAGTCTTAATCACGAATAATGTTCTTAATCGGCTTTAAGTGCATTATTTTCAATTCTTATAGCTTAAATGGAATATTTGTAAACTATACTTTAGTTAAGGGAAATACCGGCATTTTTCTGCGCAGCCACGCACTTCATCAGCACCCAATTCTACGAGTATCTACTCGCGTAGATCTTGTTATTAACATCAGCTATTAAACATGAACTTTTGAGTAAATCGAATGTGACAAATGATTATTATATTGTATATTAAATTATTCTTTTACCATTGGTAAATGCATTTCTAGCCCATTATCACCCCATGTTACAGATTTGTTACAAATTATTAAATCTCTGTAAAAATTATTAATTAAATGTAACTATTAATTTTATTTAAATTTAGTAACAATAAAACTATTTTTTTAAGCTTTAGGTCAGTAAATTTTATATATTTTATTAGTTTTGATCGATATTTCGTAAACCTTTGGTTTACTTCTTCAGGATATAGTAAATTGTATTTCGTTTTTTCTGTTTTTTTGTTTTTTCTTTTTCCTTTTTTTTCCAATTATTAAATTTAGTAACTTTAGTAAAATATCTTATTTCAAGCTGTGAACGTATTCTTAGTAAACATTTTATGTATCTGCTACAGCAGAATAGCTTTCAAGTAACTCTAGGGTCTAGACTTTTATTTAATCAGTGTTGCCGTTTTACAGTTTTTTAAAAAGTTATAAAGGGTCCGACAGATAACTTTTTTTTTGAAAATGCTATAAAAAAACTACTGAATATTTTCTCAAATTTCTTCTTTTACTTGAAAGTACAATTCTTCTGGTTAATAACGAAAAATAATTTTATTCAAATGGCTGCCTCGGCTGGCCATGCTGTAGCCTACACGATCGGCCCAATTTTTAAGCACATTATCGATTGTGTGAAGCTGTATTTCACCAATGGCTTCACAAATATTGTCCTTTAAAGCGTCAATTGTCTCTGGCTTGTCGGCGTAACACTTATCTTTGACGGCACCCCACAAATAATAGTCCAACGGTGTCAAATAGCAGTTCCGAGGTGGCCAAACGACATCAGCTCTGCGGCTAATAGTGCGATCTTCAAAAACAGGGCGCAAGACATCGAGTGTAGCTTCGGCTGTGTGGCACGTAGCGCCGCCCTGTTGAAATCAAATGTTGCCAATATCCTCTTCTTCAATTTTTGTGAACAAAAATTCGTTCAACATGGCCCGATAACGATCGCCATTGACGGTAACGGCCACTCCTTGCTCAATTTTGAAAAAAAATGGCCCAATTATGCCTCTGGACCAAAATCCGCACCAAACAGTGACTCGTTTTGGGTGGGTAGGCCTTTCAATGTATGCGTGCGGGTTTTCTGTGCCCCAAATGCGACAAGTTTGCTTGTTTACATACCCGACAAGAACAAAATGAGCTTCATCGACTTCTGTAAGTCGATGGCAGGCCCACTTTGTTCAAGCGTATACACAACCATATTCGTTCAGCGGAAGGATAAAACTAATTATCTGTCATGAGCTAAGTGTTACCACTCACGAAATAAGCAGTAGTTGACAAAAAAACGTTAGATGGCGGACCCTGTATTAAAATATTGTGGGTGAAATTATTTTTAAATTGAAGCTCTTATTGCCAACATATTTGATGTTCTTCACATTTCCTTTTTTAACTATTTTCACCACAAAAAAATAAATTTCAAAAAATCCCAGAAGAAATGTTTTTACTTGTGCTACGAGCTCTTAAAATCTTTTATATAAAAATAATTTCACGATGTTGAGTCATAAAGGGCTAAGTGTAAATATTAATTCTCTATTTTTCCGTTTTTTCATTCCTGTTGAGGTTGAGACGAAGCTATATTACTCTACCTAAGTAATAATAATAATTAAATAATACTTGTTTATCTTTTACGATCATCACGTTAATTATTTCTGCTTATTCGAAGCACCTTCTTAAACCTGCTGATAATGAGAAAATTTAATTACATTTAGAGGAAAATACTTGAGTACAAATTAAATCCTTGAGAAATGCCCTGACATTGTCCGGAACTTCACTATAAAAATGTTTATTCCTTATATCGTGCCATAACCGCCAAAATAGCTTAAGAGACATAATTTCCGAACTTCATTTTTTAACCAAAATCGATTATTTGCGATCGTAAATAGTAGATTTTCGTCAAAAAAACGAAGTTGAAAATATGTGTCGCTTAAGCTATTTTAGCGGTTATGGCTCGATATGATGCTAAACATATATTTTTTTTAATTTTTATTAAAAACTATATACTTTAATACTCATAATAATTTAATAATTTTCGAAACGACTATGAAAAGCTACATATTAAATTTCATTAAAACAAAGCTCTTAAGAAATACACTGCCGGAAAATAAAAGTTTAATCACAATATCAAATAAATAAAATTACAAAAAAGACTGGGATTAAAAATTAACCAGAAGTTGAAACAGAAAATAAAAATCACTCCCTAAAGATATTTCACAGGCAGTTGCTGTGTGCTTTAGCACAAAATTTATGATTATTTTAAATTAAAACGGAAACGTGTTTTCAGCAAACTTACAGTCCGAATCGAAACAAAGCAACACACACAAGAAGCTTCCCTCAGACAACAAGCTACGACGTTCTAAAACATTTTAAAATCTCCTCACATACACGGAAAAAGTTACAATAATAAATGTTTGGCTATAAAATCACACTCGTATAGAAATAAGTATAAAAAGGAAATATAAAACTATATTTAACAGAAAGACCTTACACAATAAAATACGTACAAAAAAATAAATAAAATAAAAATATGTAGCAAAGCACAAGGACATTGAAGATAGAAACTTTACGCCATATTTTATAGATGGTTTGGTTAGTCTCAACCACGAACATAAATACTCCCTCTATCAGACAGACAGGCTCTTTCTCTTTTCGTTTTAAAGCTTGCACACACTGTTATACATACATTATCACTATAACTCTACTTCCTGTGCGAAATATCTACACGCTAAAATGAATGAATGACTGACTGGTTACGGAAGAAAGCTTTGCATAAGCAGATTTCAACTTTTATGAAAGAACTGGAAACCATGCCAACATTTTATATGGAACGTAGATGTGCTTTTGTATTTGAAGCCACCACTCATTTATTCAGTTTAAGTCATTAAGGGTTACAATAAATTCATTTGTCTTTGGTAAACTGCGAAATGGAAACTAAGCAAACAACATCAGGCATTAACTTTCTCCCTTTTATTATTTATTTATTTATTTAGGTTCTTCTTAACTAACTTTGATATAATATACTTTATCGATTTGCTTTTCCTGGGAACACCTTTAATATCATGAATATTACTTGCTTGTGTATAAATAATATATTTAGTTGTCTGGGCCAATTTAATAATTTTTAAATTTTCTTCTTGCAAAACGGCTTGGTGTTCACATGGAGCTCTTGCTGTTCTTTTCGTAGTGTGGTTTGATGAAATTATAGCCAGATTTTGAGATAAAGTTGCCTGGAGCATTATTACTCTAAATTATTTACATAGAGTAAGATTTTTTTTTTGGAACTTTAGTAAGTAATTCCTCTAGTATTTTATCTGGCAATTTTTCCTTGTGCCAAATTGCCTGGAAAAGCTGAACCAGGGCTAGATAGAATGTATTACAAAATTCTTTTAACACCTCTGCAGGTATGCTATCAATACCGGTTGAAAAAAAAGTAAACTCCATTTTTTTATTGTCAAAAAATACTTAATTTTGATGCTTTTCCCTCTTTTATGAAGCAAAAAATTACATAGATATTTATAGCTATGCTATTTATGGCACGATACACATCCTAAGATTTTTGTAATAATAAAAATAAATTTATTTTTGTTTTGATTTCCTTGTACTTAAAACAAGAGTACGAAAATAAATGAAACAAATTATTTGATTTTGTTGTGTTTCGTTCTTTGAAGTGAGTGAAATAAAACAAAAACAATGAGAAGGATTTCGCAATGTGTTTTTGTACTATTTTTTCACACACAGGGCACAACCTAGAAAACACAGCCGATCGGCTGTAGGCTGTCTAACAGCCGTTGCCGCTTGTTTCAAATTTACATAAGCTGTTTGCTTAAAAGTTCAAATGGGGCTTCATGAAACAAGTCTCGCAATTTTGCCCAATTGCACAAATGGCAATTTTAAGCGTTCTCATGAAAACCCTTAATGTTTTTTTTTTATTTAAATAAAAACCTACGTCTTCTTCAATAAAATCGCTTTAGCTAAGGAAAATGTTAAACAATGTTTGCATTTTAGATGTTCACTTCTTAATAAACTAATTTTTAACTCAAACTTCTGCAAAAACCAACCTTTGGCCCTCCATACTAAAAATTTCACGGGGGAAAAACTATGGCACTTTCTGAAAGAATTTAAGTTTTTAATAAGTATAAGTTGTAAACGTGACACAAAATATAAGACTTCGTGCAAACAAAAAATGTTTAAACAAGTTTTAATACCTCCTTTTTTGTACCAAAAATCAGCTAAAACTTAAAATGCATCATCACTACTTATATCTTAAACTTTAAGCCTATGGTCTCACCCAGTGAGTAATGTAATTTTATTACATTGTTCTTTAACACATTAAGGTTGTTTTATATAGCTAAGCAGCATAGCTATAATTGGGTATCCTAAGACACCTCTCTTCTTTTTATACCCTTTACCAAAAATGGAAAAGGGTATATATAGGTTTGTCATTCCGTGTGTAATTTCCATAATTTTAATTTGCGACCAAAAAAATATATATATTCTGGGTCCTTATGAATAGCGATGACGAATAAGCGATGTCCGTCTGTCCGTCCGTCCGTCCGTCCGTCCGTCCGTCTGTCCATCCGGTGTACGTGAAATCGGTTTTCCGAAGCTCCCAGAAAAGCTAGAGACTTCGTTCTTGGACTGATGTATCAGAAATGGTCCAACTTAGATTGGTATTGAAATTCAGCAAAATCGGGCAGACGATTGCAGAGCTGGAAAACGTAAACTATATTTTGCCATATAAAAGTAACTACCGAAAACAAATTTTTATTTTTTTTTAATAAATAAATTTATTTTACACTTCAGTACGACTAAAATTGGTATTTTAAATAAAAAAAAAATATAAAAAAAATTAAAAAGACGTTTCCAGGGTTGGAAAACTTTAACTTTTTGTGTTATGTAAAATTAACTATGTCTAAAACTATATTAGTATTTTCTCGAGAACCGTAAGAGCTACAGACCTGAAATTTGGACACAGTGTGTAGACTTTTGGCCGCTACAACAACAAATACATGAGAATTGGAAATTAAAGGGTGTTCCAAAACGAGCAACGAAAAATTCTAAAATCCCATGTAATATACATATAATTATATGTATATACACTTGAAATTTGTAAGGTTAGTGTATTTTTATACAGACTACAAAAATTAACACTAAAATTTCAAAAAATTTAAATTAAAGGGTGTTCCATCAGTTAATGCAATTTTGACTATGCAATTTTGACAACTTGCTGTATCTTGGAAACCGTAAAAGCAAAACTCTTGAAATTTTCAAAAACGGTAAAACTAAAAAAACAAGGAATTATAAAATCGCCAAACCGAAAAAAATCGCCAAAAACAAAAAAATCGCCAAAACGAAAAATACCCCAAAAAAACATGAAAAATCGCCAAAATGAAAAAAAAACCCAAAACAGGAAAAAAACGACAAAATGAAAAAAAAATCGCCAAGATGAAAAAACCCCAAAAAAGAGAAAAAAATCGCCTAAATAAAAAAACCCCAAAGCAGGAAAGAACGCCATAATGAAAAAAAACCCAAAAACAGAAAAAAATCGCCATATTAAAAAAAATTTCTAGGACTAAAATAAATCGCGAAAAACCGGAAAAATTGCTTTAATAAAAAAAAAATCGCCAAAATGAAAGAAAATCGCCAAAATGAAAAAAAATCGCCAAAACGAAAAAAAAACGCCAAAACGAAAAAAAACCACAAAACAGAAAAAAGTCGCCAAAATGAAAAAAAAGAAAAAAAACTCCTCAATAGAAAAAACCCAAAAACAGAAAAAAATCGCAAAAATGAAAAAAAAATCGTCAAAATGAGAAAAATCTACAAAATGAAAAAAATCCCAATAACAGAAAAAAATCACCAAAATAAAAAAAAACTCCAAAAACAGAAAAAAATCGCCAAAACGAGAAAAAAGCGACAAAACTGAAAAAATCGTTTAAACTGAAGAAAAAACTTCAAAAAAGCCGTGCGCGATTCAAAGTCGCACTTTACTGAAGTTTTTAATATTAAAGGAATTAAATGAAACTAATAAGCAGATTTTGTAAAAAATTTTGTTTCTAAACGTTTCAAATTTGTATGAAAAATAACGAAAATTCTTTTCAAAAAATATTTTTTCCATACAAATTTCAAAACGAAAAAATCGTTTGAATTTACAAAATCTGACCTTAAGTTTTTCCTTATTTCGTTTTTGCTTTTTTCACTTAACATATTTTATGTATTTTTTAAAGAACTAGATTGGTATCAATAATCAAACAAATCCAAAATTATGACTCCAGGGTTGGAAAACTCACACTTTTTGTGTTATGTAAAATTAAATAGGTCTAACAATTTTTTTCTTTTTCTTTATAAATTGAATATATTTTATGCTTCTGAAAGAAAATTACACCTCCAAAGATGGAAACTTTAAAAAAATGATAAATTTTTTCACAAAACAAATATGTATGTATGTGTCTGTTTACTATATATATGTACGTACGTTGGTAAAGGGTATATAAGATTCGGCACAGCCGAATATAGCACTCTTACTTGTTTTGTTTAACATTTGTAATATTTAGTGATTTTCTTTTTCCTTACTTTTTTATAATAATATTAGCATTATTTGATTTCAACTTTTAATACTGACGTTGAAAAATATTTTTTTATATTAATTGAGATTTAGAATTTCATTATCGTTTTCTTTAATAACTATTTGCTTTCTTAGACTGTGTCCTTAGATCTTTATAGAAATTTTCAAGAAATAAATAAATGATATTTTAATCCTTAATTTTCCTCTTAACTTATTTCTTCTTATTTTCCTAAGAGGACTTGCATGTTTGTTAAAAAGATAAAAAAAAGATGAAACATATTTTATTTATAACAAAAATAGCATTATAATGCCGCCTCATTAAAGTCGGATTTTGTCCCAACATGGAATAACTTGAAAAGAATGTGTCCTTTTTGACTTTGTTTCTTCCATATTTTCCTTTTTTTTAACATATTTCAGTTTTTTATGCTGGAAGCATTTATGCTTAGAATTTAATGCATTCATGGAAAATAATTTTTGTTTTTATTTTCCGTACAAATATTGTGTATATGCTCATACACAGAAGATTAAAATAAAAATTATATCTCTTGGAAATATACTACAAATAATGTACTTCAAGACTGGAAATAAAATAAAAAGGATATTTATAAATTCATTAAAAAAATGTGCAATGCTCGTGTACTAATAAACTATAAATAAAAATACTTGAGTTATTTTTAATATTAGCCCTTATTTGGAAAGCAAAAGCAAACAGTTTTTTGATGTGAAACTATAGTTAATTTTTTATTCACTTGTTTTATGGAGTAGGAAGATTAGTTTACAATATAACTGGGTACCTACAAAAACTTATTCATTTAAAGTTATCAAAGAAATTTTAAAGAAAACATTTTGAGCAGCAAGCTGTAATAATTATAAAATGCCAGACATTTCGGAGATGGCATATCCTTGGCTAACGTAATTAAACTACAAATTATCGTAAGTGAGATCTCAGATAGCATTTCAACACATTCTTTCATATAATAGCGGTTTTTTCAAAAAGTCCTATGAATGAAAAATGAGATCAAGGAAGGAAGGTCAGAAGAAACAGCTCTTCACAGGGTAGTTCACTTCATCAAAAAAGCTTTCAATGACAAGTTGTATAAGCTTGGCGTTTGTACTAACATTGAAGGCGCTTTCAACAATGTACGTACAGATACCCTTATCCAATCCTTAGTACAATTTCTAGTTGACCAATCAATAATTGATTTAGTAAACTTCATGCTGGGGTACAGGTGGATAAACTGCGTTATGCACAATATAAACTTTAGGATCAGGGTGCTACGTGGAACTCTTCTGATTAGCACTTTACAAGTTTTCTGCAGTTCTGTGTGATTTTTGACGTCCTTACTTGGATTTTTGATCTATTTTTTTTTTAATAAAAAGTATGCTTGGTGTATCATTTAAATGACGCATACCTTCAAAGCTTTCGTTGATGGGCAGCTAAGAATAATTAGATAGCTCTTGCTTCTGATCATATGCATTCCAATATCAGTGGTACGATTCAGTAGCTTCAATCACAATTTTTGTCTATATACTTTGTCGCTTGCAATAGCGATTGTGTGATTCGGTAACTGTTTTTAAACGATACTACGCAGCGGATATTTTCTGTTGATTTTTTCGATAAAATTAACAGCACATAAATTATTGTCACTTAAATAACGACACAGCTGACATTAACCTACAGCGAATATCGTTAAACATGTTACTGAATTACAAATTCCATAAATTTTCATTATAATTATTTTAACAATGAGATGATCGTTAAAAAAAGTTAGTGAATCGCAGTACAGAGAAACGAATAAATTCAACAATAGCTGGTGAGATTTTTAATACAAACATTTTTTTTTATTTTAGTCTCTTTCGGCAGAGGTCTGTTGGGTGATGAGAACTCGTGTATCGAGTACAAAAGAATTAATGGTATTAGAGAGCTCGATTTCGATACCTGGTCAGAATCAGTCATATCAACATCATACATTTTTCTGGTATACACTCATGTCTACGACCCCGTCCCTCTTTCATCAGAAAGGCAACACAACTAACAAACTGATTAAAAGGCTCAAATTAATCCACCTACTTAACATCAGAGGTATATTAATTGCCTGTATGTTACTTCTATTAAAATAAAAGAAAAACACGACAAAATGGTGAATAATATAGAAATTTGGTTATTAATTTTTTGTTGAATGTCCGCCTCAATTTTCCAACTAGACTTCAACATCAAACTGTTTTGTTAGGCTTAGATTTCTATATAAAACTTTTATTTAAAGACATTTTGAATTTCTGCTTACACTTCAACTTTAATATAATTACACACCCAAATACGTAACTCCACAAACATAATATGGCCGTTCTTTTTTTTATAGTTATACTCTTACATAACAAAATGCTAAATCACTTCAGAAAATACATAATATGTACATGAAAATAAAAATAAAAATAAAGTGAATCCTTAATACTTTATATCGTGAATAAAGTGATGAGATTCTTTGTAAGAATTCAAGAGCATTTGTTAAAGCGTTTCATGTCGAAGAAACGTACGTAAGAAATTCATGACATGACTATGCGTGACCTGGGAATATGCAATAAATTCTTACAGTGCCATTTAAAAATCAACACACGCTCACACAAAGGCCTACACAAAAAAAAAAAATTAGGCAGTCATTTTTATGTATACCCAGAAGTATTAAATTAAATATATATACGCAAGAAAAGTCTATCCAACTTAAAGTCTATCACCAACCAAGTGTCCTTACACAATGTTGCATTTGTAGAGAATGTTATCAAAAAGCAAAACCGATAGTGGAAGAGTAAATACTTTAACACCCACACATACCACACCCTTCTTGGGAAATGTTTAAAACTATTTTCTTTTCTTTTTATAATGGTTTCTTCTACTCCATGTAGCACTGCTGCCTTTATATTTTACCATTTAGCCTTGAAAATTCTTCATGAGACTATCTTACTTTCACGCTTTATTTTCATCCTTTGTATGGATGAATTCTACAATTTCAAGCCACTTTATGTGTGTATGAATAGTCGTATCTGTGCAATTATGGATGTAATCTGTAGGTATTTGCCTGTGTTCCTTAGAGGCTCATAGTCATTAAAAACAACGGAGCTAAATATGAGCAAGTTTGCATTTATATTTAAGGCCTTCATATTCGTTCTCTTATTTCATATAGATTTAGTGATATTAAATGGTTATTCCAACGGCTGGTTTTATATCCAGGGCTGTCAAATGTAATGTTAACCCTTGAAACAAGGGAACAAGGATTTTTTTTTGGCAATGAAATATTTAAGGTGGTTCCATTATACCAAAATTTTTTATAAGTCAGATATATAATATTTATCCTTAAAAAAGGAGCGGATCCCTAGCATGCTTGCCTTAACACGAGGGCGGTTCAATAAGTCTGTGAATGGAACAAATTTTTTTTTTGCAAAACAAAAATGTATTTAACTTTAACATTTGTTAACGCACTAATCAATAATCCCAACTTATTATTTTACTTATTAAGTAAAATAATTTTTTATTAAAATTACATTGAAATTGATTATTAAAGGGTTTAGCTCAACTGATCACCTGTTTCCTACCGTTACAGTTACATTCCATTACAGTCGTCTAACTGAGCCCTAAGTCTTATAATTATAATCCAGGGTTGTATTGTGTACAATAAATTCTCCAACATAAATTAATATTGGGCGTTAGACTACGATGATTTTGTACTACAAAAAATGCTGCAGTGTTCTTTTGGCTTTTACGAAATCGTCGTAGTCAAAGTCGTAATACGACACTAGTTATACGGCTAATTAATAAAACTGCATACTAAATAATGTAAAATTTTCAAACCTAAGGACATACTACGTGTTTATAAAATATGTAAAGTTATCTTTTCAAAGTAATTAAATAGAAAGTTTTTAAAATTTGTTGCGTTGCTATGGAAGGGCATTCTAGAGGCGAATATTAATGTAAAAAGAAATGCTATTCAGAAACCTGACATTAATATATTGGGATTATTATAGTTTTGCCTCTCAAGGATCTCGCAAATCTAATCTTTTTAAACAAATCTTCCGGCTTTTGGTTGAATGCAATTTTGTGAAGGAAAATTAATTCTAATCTTTAAAATATTTTCGAGTAATAAACCAAGATTTTGCTTGTAAATTTTATTATTTTAATATTTATTATTATTTTATTTCAGATTATAATTTAGCTTAAGGGAGTTAAGGCCAGCAAAAAAATTGTTTTTAAGAAAAAATAACTGTTTCAAATAAGTGATGGCTTTGAGCTAGCAGCATGATACCCGAAAATGTTAAAGAATATATTTTCATATTTGTGTTTACTAGAAGCCCCAGAGTTCCTGACGTAACCTATTTGAAGTCTTGCTTAATAAGTAATTTTTTATATTTAACTTTAGTAACTGCCCTATCAAAAGAACTTAAGACTACCAAAAAACTCTTCTAATTTAACTTTCATCCTTTTTTTGTTGTCGATTTTTGCTCTTTCCTTCTCGATCATCTATTCTTTTTCAATCATTTGTTATCCATCAAAAGCTAATTGCAGTATATATTTTTTTTAATTTCTTTAAGGTTCTTTCCTTGTTTCTTTTTTCTATATTTGACTTCTATTGAAAAAATAGCAATTCAGCATATACATATGTATGTATGTGACGGGCGTGACCTAATATTTCATATAGGTAACTACTCGAGTTTTAAGATGGAGGGAGGTTCACTTACTTTATTGTTGTTTAAAAGTATCAAGTTTTTATTAAGTACAGTAAAAAATTTATTAAGCTTTTTAAATTTTAATAGGATGGGCGTGACCGAAAATTTTAAAATATCAATTGTCCCAGAAAACTTTCATTTTAATTTATACAAATTTGGAATTCAGCTTTGTGGAAATTACTGTTTTTATCTAAGACGTAAAAGGGAATATATAGAAAACTTTAAATAAGGACCAAACATACAAAGAGAGAAAAGGATATGCGTATCTCGAAACGTTTCTAAACTGTTGAAAATTTTAAATATTTTATTTGTTTTAGTTTTTCCATAATATTCGATCTCTTGTGGAAATCTTGTGTAATAATTTTTGTTAAAAATATATTAATTATTTTTTATTTATTTTAAAACTAAGCAAATTATTTTTTATTGAAAAAAAGTAAAATATTTTTTATTAAAACTATGTAAATTATTTTTTTTATTAAAAATAAAGAAATTATTTTTTATTAAAAATAATAATAATAATAATAATAATAAATAATAACTTTTTTTCTTGTATAGGGTAATTTTGGCGGCATGAAATAACTCCCCACGAAATAAAGCCCAAAAAAAAATATGAAACAAGTCCCCAAAAAAATGTACAGAAAGCAACAACAACGTTTTTTGGGGACTTATTTCGTTATTTTGGGGATTTATTTCATTTTTATTTTGGGGTCTTATTTCATATGAAATAACTCCCCAAAATTCTGTAATGAAATAAATCAATAAAAAGTTTTTGGGGAATTATTTCATTTTAAAATTTATTCAAAAATCGTAATGAATGCACATACCTCTTAGTTAAAGACATTGAATATTTTGAAGACGTGAGAAGTTATATACAATTCAAAAAATTTTACTTTACTTAAATATTATTTATTTTTTAGATTTTTCACGTGTTTTTTGTTATTATTGATAAAAAAAACTTCTTCAATGCATAAAAGACAACGTCTTTGATTTCGATCCACCTATATTCGTAACAGACTATGAATAAGCTATGATAAAAATTATTTTCAATATTTTCCCACGGGCAAGGGCAGTTGCATGCTTGTAAATAAAAAAATACATATGGGGATAAAGGAATAAAACTATTATTGTGTTTCTCTTTACCTTATGGAGATTTTTTAAAGTTTTTTCTTAAAGTAAATTGTCAGAAAATTAAAAATTCGCGCGAATTTTTACTGTTGTGTACTGTATCTGAATATTTGTAAATATGGTGCCTAGTGAGAACATTTTTAAAGAATAATCTAGTGAAGACAAATCTCCAGATATGATTTTTGAGCCCACGGTCTTAGTGAAAATTTGTGTGTATTTTGTAAGGACAAAGTTCTAAATATTGTCCTTTTTCATTCAAACTTCTAAAAGTATATGACATTTACGTGATGCAAAATTAATAGTCTTACTCTTATTGTAAATAAAAAGTGAGTTAATTTGTTTCGATATGTTGAATGTCTGTCTGTCTATTGGGGGTTTATTTCATTTTTAAAATTGGGATTTTATTTCATATGAAATAAGTCCCTAAAAATTAGGGCATTATTTCATTTCTGTTTGGGGCGTTATTTCATTTGATTGGGGACTTATTTCATTTTTAAAATTGGGGACTTATTTCATTTTGTTTTTGGGGATTTAATTCTTGTTGAGTTATTTCATGCCGCAAGCAATTTTAATTAAAATCAAGTATGCAACAATTGTTATTCCAGTCCCACATTCAATTGTCAAGAGTTAAATTAGGCTTCACTTATATTTTATTTCAATAGCATTCCAGTTGCAGTGAAAACGTAACATAAATTCAATTCAACTCAGTTATAGTACTGTTCAATTCAAGCCTTGAATTATACTTCAATTAACCCTTGTACTACAATTGAATTTAAAGTTTCCAAAATAATGCTTTTAAAACAGAAAGAAAATGTAATTCATTTGTTTTCTGATATTAATTTTCTGTATATCTATCTGCCTTCACTAGTGTTTTCACGATTTTACTTACCTTTTGTTTTTAAAAATTCACTTTTTAATTTATTTACTTTATATATTTTTTCAGCGCAATTTTAGTTCAGTTAATTAATCAAATACGTATTAGACAAGCTTTGTTGTTTTATTTAATGATTTAAAAAATATTTTGAAACTTAAAAATTACAAGAAATAGATCTTGAAGTAAACTTTGTTTCCATTTAAATTTCAAGTGCTTGAATTTTTATGTTTTATGTGCTTATTGGGAAATAAATAAACCTCCTTTTGAGATTATATATTGTTTAGTTATACCACATGTACAGATTATCTTTATTAAAAATTTTGCCTTGCATTTTGTTATCTTTTGTCGATTTCTTACGATTTCTGTAAATATTTTTGTATTTAAAAAATATTAAATCTTAAAAAATTTTGCGAATGAAAACTTAGGACATTCCTTTTAAAAAAATTTGGCAACATTTTGCAAAATTTTTTTGATATATTTGAACATGTGAAAAATATCTGCCAACCCTGCTGATTGTTTGCTAAAGTGAAATTAAATATTTTTTGTGCTCTGTTAAGCATTTGTGTTTAAGGCTACTGGATGTCTGAATATGTCTATGTGTATGTTTGTGCGTAGATGTGTATGTAAATATGTATGTATATGTGCATGTGTGTTTGAGTGTGTGACTACATATTTCCTCCAGCCTTATACATATAAGTCAAATTTCAATTTCAACGAATAAAATAATAAATAAATAAATAAATGACTGGTAAGTGAGTGTGTGTGTGTGTGTGTGTGTAAAAATTATTTGCCTGTTGACATTTATTGCTGTTTATTTAAATGTTTTATATTAAATATAAAATTACAATTATGTCCATAAATTTTTCCACAGGTTAAGTAATAAAATAAATTTTATTAAAGAAAGCGTTGCAAACCGTTTTGGTTTATTGAGGTTATTTTAACCCATTAGGGCATGATGCTCCTCAACTCAGGAAAAAAAATTTATGTACATACATGTCATTTGGTTACAAAGATGAAGTACGAATATTTATATATTATTTATTAAATTATTGTTTTAAAAATTAAGCTCCAAAAATATCCTTTTACTGGTACATCTTTTTCTGTTTGATAAATCAAATAGAAGGTATCTTAAAAGAGAGTTAGTATCTATTAAGCTTACAGCAAGGACATAGAAAAGGACGGGGTATGTCAATCGGTATCATAGCGCTCAATCTTTTAGTAGTTATCGAGTGTTTTTTGGGGCCTGTCTGCGAATTGTGCATTCGATATGCTTACACTATTTTTCAACTTTTTAACAATATTATCCCCACTGGCAACACTAATACACTTCACAAGCAATTTCTATTAAAATTAGCATTGCTCCTGAAGGTATGCTTTAAAATTATTTTGAGTGTATTTCCATGCATCTGTTTAGTTTCTCTGTACTTCTTGTTGTCCTATCTTTCACTATAGTTTTCCTAAAAGAAGGTAACAACTAGTAATAGTGGTAGGCATTCATTGCCTAAGTGTTACTTATTTTAAACAAAAAAATATTAAAATTTACATGAAGACATTTTATCTTGCAGAAGGATTTGTTGCAGAAATTTTTCTTGTATATTTATTTTTAGGTGCACAAATGCTTATGTGTTTCTTTTAGGGTCAAAGTTACGAATGTTGGAACAAAACGAGTTTTCAACTCTGTCAACTCAGTAAAAATTATTAGAAGATAAATTTCGTTAAAAGAAGGTCGACTGAAGCTCTTTGGTTTTTGTACTGGAGTGGGTTATTTTAATGTTACTGAACACCCTCAGCCATTTTTCAGGGATCAACATTCGGAAGATATTTTTGAAACAACTGAAATTAAAATATATATTATATTTTTCTTTAGTTCCTTAGAACTGGAATTATTTTAAAATATTTTGCGTAAAACTTGAAGGTTTTTTTTTTGTAGCCCAGCAAAAATGTGAAATATTTTTCACCCCAAGCTACTCATGTCAAATTTAAAGGGTTAAATAAATTATGATATATTTTTTTCATGGTTATATATAATTACAGCTGCATGTTTTTGTGTCACACAAATATGAAATAATTGATATTGCTTATAATTAATTTCTGAAATAAATGAAAATATTAATGAACAATTGCTTTTGAAACCGAAAGTAAACAAACAATTTATATTTGCTGGGAAATGATAAAAAAAAATTAATGAAAGCATGTGAAAGGAAAAACCTCAAATTAATAAAATATTTTAAAACTTTCAATGAGCAAAAATGTAACAGTAGTAACATATGATGCCTTCTCTTTAACCATGTACGAGAGTGGATCATTAACTCAGTGTCTTTTTGAACTTCCCACCTCCTCAAAAGCTTGCCCATAAAAGCTCAAAAGTTTAATTTTAATGATATAAAGGCACAAGTAGTATTTTTGATGTGTAAACATCTATACGTTAGGGGGTAGAAATCAATTTCACAACACAATCACAAATTTTGAGTAAGATGTGCGATGCATTGTCAAATCGGTGTGAGCTATGTATGTATGAGTGTATTAGTGTAATCATACGGACAACAAGAAGTACAGAGAAAGTTAACAGCTGCATAGAAATACACTCAACCGAATTTTAAAGCATACCTTCAGGAGCAATGTTAATTTTAAAAGAAATTGCTTCTGAAGTGCAATAGTGTTGCCAGTGGGGATAATTTTGTTAAAAAGTTAAAAAATATAAAATAAATATAAACTTTAAAATAAAAGAGCGTTTCAAATATCAAATATTTGTTTAAAATATATATAGCAGTCTTTATAAGGACTTTATAATATTATATTTTACATATCTTCATTGCGTACTGTCGCCTTACACTGAAGCAGGTGCACGACATTTGGGTAAAAATCTCCTTCTCATGCCAATTATTATGGGTGGAGATTTTAATACAAATTTTTTGCAAACCCACAGTCGCAAGCTTTAGCAAAATTTTTATTTGACGTTTTCCACTTGCATATGAGCAATTCTCCACAAACCCCCACAACTAATAATTCCACTACTATATATTCAGTTTTCCATAGACTTTTAAATACAGTAGAGTCAAAAATTTATATATCTTATTTTAGTTAACATAAGCCAATATTAAAAAAAATTCATTGGTAGATGTTTACACATCTCCCTTGTGATCGGACTCAAATTGTTTTTTTTTTAAATATTTTAATTAGTTGTGCAAATAATATATTTGTCACCGCTCATAAAAAGAAGCGTGAAATGGCATCTTAAAGTCTCCTGGGTCCAAGTTTAAGGTTTTGAACTTTCGCCGATGCTAAAAGTTAAATTTGCAAAGCAAAAGTATGGACAACTTAAGAAAAACATTTTATTTTTCAGAGATAGGATTACTTTCTCTGAGGGAACGTCAACAGCCTAGGCATATTACCGCCAAGTTTCATTCATGTACAAGCACTCAATAACTTTTCACAAGGAATATAAACTAAAAAAAGTAATGGCCAGCTTTTTGTCTCAAATAGTCGTCTGTGTGACGTGCTAGATGTTGACAGTTGACTGACATCACACTAAATTATTAATTCACATATATCTAGTCTACATTTTCATCAATAACCCGAATTTGTACAAAAAAGTGATAATTTACTTCCTAACTTTAAACTTGCCCACCCTTTGTATATTTTGAATTAATATTTCATTCCTAATCCTCGAATTTTTTTTTAGTTTTTAAGTTTACAGCTTCATTTTCATTTATTCTTGAGTTTCATGTATGCACTTTAAGGCAAAACTTTTGTTCTCTTTTCGTAATAGACAACAATTTTGTTGAACTTTATGAAAAAATAAAATATTTTTAAATATGAATGTATTTATTAAAACAAGTACTATAACAAGTGTTCTTATACGTATGAGATTTTGTAGGAGGACGTGTCTTAATAACAGAGATAAAAACAATAAAATTTTATATTTTTTTGAAGAGTGCTTCAAGCATCCTGTGCCTTTTTGTTGAAAATAGAAATAGTATAGAAGATTTTTATTACACTACAAAAATACAAAAAAAGAGAGATTTAAAAGTTTTGTTTATTTATTATTTATTTATTTATTTTTTTGACAAGAACAAGAAAAGATGATAATTAAATTTTTAAATTGAACCTTAAGGCTGTTTAAGGAGGTAAACAAACTTTTTTATTAAAATAATTTATTCTGCGTAAAAAGGAGCAACATCTCTTCATTGAAGCTGCACTTACACGTATGACTTGTACATTCACATGCATGAGTATAAAAATATTCTGACTATTAATCGGCTACACATGTGTATTTACAGGGCTATTTTATTTACACATACACATAAAGCATGTTTTCAAATATCCACATACACACACACCCACACATTTGCCATCGCACTTAATGCCCTAATTCTGTTCGACGATTGTGTCGTCTTGCCTATGGACGAAAAAAAAGAAGAAGTTTTGATTCTTTAAAACAATTATTATTTATTGTCTATGCTAGAAGGTTCGTGTATTTGCTTTATGATTTTGTTCCAAACATTATATTTTCAAACTATTGTATAATACTTTAGATAAATTTTTATGTTTTAAAAACATGGCAATAATATTTATATTTTTCATTATCAAACACAACAACCATTTTTGAAGAAAATAATTTAGAGAATTCAAAGACAAGAACTCGGAGCATTTTCAAACAAAAATTTCCTAAATCTTCTTACTGAATTAGGGCATAATACACGCAAATGTATGTATACGGAGGCGAATGATGAATAAATATCTTGAGTATCACGCGTATATTTTTTTGTCCGATTAAATATTCATAGCTTGAGTAGAAGCATACTCATGCCATATAAGAGAGATTCAATGCGCTTGATAAGCATTTGCTTTGTAATTTTTAGTTGTAGCGTATTTTAGTTTTCCCCATAAACAAAGTATACACGTATGGTGTTATATGTTGGGATCGGCTATAGGCATAGTTGCTTGAGAGAAAATATGTTTGCGCTACAATTATGATTATACGCAGTTACTACAATTAAGACTATTTACTTATGTAAATTTTTTTTAGTATCCATTGTTATTATCTGACTTGTATGACTTGTATGTGCCACGAAGTAAATATGAAAGCAAAAGGGATTGGATAATACAATGAGGATTTTAATTTTTGTTTTTCTGTTTCGTCTTTATATTTATCACTTCTATTTTATGTAAAAATACTTCTATCAAATGTAAAAACTAAAGCCCCAAAATGACAGTCAGATCCTTGACTTCCCTGAAAACTTTTTTATTATCAGTAGACAATAAATAAATAAATTAATCTCCAAGCTGTCCTAGATTAAAAATTATGAACTGGAGCCCTTTTAAAAGAAAATATTTGCTGCGAAATGGCAGCCATCGCTGAGTCTACCTTCCGAGCCATCATGATGCATCAAAAGATATTTCATGAAAATAATTTACTAATAGCACATTGATTTGGTAAGTTCTTGCATACAATAAAAAGCAAATGACGGTCTTGCACAGTCTGAGTTCAGTCTATGGCCAGACTAAGTTATATGAGCATCAGAGATTTTTCATATAATCATTAATGTCTATGCAAATGCATATCACAGAGTGAGTCCTGTGTCGACGAGGATATTATAACAAGGGATGTTATACAGAGAATCTTATAATAAAATTAAAAAAAATAAAAAAATTAAGTTTCTTTTGAAATACCATGTTTATTAATGGCTGTGATCGTGTCAATTTTTGTAATTTTTGTTAAAAAAAAGAATATGCTTTTATTTGAAGTTCTCGATTTTGAAACCACATCATCGATTTCAGTATAATTCTTGTTTTTCTAAAAATTTTCCTCTTTCAGTGCAGGGAATATTAATTGTCACAAATTTAGATTAAACAAATAAGTTTCCAAACCGTTTAGCTACCTTCAGCCTAAGCGTTAATATAATTTTATAAAATGGCAAACAATTCTAACTGATTTAACCCATCAGGTTGACAAACAATTTTACGTGGATTAAATTCGTGGGGTGCGTATATGTGTGTGTTTCGTTTACTTGCAAGTACGTTAACACCCACATTAATTTAAATTTGTATTTAAATTATTAAATTTAATTAAAACCCCAAAGCTTAAGTATGCATAAACACAAGCCGTTCTCGTTCGCTGAGCTTTCATGGGAAAACAAAAATCCTTAAGAGCTAAAAATAGCATTCATGTAAATATTTGAATAAATTTGTATATATTTTTAACCTGAATATACATTTTAACTGTAATGAAGGGGTTGGCTGTGCCATTTGTAGGAGATAATTAATTCACTTTAAAAATTTAAAATTTGTATATATTTTAAAAATATTAAAATTCTTTCATAATACTTAATATAATAATAGTAATAGTGTACTAGCATATTGGCCACTTCTTTGTTAGCGGGTATTTGAAATGTACTAAACAATATTTTTTTTTGGTTTTAAGCAAACATAGATAGAGTTAAAATATAAAAATTATATAAAAAGTGTCTCAAATACTTTGTTTCTTGCATGAAAATATTTATTTGCCTAAATATTTTCACTACATTTTGAGTTTCCTTCTCAAAAATCCCTTTCATTTGACACCATATAATGGGAGTAGATAAAAACTAGTGATACGCCCCAAGTTGTGGCATCTAATTGTACTTGTAGCCATTTGATTTCATTCTCATGTCACTTAGGGATGATATAAATAATAAAAAGTTTCCCTATGTTTATCTGTAAGGTCCTTTTTTACTTCTTAAAAGTACTTTTTTTGAAAGACTACTCTTTTTATAAAGTACCATTCTCAAAAAGAACATCTCTCAAAAAGTGTCTATTCCAAAAATTTTAAAAGCGAATGTATGACCTTTTGACATGCATCTTCCCACAGTGATGGAGCTGTACATTACCTTTCATTGCACATACTCCCGTCTGTATGTCTACTCAGAAATTTTCTATGGTTCTTAAGTCCTGGCCACTATCACATTGCACCAATATTTTGCAATTTTGCTGTTGTGTTTGGGGTCATTATCTTGCTGAGAGACCCACATAAGTGGCATTTCATCATCTTGAAATACTTTTGCATCCACAAATGTCTTTCTATGAAAAGCAACTCCATACCATAATACTTTATGCACCATATTTTAAAGTTTCGTACTATCGAACGCTTTTTTTAGTTTATGATAACTTTCAAAGTAGACTGATTAATCGACAACCAATATGACAGATGAAGTTTCAATAATATGGCCGTTATCAGCTTTCAATGTTTGGAAGTCCGTAACACAGAATGAGATAATAATCCTTTAAGTACTTTTTGAGTATTGGGTGTCAAACAGCTATGAATCTGCGCAGCTAAAAATCAAAAACACACTTATATACAAACACAAGCAATAATTTTAAGCCTAATACGTATAACTATAAACATCCAATAACTGCGAGTATGTTTATACATATGTTTTAAATTATGCAGCACAAACAAGTATAACTAAAATTTATAGACTGAATGAGCTTCAATAATACACGTGAGTATAAAAATACTCTGACTATTAATCGGCTACACATGCGTATATTCAGGGTATTTTATTAACGATGGCATAAAGCATATTTTCAAATATCCACACACGCACCCACACATTTTTAATCCATTTTACAACCCTAAATGTATATACACGGTGGCAAATGATAAATAAATATCCCGATTATCATATGTCTATTTTTTTTTCGTCCGATTAAGTATCCATAGCCTGAGTATAAACATACAGACTAAAACTGCGACAAAGAGCCAATGCGCTTGATACGCATGAATCTTTTTATTTGCAGTTGTAGCGTGTGGATGTTCTTATATGTTGAACTCGGCTGTAGTCATAGTTGCTTGAGAGAAAATATGTAGGCGTTCGACATATTTGAGCTACAATTATGATTACACGCAGTTACTAAAATTAATACTGTTTACTTAGGTATATTTGCTTGAGTACTCGTTGTCATTTTCTGGTCTTTACTAAAAGATCCGTTGATTACCTAGTCAAATAACTTAAAGTTGGCAGCATGCAATTTTATATTACTTAAATTTTTTCATTCATCCTAAGAGCAACAAATAGAGATAATAGTCTAATGCTTTACAAAATCAAATTCATATGTTAAGCTTACACTTTAATAATAAATTTAATTTCATTAGATATGCTTAATCATTTCAAATTATACAAGCAGAATCTTATATAAATCTTTGAAGATAAGCTTTTATGTGACAAAAGAAAACTTAATTATTGTGGTCATTATGCTGACAGTATTAATTAACATTAACTTGTTTGCACGCAATATATTTTACATTCGTTTAAATAGAACTTAAATTTAGAAATTTGTATTTTAACTGTTCGTTAAAAAATGTAAGTTAAATTTTCAGAAAGAATTGCTTGCTTGGTTCCAATATTAAATTTGTGTAACCATAAAAATAGCTTTTGTTTTCCTTCAAAAGCTTAAATTTAATATCTTGTATAGCATGTATAGCGAATTATTTAATATGTTTAAAACCTTAAATTTAACATGAGTAAATTTGTAATGACTTTTAAGATTGTTGCTTCCCCACACATGCATGCATGAGGAAATATATTAACTGGTTCGAATGTATGCCAATGTGTGATGCCAAATTGTGTGCTGCCATATGGAAAAATCTAATAAAATTATATTCTTCTAAAATACTTAGAACACAGCAGCAATATTTCATTTCAATTTCAATTGAGAAAGACATTTCTTACATGCCAGCACTTACACTTTAAATGAAATAAATATATGTACATACCCAGCGGTAAAACTCAGAAGACCTTCTTGGTGCAGGCCTTATTAAAGGGCTCTTTCGCATAAAATATATGATACACATTCCACACTCCCTTCTTTAATAACAAAAATTAAAAATTTTAAAAACCCCCGAATTATCTAGAAAAGATGTGACATCTTCTAAACGGCTGAACCGATTTTCATCAAACATGGTTAAAAACCATCTCGATCAAGTCACCTTTCCAACAGAGAAAACTAAATTAAAATCGGTTCAGCCGTTTGGGCTGTACGTCGACACGGACAGACACACAAATACACAGATACACAGATACACGATACACAGACACACACTACAAACTTATAACACCCTTCTTTTTGGTCGGAGGTTAAAAAGGGAGAAGAGAAGGAGTAACATGTTTTATTTTGTTTTTTTTATCAAAGCAAAATCCATTAACTTGAAGGCCTTCCAGAATCTCTGGCGAAAGAAGCAAGAATAGAAGGCCTGCTCCGCAATGACAACACGTGTAAAAAATATATGCGTATGGAATGGAGCGAACAGGCTTTCTACATCCAAAAGAAGGCGTACAGAGGCCTTATAGAAGGCATCCTTACTCCTTCTAGGTCCCGCTGGGAACGTACAAACACACAACATAAGAGCTTACATTTGTATGTGTGTAACTATTTATTCCCAGCGGTAAAACTCAGAAGGCGTTCTTGGTGCAGGCCTTATTAAAGGTCCGCTTAGAAATTTCTTTGAATCACACATTCCACACTCCCTTCTATGAGAATAGAGAAGAGAAGGAGTAACATGTTTGATTATGTGTTTTTCCAGAAGCATGAAGCGAGAACAAAATACCTTTTCCGCAACAACAACGTGTGTAAAAAAGATATGATTATGGAATGGAGCGAACAGACCTTGCACATCCAAAAGAAGTAGTACAAAGGCCTTCTAGAAGGCATCCTTACTCCTCCTTGTTCCCGCTGGGTTTATTTAAAGATACATAAATACATTTAAAGCTATTGAAACAGACACCAGCAAAAAAAGCCACTGTCAATATTTCAATGGAAATATATTTTAATTTTAAATGTAATTGTGGTTGTATAGAATTTATTTTATTATATTTTGAGATTTGTAACTTTAAATGAAATGAGCAAAAAATTGTTTAAATATATTTTGTAGCAGTTTCCAGCTATTGTCTGCTGACATTTATTGATTTATTTCTTCTATCTCAAGATGTTTCTTTAAGCTACGAGTATTTATTTTTAATTGCAACTGGTAAAAATAACATATTTTAATACTGCAGATACATTCATGTACATATGTGTGTTGACTTTATATTTTATATTTGGCATTCTAATAAGTGTAATTGCTAAAAGTCTTTGTGCAATATGTCATTTAGTTTGAGCATTGCTAAAAAAGAAATTTTGATTTATATATGATATACAAAAAGAATCTTTTGACTTTATTTTGGGTAATTTCACTCAAAACGTGGCAACACAGTAAAAAAAACGATTTTAAATAAAAATTGCTCAAGCTATGTCCACACACACAGAACAATTTCCTTTAAAAATCTTCGTAAGCAAAGTTAACTTAACAATTTTTGGTAATCATTTTGCTTCATATGTATTTCATGTTAATTGAACATGGTTTACAATAACCTTCAAAGAATTTGCTTCCTTATGAAATAACTTGTTTTATACTTTAATATTCCAATCACTGCTATCTACAAATTTTGAATCATGTTAAATCAAAGTTATTTTAAGTTGAAATAACGTGAAATTGATGCCGAAACCACATGAACTATCAAGTTGAATCAAAGTTATTTGAAGTTGAAAGTACATAAATATAATTCAATGAAGACATTTTATCCTATTAATTCTTTAATTTACATCACCTACTGGCTTCCTCAGCCAAGATTTGAATACGCAGAAACACCTACAGTCTATGGCAGGAACCGAACCTGCGACCCACTAGCTACTAGGGTAGTACACTGCTTCCTAGCCAGCAGCAGGACGCTTTCACCAAAATTTTTAAATTACATATTATTTTTAATAAATTTTATATCATTTCCAATCAAAATTTTTGCATACTGATTTTAACTTTTTTATTTATTTTTCTTTCATAAAATATAAGTAATACGCAGGCAATGAATGCCTTCGGTTATTGCTAAGTATTACTTTCTTTAGGAATGGGATAGTATTAGAGAAGGCAGCTGGCGAAGGAAGAGGTAGAGAAAACCTGCAGTATTTTAACACTCTGATTTTGTTTGCACGTATCTTAATTTTTCTGTGTAGAAAAACGACAATCATTGAATAAAGAGAGAGTTTTTCTTCCCGATAAATGGTTTTTCATTAATAACTGAATTATTATTTTTTTATCCATTAAAAATAATTATTATTGATAATAATGCCAAAAAAAAATTCAAGTTCTAATAATGCAAAGATATTTATCGGACTGAGAAAATCCTACCTTTAACTAAAGGCCCTAAATTTTCTAAGAAAAAAGAGTAAAACATGAAACAAATTTCTATATTTATGATTTTTTGATTAGGCTAAAGTTCATATCGTTCTGTAAGCCGCATTATATCTCATCATTTTTAAAGAACAAATAACACCAACTGTGGTCAACTGTGTATGCTACCAGTTGATGTAGATTTCTGCTTTATAAACGCGCAGTATTCATTGCAAATAAAATATCTGAATTGTTTTGATTCATCGTATTATAATTTGCTGAAAGCTGTTTTGTAATAAAAGCTAAATTTTACCATATCTAAGATTTCAAAAGTTTTGCCATTTTTATTTGTTTTGTACTAATTATGCACATGTACATTAAGTACAATACTAAAATTATTTAAAGAATAACGAAACACTAACACGGTTTTTGAACATCATATATTATCAACAAAATTAGGATCGAATAAATTTGTTCAATCCTGCCATAGATTGTGTTGCTTTGAGTAGAACCATAATTAAATTTAATCAGATTTTACATGCATTAGTTTTTAATGCTCAAATTTTGATGTTATACCTTACATCCTCTCTCTCTCTCGCGCTCGCTCTCTCTCACAAATATTTGAAACTTGATCATTAAAAGGGCGCACTGTGAGCCGTTTTCATAACTTGTGCGGCCAAAAGATGAGGAGCAATATTTAAGTTGATGACGCGTGACACACATATGAATGTGTGTTATTTATTTTATTTATGCAGATATTTTAAAAAATAAAATGCTTTATTATTGTTATAAGTACTTATTTCATTCAGTTTTTGGTGTTGGTGTTAATATAATAAGTAAAGGCTGGCAAAATTTTTAATTTAAATTTATTTTTTTAGTTTTTAAACAAAGAATTTTTTTTTACAAAGCAAAAATTTATGTATTTATATGTATATGTATGTGTATATACTGCATACGAAACTCAGTAAATTATATATAAAATTCGGCATAGCCAAATATATCACTAGTACTTAATTTTATAATTTTACAATTTTATTAAGTGGAAAATCGAATTGATAAAGCTTAAAAGAAGCTTTAAAATAAATAGTGTCCGTAATAACATCAAAAACCAACCAACCCATACTAAAAAAAATCTTCTGCAATAAATTGAAGTCAGCTATAATTTCCTCCAAAATAAAAGAAAATTATTCACATCAAAAAAAGTCAGATGAATTTTGTACGTCAGAAAAATGTTTGCATTGAAAAAAAAATAGCATAACATTAAATTGATTTACCTCAATATATTATGCTTGGCATAACCCATCAATAAAAGCTAGAAACATGCTACGAAACAGCAAATAACTTGGATATATACATACATTGCTCATTTACTTGAACAACGTCATAAGTACAAAAAGAATCAATTTTACAGGAAATGAGTTTAAAGTGTTTCAATTCCAAAAATAATTTCATAATCGGGCTTTTTAAAAACCAGCAAAATTAATCTAGACTTTAGCTGTATCACAGCAAAAAAAAAAACTAATTTTTTCTCAAGAGTTAAATATACAAAGCACTCACTTATTTGTATATATGAAATTTGCTCACAATGCGAATAACAATGAAATGACTTATTCTGCTTATTGACTCAAAAATCGCACTTGGTGGGTTATGACATTGTTCAAATAAATGACCAATATGTGTACATGAATATCTAATCAATTTGCACCACTCACACATACACACACACAAACACGTGTGTACATTGGTCTCTTTGAACAGACGCGTCTTACCACCTTCGTACATACATCTATACATACATATGTATGTGTATGTATGCTTATGTTGAAAAGAAATTATGCACTAGCATTCCTTATTTAATTTAACTTTGTAAAAAAGTTCATGAAAAATTACAATATTTCCTTTTCAATCGAAGAAAAAATATTACATAAAATTAAGTGGAAACCTTCAATTTTAATGGAAACATATTTGTTATTTAAATAATCTTAATTTTACGCTATAAACACTGTAGCTGTAGTGAAATTTTTGCTCTAGTGTTATTTAATTTTTCTCTTTTTACATTTTGCTTTAAGGTGGTGAATTCGAGACGTGAAACGGATGCTGGTGTATATTGGTGTGAAGCTAAAAATGAGCTGGGTTTTGCACGTTCACGCAATGCGACACTACAAGTGGCGGGTAAGTTGTCTGTAATATTTGAAAACTTTAGTTTGTATTTTTAAATTTTAAGAGCAGTTAGATGTAAATGTCTAGGTTAAGATGTGATTTTTGAAATTACACTCATCGTTTTCTTTATGAAAATCAATTAGTAACGAGCAGAGTTGTCAAAAAAAATCTTTATGTCTTCGTAATTCTTTTAAAAATTAGAATTGGGATTTGGCAGCGAAAGTGAATCGATATTTGAAGACAATTGCAGATATTTTTTTTAATTAAAGGCATTTAAAAAAATCTTAAATTTTTTAAGTGTTTGTTTTTAAGTTACTTTAGCTCATGCCGGCCATACACTACACAAGTTCACTGCACAAGTCTGGCACTGTGCAGTGCGTTTGTGTAGTGTATCACCCCCAAGTTGCGCTATTTACGCTGTGAACTGAGTAAATATCAAAACGATTTTCATATTTGCCCAAGTTTGAAAATTGTACAGTAAACTTGTGTAGTGTATGTTGCAAACGCTCAGTTGTCTCGTGATGTTTAAAGAGTTCAAAATAAGAAATGAGCGCAGAAAATATATACTGGACAGAGTTCATAGAATTATGCAAAGAATCACCTGCATTATGGCGCAATAAAATAAAAACTGCACAGTTTACTTGTACAGTGTTTGTCACAAGCTTAGTTTACGCAGTGTCTGACTTGAGCACTGAACTTAACTGAAATTAAATTAAAAAATTTTAAAAGTCCCTACACAGTTGATCCTGCAGCATAAATTTATATGATAAGGAGATCAATTCACCTTTTAAACAAACAAAAATTTAAACTAAAATCTTTAATATTATTATCGTACTTTTTCATAAAATTTGTTCAATAAAATACAAACTGTTTCTTAAGAACACTTTGAAATTGATTATTGAAGGGTGCAAGTAATTTATATAAGTATTTTACTGCCTGTAATGCTTTTGTTTTCTTAATCCTACCATTCGACATGGGCTTTTTCCAGCTCCCATTGAAGTCTTAAGGTGTATGTTATTAAAAATAAATGTAAGGACAGCAACAGCTAAAGAGAGTCATGTTAACCAAGTATGTTTGATCGGGCCTGTCAAATTACAAATTACTTAATTTTAAAAAGCAATTTGCTTATTTTTAATAGGCAAATACAACGATAATTTGCCTAAACCCAAATTATTTAATTATTTAATTGCTGTATTTAGTTATTTAGTTACTCTATTATTTTGCTATATTACGATACTCGTTGTGTGTAACCACTATTTTTCAGCTCCATCTTCTTTTGAAGATAGTAACGTGAAAAATATATTTCTTACCAGAATAGTAGCCAAATACTCACAGCATTCAATAAAAATTATAGTCAATAAATTTAAACGTAACCTTGCTTGTAGTCCATCAAAACAATAGCTGTTATTCAGCAACTATTCGAATAGGTTCCTACAGAATCTCTGGTGCCTCTAATAAGCACATCATTCAAAAGTAAGTTCTATTGTTCACATGCATTAGGTCAATAAAATTTTTTTTTTTTCTTCAAACTTCTTTATCCTCTTCAAAGTCTGTATACCAGGTAACACTAATAGCATACAGATGTCACAGCCGTTACATTTTCGAAAAAACATTTTTAAGAAAAATTAGTTTTTTCCAAACAGTAATAAGTTTAATATAATTAAAAAGTCTTTGAATATTTTTCAACAGCAAAATTGTTGAGTGCGTTCTATGGAAGTTTTTACAGAATATATGCTAAGAGTATTAATTCTATAAATAAAGGAATTTTTAAGGTCACACCCGTCACAGCCTTTTAATGGCCATTCTGAGCGGAATACAATTCTTTCAATGTTTGCCTATTACGAAATTTTGCTTCAGATTAACATCCTTGGGGACCGCATCCCTTATCTTGATTTATAAATTTTACAGTTTTGAATTATAATAAAAATTCATAAATAATGTTAAGCCTTAACGAAGTTTAATGCTTAAATTATTTGGTGAAAATATCTTTGCATTTTAAATACTCGTACATTGACAATTTTTATCAAGTTCATGGTAAACAATTTATCTTTTGAGTTCAAAAATATTATTGATATTTAAACGCTTATTTGATAGCTGAATATATATATCATTTAGATCTAAATTCACAGTTTATAATAAACTAACGCTCGTGGTTTAACTAACAATTTTTCTTGTAAGCTTTATTGGTTAAACCACCTTCGTTAGTTAACTAAAGACTATGAATTTGAGCTTTAATGTATTATTTCTTTTCCTCTGAAAAAAAGTAGTAAAAGTATTGAGCTTGAAAAAAAATTACCCTATCAGGACTAATAGTTCACTTGAAATGTGTTCCCTTTCCCTAAAATTGTAATCGGCAATGTTTGCGTTGTTGTTGTGCCAGTGTACTATTTTCTAATCTTGTTCGCCATTTTTTCTTCATCTCTAATTACCAATAAGTTTGATTGTTAAGTGTTTGATTTGTCATTTAAAATAAGTACGTGCCTAATGGCTGAAAGTTTACCATTTTTTTGTCTATCACTAAGGGCCAATTTCACCAACTTGTTTAAATATCAATTCATATTTAAAAGTAATTTTTCCATAAAAAAAATTCATGCAAATCGACACTTAAATATGAATTGAAATTTAAATACAGTTGGTGAAATTGGCTCTAAGAATAGTATATTTTAATTATTTATAAACATTTTGAAACGTTTAGCATTTGATATATATAGTCTTATATCTGGTTTTTCTTTATGTTGGTTGAAATTTAAAAGCCATAGAAACTCGCGAGATGCTGAAGGCTATTGAAATAAAATATGCTCATTTCCTAGGTCCTTAAAATAAATTCAGTAAAGTGCTACTTTGACTCACCCACGAAAGGTTGCATGCGGACACTACATATCGCTCATTTACTTCAATAGTGTTACAACTCAAAAAACCAGTTTTGCAGAAAACGTGTTTAAGTGTTCAATTTGTATACAACAGAATGAAGACATGAACAAATATTCTTCTCTTAGGAGGGTGTGGCACAAGCTATTTATATGAAATTTTTATACAAGATAAAATACGAAATACTGCATTACTCTGCATTATTAACTCAAAAAACTAAGTTTTTGAGTTATGACACTATTGAAGTAAATGTGCGATATGTAATATTATATGAACTTTAGTCTAAGTAAATGAATATCTTCCATGATATAGACATTTTTTAATATATATTTTTTTTTTGTTTTGGCGTTTTTTTTTTTCGTTTTGCCGATTTTTTCGGTTTTTAGCGATTTTTTTAATATTAATTTTAGCGTTTTTTTAGTTTTTTGCAATTTTCTCATACAATTTATGATGAAATGGAATACAAAATATGAAGCATGAGCCAAATTTTTATTCAACCACATCCCAGCCCAAAGAACAGAGAAGAAAAAAGTAGGTATGAATCATGGGTTCAAATGGCAACGAAGTGGTTCAATTTAGAGGAATCATGTTTGAATCTTTACATTAACGCGTCATTGGAGTATTGCAGGAATTCAAATAAATTGCTTTTCATTAAATTAAATAAATTTGATTAGTGCGTATCCTCTGATTCAAAAACCTTTTTTTATAGTTTAAAATATTATTAAAAAGGTGGAAATGAAAAACTTTTTTAACATCTTGAAGTTTTTTTCTGACTTGTTACGAATTTCTCCAATCAAACACGTAGATATGGTGCGCATTAAAACAAAAGTAAAATAAAATATTTTCTACAATATATAGTCTCTTAGCAGCAATGATTTACAAGCACTTGATTTCAGTTTCTTTTTTGTAATTTGTTATTTATATTAAATCAACAAAATCAACTTTCCAATAATATTCTTTAAGAAAAATAAAAACAAGTTTTGTTTTATGTTGTTGTTTGTTTATTTTTCTTGCACACATTTTACAAATATTTAACATTATTTTACCACATTTACCAGAAATTTAAACGCCAGAAGCTGTTTGCTGCTTCCATATTTACCATAGTGTGTAACACCGTAAAACTTTATTTTATATACGAAACAATTTCAAGAACGATTGCAAAAACACAGACACGTATGAGCAAATAAACAGATGATTTTTTTTTTGTTAGACGGAAGACAAGAAACAACCACAGTCTAAGCAAAAAATAATTTAAAAATCAAACAAAAATAAAATGAGCAAGAAAACGTACAAATATTCAATATAGTAAAGAAAATATAACTTGACATGCTTTATTATTTATGTATGGAAAATGTTTAATTAATTTATAAAATAGTACTCATATTAAGTAACTAGAAAACTAATCAACTACTCCAGTAGAGTAAGCAATACAAAAGCGCTAAAACCAAAATGCAAATAAGTATATTTTTTTATATATATATATTTATAATTTCAAATTAAGAGGGGTTGCTCACAGCATATTCATGTTCTTACTTTAACACGTGATAATTTATGACTACCATTTGAATACCCCAATTATGTTGTTTAAGTTACTTAATTCTCTTTAGTTGTCGTATAATTTTGAATAATTGAGTGAAGAATGCTGTTAAATTTGAGTGCGGCCGAATATTTGTGTACTCGTTATTCATATATTTCTTAAAAATTAAACATTACTCATTCGCACTGATTTTGCAGGGTCGCTCTGGGGTTGAATAGAAGTTTTCGAAAAAAATTCAAAGCGTATGAGTAACAAATATTAATTATATGAAAATTAAACATACTCAGCCAATGTACAAAATGGTCTATTTCCCTTATATCTATTGTATTTAGGGTTTGGGTAACCTGACCAGACATCCCGCTTTAGGCGGGATTATCCCGCTTTTCTGAGGTTGATCCCGCCTTGAATTTTTATCCCGCTTTATCCCGCTTTTTAGAGTTTTGAAATTTCTTATCTCTTAATATATTTTTATTAATATGTAACTGATAAAAATTTATTCCAAATATTTTTTAGTGTAGTTATTGTTTATTTTTTTTGGATCTGGCAGCTCCTCAAATGAAAAACATAAAAATACAAACGTACACACTCAAAGATCCTTTTTTTTACAGTGCTTTATATGTGCAGACATTCTGCTGCTTTAGGAATTTATTACCAAGAGGGCTTATTAGGAGAATAACAACTGACATTCACCAAACTGTCAATAATAAAATAAAAAGTTCTTGCTTATTTTTTTTATAAAGAGTTTGACACATTGGTGTAGTCAGTTGATGATAATATGGACTAACAAGGCCACTTGCTATCATTCGCCTTAAGTTTTTGTACATTGTTTTGTATAAAAATCGTATTTTGTTTTGTAAATGAAGTCAAAAAATCTTTAATTTTATTTATTTTACGTTACTAAATAAAAATGTTTGTTAATAAAAACTTTTGTTTATTTAAAATCGATTCTTTTGAGTTAAAAACTGTGTTTCCTAAGTACATACGAAACTTTTTATGTGCGTATCACACATCCCGCTTTCAAATAGTTGTTTATTTAAAAATCCCGCTTTTTGGCCGTATTTTCGTCAAAATCCCGCTTTTTGAACGATCGTGTCCCGCTTTTTGTAAAAAGCTTCTGGTCACGTTAGGTTTGGGATTTCCCGGACTTTTGCACTTCCCGGGAAACGGGAATTAAAAAATCAAGTTCCCGGGAATTCCCGGGAAAAGCAAATTTTCTAAATTATATACATTTATTAAATGAAAGTTGGTGAAATTTCGATTGTTTTATTAATGTAAGCATTCTTTTGAAATAAAAGTTAATAAAAAAGCAGTTCTAAGACAAATTTTTAAGAATTTTTAATTGAATTTAAGCAAATGGAATAAATTTATTACACAGCAAAAGATCATATAAAAACCAATTGAAGACTGTTAGCACAATTAGTAGACAATTTTCTAATAAGACCTACCTTCATTTTAATAAGAATTTGCCTTGCTGGTTTCTCATTCTCTTGGAAAAAGTTCCAAGCGGTTTCTTATCGTTAAGTACAATCAGGTTACAGTACCATACTGCACTGCGCCGAGTTTTGAATACCCTGAGCAACAGTATGTCTAATTGTCTTTCATTTTTCATTTTATTTCTCCTAAAATATTTTCTTCAGGGTTTCCATAATAGCGTCTACTTGTAATAAATTTAAGTTTCGTCAACTCAGAGTTCTTACAGCTTAAAATTTTCACTACACTTTTCAAAATTTGTTCACTAATTCGGCGAAAAAATCACTTCAAGTTCGCTTAGCATCGAATTATTTACTTTAGGAAATGATGATATCATTGCAATCATTGTTACTTATTATTGACCTGCACAAGACCATTTTTAAGACCTTTCAAGACATGCGACATTTTTCAAACGCTTTACTACAGCGAAATATTCTAAAATAAACGCTAAACAACACTGTTGGCAATATTTTTTGTTGAGTTCTTTGTCTTGCCAACAGTGTTTTTTAGCGTTTGTTTTAGAATATTTCGCTATAGTAAAGCGTTTAAAAAATGTCGCATGTCTTGAAAGGTCTTATAAATAGTCTTGTGCAGGACTTTAATACAATTTATTCCACTTTTTTTAGGAGATATGGTATGACCTCAATTTAATGGAATTTTTATGAAATTTCAGACTAGATTTGAATAGCTCACGTTTTTATTTTAGATTAAAAATAAATGGACATTTTACTGCTTGTTTATCGGATTTGAAAGAATTCTTTTTTTCTTACAGTTACATTTAAAACAAAAACTCAATTTAAATTTTAAGATTAAAAAATTTCCTTCGAACAAGGTATATGTAAGTGTTTAAACAGACGATGAAAAACGTGTCAACGTTCGTGTAAATTTAGTCATACAATCATTCAAACGAACTTTTGTAATATATAAAAAAATAATAAGTTTTTATAAAATTTTATAAAATTGGATATTTATGAAATAACATGCACTTTAAATTTCCCGTTTTCCCGGGAAAATCTCAAAAATTTCCCGGGAATATTAGACAGAAATTTCCCAAACCCTAATTGTATTGCATAAAATTGTATAACTGTCATAAAAATGTTGCTGATATATTTCATATAAAAATATCACAATGCAATACAATTTTTTTACCTATGTGTTTTCAGTTTGGTATTTACTCAGCTGTTTATTGTTTTTGGTTACGAATTCATCTCAAGATTTCATTTTAATATGTATTTTTTAAAAGTATTATAGAAGTTTTGACGAAAAAAGTATGTAAAATTTTGCTAAATATGAAAACATAAAAATACAAAAAGGAATAAAAGAATGGAACAACATAAGTACACTCATAGAAATGCTACAACTTAAAAATTAGAACGCGTAACATTAATTCAATAAATTTTACTATAAATATACTTAAAAATAAATAAAATTAATAAATAAATACTGTAAATTAATATTTTTCCATATTGAAATAAAAAATTTCAACATGACAAGACTTTCTTCTTATTAATTCAATATGGTTTTTATTGATTTTAAACTGTTTTTTCTCTGAGTGTATGTAAAAAAAATAAAAATTTTACTGTACTTGAATTTAGCGTTCATGATAACTGGCGTGCATGTGTGTCCGACTTTATTATAATTTTTATATGGCCATTCACAACAATGCTTTTCGTCCTCAAATAGTACTTATATAATTATTACTTTAGAGCACTTAGTTAACTGGCTAAGGAAACGACAAGGGCAAAGCTTTTTTAGCCCACGACCAAAAAAAAGGGGTGTTATGACTAAGTTCGTAGTGTATGTCTGTGTATCGGTTTAGATGTACGAGTCCACGTGCAAACCAATTGGCTAGACCGATTTTGATTTAGTTTTTTTCTTTGACTTGATCGAGAGTGTTTTTAGCTACGTGTGAAGAAAATTCGTCCAGTCGTTTAGAAGATATCACATCTTTTCTAGATATATCCGTGGTTTTTAAAATGTTTAATTTTTGTTATTTAATTATAAATTCTATATACTGGTATCATATGATGTCTTTATTTTCCAAACAAAAAACACATTCATTCACGAACAAGTTGCCAATATATTGAGGGGAAAATTATTAGATTTAAAAGAAAATTATTAATATTCCCTTAAGGCTGCCACTAATCACTAAATTGCATAAGAACTCCGTAGTTTTTGTTCGAAAAACTGTTTTTCAACCATGAATTTCATTTGAAAGTAGCTGATCCTAACAGACGTTTTCTTACACTAAATTATTTTGATTTCATCATATGTTTGTTTTATACGTATACGCATACAATAAAATCAATTTCTGGATAATATTTGAATGCAACTTTATAACCCAAATTGCGTCTATATTTGTGCCACTATAGCCATGAGTAGTTCCTCGATTTAGATTTCTCTGATCACATATTTTATTGTATCTGCGCCTTCATTGAGTACCATTACAAATGCATCCTATGTTGGAATGGGGTCTCGCTAAAAGTAAAACTATGCACTAGACTTTACTTCATGAGGTAATCTGCGTTATCCTTAAATCTTTCCAAGTGAATTTTCTTTATATCCTTGGGAGCAATCAATTAAATTCACAGGACAACATTTTATAGGATATAAATTATGTAAAATTTGTTTTGTCATATTTAAGTATCTGATCAATATTATTTTTATACTCTTTACCAAAAATGGTAAAAGGTTTGTCATTCCATGTGTAATTTCCATAATATTAATATGCGATACATAAAATATATTAATTCTGAATCCTTATGAATAGGCAAGAAGCATAAGCGATGTCCGTCTGTCCGTCCATTCGATTTTCCGAAGGTGCCAGAAAAGCTAGTGACTTCGGTCTTGGTCCAAAATAGATTGTTATTGAAAATCAGAAAAATCGAGCAGACGGTTTCAGAGCTGGAAAACTTAAACTTGATTTTGCCATTTAAAAGCAACTAGCTGAAACTTATTTTTATGTTTTTTGCTAAATAGACTTATCTTATATTTCAGTACAAATAAAATTGGTATTAAAAATTTAAAAAAATTTTATAAATCAATAAGACGTTTCCAGGGTTGGAAAACTTTAGCCTATATTGTATATTGTTATACAAAAATAACTTACTAAGCCAAAGTCTCTATAAATTAAATGTAAAAGAAAAATAATTGACGATTCCAGGGCTGGGAAACTTACACTTTTTGTGATATATAAAATTAAGTAGTTCTAATGATTTTTTTCTTCTTCTTTATTAATAAAATATAGTTATTTTATGTTTTGAAAAGAAAAGTTTGGTAAAGGAAATTCGAAATATAACAACTCCAGAGCTAGAAGATTTGTTTTGTTATATTGAAGTAACTAAATAAAACTAGTTTTTTTTTCTTAATTCCTTATTTTCTTTGCTCGCTTAACATATGTTATATATTGTTTAAAGAAGAAGATTCCAGTCTTGGGAAACGTACACTTTTTTTGATATATGAGACCAATTAAATAAAACTAGTTATTTCTTTGGTTATTAAATATATTCTATATTTTAGAAAGAAATAAATAAGCATTAAGACCAGAAAAATAAAAAATTAGGGTTGGAAATTTGAGAAAAAAATTTGGGTAAATAATAACTAGAAATATTTTCTTTTTCAGTTAAACATACGAGTATTTTATGTCTTAAGAAGATCCTTGCTCTAGATTTATATTATATATGCTTAATTTTTATATGGATATCTAATTTAAGTATAAACGAAGGTTTTTGCCATGTTGTTTCTTATCCTCTCAGAATAGTTATGTTTCAAATTTATGGTCTTAAGTTGATACCTTGTAACGAGTTCTTATTAATGTTTAGGAAATGGAAATATAAATTAAATTAATCGCTAAAGAACAGTCATAGCATAAATTAAAGGCATGTTCCATTTCATTTCCATGAAGCCATTCCTTTCTGCTGAAAAAAATCGTTGATGAAGGGTATGTAAGATTCGGCACAGCCGAATATAGCACTCTTAATTGTTTTAAGTAAAATTAAAGTCTTTCACTGTTGTAATAAAATTTTTGAAGAATAGATGCAAGGTATATATTTAACCAGGTGGTAGCGCTACGTCAGCTGATAATTTTTTGCTCTAACTCAAAAACTTCTCTTTTTTTTTGCTTTTAGTATAATTATTTTTGTGCTTTTGACGTTCTTTGGTTCCTTACATAGCTTTGGTTGCCATATTTTTGTAAAATAAATTCCTATGCAGTCTGTACAGGTGCACCATGGATAGAAGATAGGAAATAAAATCTATTTGTTTTTTGTTATATATTCAGAGCTATCATAAAAAAAATTCCACATGAAATTTCTCCTTTTTCCAATTAGAATTTTTTGTTTTCCCTATTATTTGCTATTAGTTGGAATTTTTCACTGGGAAACATTTCACGTGAAATTTTGTTCATGATAGCCCAGATTAATTCTTCAGATTCTTTTTTAATATTTCCAACCGATCATAAATATATGAAATATTAAGCGCGGTGTTATGTGTGACATAATAAAATTATAACTTTTAATATTTTTAAATATGCATTCAAATTGAATATTTAAATAAGTTTTTGCTAAAAATCTAAACTATTTTTTAATATCTCCTCTTATATTTTGCGTTATTTCTATTTTATTTATAAAGAATTACCACAAGTTTTAATGCTTCATTTCTCCTTCCTTCACATATTTTTTTTTGTTGGTAAAATAGAAAATAGTTCCATTGATTTATTTCTTTTTTTTTAGCAATTTTTTACCGCACATGGCCATCTCTTCTCTTTTGTGTGTTAAAGGGAAATAAAATAACGAATATTGCTGTAGAGCAAAATGCATAAAGACAAATGGCTTTTAATAGTTGAGAAGGCAGCAAAAAAGGAAACAAAAAACAAAACCAGAGGTAAATCCACTATTTCTTTCTATGAAACAGGAAGTATGTAATGGACTAAAAAAAGTGTGGATTTTTAGAGCTTTGGTTTTTTGTTTCTTTTCTTTTTTTTTTTGTAATGGTCAAAGAAAGGTTCCACATTAAGTGCAAAAGAATGACAAGACAGATTTGCAAAAGTGACCACAGTTACGTGGCATAGACTACAAATCTTGTGTTAAGAGCAAAAAAAAAAGTGATAATAAGAGGGCGAAGAATGTTGTATGGTATACAAAGCTTTTTCATACTAATGGCAGCAGATATTCAGCATTCCTTCTAAAGCTTGAAAAAATTTGAATAATAAAAAAAGAAAAAAACGTAGCAACTGGGAATATTTTACAGAGAATTCATAAATCATTTTGATTGTCTTTTACAAAAAAATATAATTTATATTTAAGTGCGCTTTTAAAACAATCTTTAATATATGCTTATTCATGCGTTATTTTAAAATGAAAAACAAAAAAGTTTTCTAAAGAATTAAGTGAGCTTAAAGCTTAAGAATTAGTTTTTTAATCGCTATTATTTTTAAGTCACAGCAAACTACCTATTGATGATTATCGCAATTTATTAACATTAAATATTTTCTATTAAAACTTCAATTTCGACCGTGAAAAAATCAACCACATATCTTGAACAATAAGAGAGATAAAATCATAAACTTTTTGTCTTCAGCATGGATCACACCATCCACACTTTATACCGATTTTCGTCGGGTCACTGACATAAAGTCATAAGAAATAAGGTAAATTTACTTTACTTCTCAACTAATTTAAATAGAAGAAGATAATTGCAATACACTGCATTGGTAATAAAGCTACATAGACTTATTCCAGAATTAAATGAATAATAATGTCATTTTGGTTTATTACTTATGACTTTATAGCACTGAGCCGAAGAAAATCCGTACATTGTGCCGCTGCACTGAAATAATTTTCGCCATAAATTCTATGAATTTCGACATTAATCTAATGAAAAATTCATTAAAATTCAACCAACGTCACGCTTCGTTGGATTAATGAAACTAGTTTCGTCAAAATTATTTTATTGAAAACTTCATCAAATTTATTTAACAGTGTAATTAATGCAGTGCTATAACTTCATCGAAAAGATAAAATAATTTCATGAAAATAATGAAATAACTTAAATATAAAAGGGTTTCTTAATAGTTAGAAAATATTATTGTCATAAATCCAATAAAATATTCTTACGAAACCAGAATACCAACGAAGCAATTCTAATGAAATTCTTTCAAATATTCATGAAATTTTCATTGGATTTGTGAAATTTTCATTAGATTTGTGAAAAAATTTTAATGAAATTGTTTCATTGGACTTATGAAGCAAAATTCTTTGGTGTAGTGTGTTTCAGGATTTATAAAATCGAATCAACAAGGCTACAACATATAATTTTAAAGTTATGGCAACTTTAAAGGATATGGAAGGATATTTAAAAAAAATTATTTTTTGGTAATTTTTGTTCCGGTGAAGTAAAGTTAACCCCCTATTAAACTCAACAGAGTTTTCCCTTCTCTTTGAATCTTTAACAATCTTATAAGATAAGCAATTCCAAGCTATATTTATATGAGATTTTTTCTTTAATATATTAGGAAATTTCGGGTTAGAAGTCTACTGATGCGTTCCTTTAGCGGAAACGAAATGCATGCTTCACCAAAAAAAAAAAAAAAGCCAGCAAAAATTCAATTTTAATGTAAAAAGAAAAATATTTTAATAGATAAAACAATAATATGATATCAAGTACGGTGCCCTATGCTCCATTGGGAGTTAGAGGAATATATATACGAGTATATATATATATATTTATATATATATATATATATATATATATATATATATATATATATATATATATATATATATATATATATATATATATATATATATATATATATATATATATATATATATAAACGCAGTTTAGTTATATGTGTTGCCTAGATGGCATAGTTAAATTGCAGCTAAAATTATCATCTAGTGCTTTCTTTCATATCATTAAATTGTGAACTTTATTTTTTAAATTGTTTTATTTTGATTTGGCTTTTGCCGGTATTATTAAAAACACATAAAATGTTCAAATCCCATTCCCTATGCCTTCAGCTACAATTTAATTAACTCTAAGCACAATATAATTAAATTAATTCTTTAAAAATCAAATAACAATTAATCAGACATTCAATGTAACTCTCAGACACGGAAACTACACGTAAATTATATTAAATTTTTTGCAATACAAAAGGACCAAGGAAAATCCTTGACTTGTGATTGCTAGAATTGTAAAGTATATATGAGACATTCCACGCTAAATCGAATAGTTGAGAAAATTTACTCTTTTAATTTCCACGAAGTTTTCATATTCTTAGCGGACCTCAAAAGAGCTTCTCTGGTAAATTTGGGGATTTATTGATAGCTCGTTCAAAAATATTAAGGGCCTAATTTTGTAAAACGCAACGCTTGCCGTTGAAAAATTTTGTATGGGAAAATTGTAAATTAAATTAAATTAAAACAAAATACATATAAAATTTGTCAGCGCTAAGCGTTATGTTTTACAAAAATAGGCCCTAAATTTTCGAAAAACATTCAGTTTTTAGTTTTTTGCTCATGCCAGAAAATGACACAAGTATCGTATTGTTAAGTACTCTTTAAGTATTAGCCAACAAACAACTATGAATGCATATAGTTAAAAATAACAAATACTCTCATATGAAAACACACACATTAATTCTAAACTGAATAAGTATGATTGTAAACATCCAACAATTATATTTATAGACATTTTCCAAATTGCGCAACACAAACTTTGGCAACTAAAATTTAAAGACTGTATGAGCTTCAATCACACGCATGAGTATAAAAATACTCAGACTATTAATAGTTTATGCATGCGTATTTAGAGGGCTATTTTAGTTACACGCACATAATGCATGTTTTAAAATAGCTACACCCAAACATTTTTTATTCCATTTTATAAACACAAATATATGTATACGGTGGCGAATGATGACTAAATATCCCAAATATCATGCGTATATATTTTTGTCGGATTTAATATCCATAGCCTAACAATAGGCATAATTAGACTATAAGTATGAAGGGAGTCAATGCGCTTAAAACACGTCTACTTTTTTATTTTTAGCTGTAGCGTATTTTAGTTTTTTCACATAAATAAAGTAGAGATGTTTTTTTATGTTGGAATCAGCTATAGTAGTCATATTTGCTTGAGAGAAATAATGTGAGACGTACGAATTGCTTGCGCTACAATTAGAACTACACGCAGTTACCAAAGTTAAGACTATTTACTAAAGTATATTTTTTGTAGTACTCATTATTATTCTCTGGTTCATACCTTTTTTTAATAATGGTCCAAATTTAAATTTGTATTGTAAAATTTTTATTTTTATATATTTTTTAAAAAAATATTTCAAGAAGTTTTTAAAAGATTTTTGGTATTTTAGTTTCTTGTCATTGTTTTGAAAATGAGTGTATCCTTCTTTTTTTTAAATTTTTTATTTTAATCTTCTTTTCACCAATCCCTTAAAAATATCATAAATTCGGGGATATTAAAAACAACAAATTTCCGTACTATCCATCGATTTGGCATGGAATGCCCCATATATAATTTAGAAACATTTAATTAAAAATTAATTTGATTTAACAATCCTACTTAAAAAAGCCCAGAAGTTAAAGCAATTAAACATTAATGTTGAATTTTATTTTATTTTTTACAACCACTTTTCAAAAAAATCTTTGAAGTAAGTCAAAGATCCTTAAATGGAAGAAAAAGAAAAGTCAAACCATTTAATTATAAATTACAGTTAAGGGACTCATAACACTAGTCCAAGTAAGAAAAAAACAATAATTGAAAAAGAAATGCTGTGTAATATTAATTAAATTTATTTCTTTGGCTACAAGTTTATGGGAATTATAAAAGTATTAGCAAAAAAAAAAAGCTCAAAAGTAGTTTAAGTATTGTTAAATAAAACAGTTAAAGGATACATCAAAAATGAACCCTTGTAAGAAGTAGTGAAGTTGGTCATTAAAATACCATAAACTATTTTGTAATACTAAGTGTCATTTCACACTATACCTTAATAGCCTGCCTTGTTTTGACAATTTTCTTTTAAACCACCTACGAAAATTCCCGCACATTTAAATTAAGGGTTTTTATTCATTCATGCTTTTTTGATACTTAATACTGAAAGTACCAAAAATTCTAAGAGAAATGTCAAAAATCTTCTCGAATATTAATTTCGTGCCTTTTTTTTAACATCGCCAGCGTTTCAACATCTCTCAATAACGAACTTAAAAAGCCTATTTGTGGATGCAACCAAATTATAAAGTGTTTTTAATTTATTTTTCAATTTGAATAGAATAAAGTGTTTGTGAAGTGTCACTAAATTTTTTTTATTCGATTGAAATGGAATCTGTCTGTCTGACTATCTGATTGCTTTCATCTAAAAGGTCCATTTCTCCGATAGAGCGTGACGTTGGCTAAAGTAACTACCACGTTGACTACAAAACCGAAGGTGCTGTGTTCGGTGAAGAAAAATAATAAATAAAATGGCTACTATACATAGCTTCAAAAATTTAATACGCCTCATTGACACCAGAGGCGCTGAAATACTGCATTATTAAAAACGTGCAAAAAAGCAGAGTTGTAAAAGAATGAAGCTTTCTTCTATCTCTTCCTTCACGACCTGTCCTCTAGGTCAGTATTCCTTTCCTAAAGAAGGTAACATCTAATAATAGTAGTAGGCATAGATTACCTGAGTGTTACTTCTCTACAAAAAAAAATTCTTTGGAGAACGTGACTGATGGTTTATATTGATTTGAATTAACCACAAATAACAGGCCCTCAACGCTTTGATTTTTGATTGTCCATATCATATTATTTTTGGCAAAAAAAAAAATTGTTGGGTATCATCCAGCTGTAGCGATAGCTCTTCAAGGTAAAGACCCGACCAACTTCGTCGTTCGCATAGAAATGTGGAGCGATGTCGATGGCAGCCTAAAACCCACAACAAACACTGACTTTTTCGGTGTAAATTGGACGCTCATGAATCTTGGTATCATTACAAATCCAACAATTTTATTTATTACACATTCCTGCGGAAATGGGTCTCATACTTGAAGACTATTTTTGGATGCATTCGACTGCTTTGTATTGTAGTGCATACTCTACGGACAGTGTCTTTGTTTTCATCAAGACTTCAATTTCAGCGACGTATGGGTATTTTTTAATTGTTTATTGAAACAGTGGACTCAAATTTACCCACCAGACTGCAAACAGTCATCTCGAAGTGCATGGAAGGTTTGTCGAACATCACATTTATTTTGATAAAACAGTTTTATCATTCGCACTTGTTGTTGAACGCTGTATCCGCTAAAGGTTATCTGAAAGAACAGACTGTATAAATGATAGATGATGATTCAACAATATGGCCGCCATCAATTTTCATATTTCGAAAGTTCCTAGTTGAGACATTTATTAAAAACTTAAGGCTATTTGAAGTTCTAATATATTTTGTGTTGGTAGACATCTATTTGTAAGCACTAAGCATTTAGTTGTGGCAATTCCTTTTCAATTATGCAAAATTTTTAGTGGAAGGGGATTTAAGCTCCTTGAGTTAATTAAAGCAAATAACACAGTGAAACTAGTATTTCTAATGCTAGAAATGCATAGTTATAAATTTAATCTGTTATTCATTCGCAATCTTTTCATTCAAATTTAATCGTTAGAACTTACTTCAGTGATTTGTTAAGTGTAGAATAAAAATTTTAAGTTTGAATGAACATCATACATCCATCCACTACACTACGGCCGTACCTCTAGCACCTGTTGTAGAATTTTTGAGTTCTGGCTGGAATCGAAATGAAAATCAAAGTTTGGAGAAATATTGATTAACTCGACTCCAAGGTTTTATTTTTATGGCACTTCACGATTATTTCCTGTGCTGTGGGGCAAGGTAGACAAACTAGAAGGAATTGACGCCTTGAAACTGAACATGGTTAGTGTTATTCATGACATACGGATAGCAATTCTTGAAAAATTGGCCTAAAATTGGCGATTCCCATATGAAGAAAATAATTTTCAATAGTTAATGCCATGTATTCATCCTTAGAAAAAATACTCTTTGGATTAAAATTAAATATTTGGTAAAGTTTGCTTTTTTTTTGGTAAAGCACCACCTAAATGCATCTCGTTCCTGCTTAAGTAATTCATTAAAAGACAAAAAAAAAACTATTTTTGAACCAAGCTTAAAACTTCTTCTGTTTTATAGTATACCTGCAGAAAATTTTATGACAATTGATCCAAACTTACTCGTCCTATGACTTGGAAAAATACTAGTGTTACCAAAAAGTACGGAGTAGTGTATGTTGTACATATGTATCTTGTAAATGGTTACATATTCGCCATTTTCCTAATGTATCGTCTTGATCTTGAGTCAATTTAATTGAGACTCAGTTTAATATTGCGGTAAACTGAAAATGTAGTGTGCAAGCCTGTCATGCAGGAGGTTGTCGGTTCGAGTATCCAAAAAATTTCTAATTAAAAATAAATTGCCATTGCATTTGTAACAGTATGAGTGTTTGTTGTTACAGTTAAATGTTGGAATGACATTTATATATAATTTACATACATGGGATAGTTCAGTGACAAGTCACAAGGTGCATACAAAGTATCAATTAACCCCAACCATCCAGCCATGTAAAAGTGACTGGTCCATTTCATAGGAAGTGTTAGAACTCGGACTGGTCCGTATCACTCGGGGATCGATCACGTGACTAGTCTTATGTCCATTCCATTTCCTGCAGGGATACTAAAGTAAAAATCTTTATACGTTATTGAGAAAAGTATTTAAAAGCCAAAATTAACACAATATTCATTTTCGTATAAGAAATATCAAAGTGTATTTAATTTATTATGTTTTCACAAGTCAAGCAGTCGACTCATTTAGAAAATATCTACGCAAATCGTTCCAAAAAATTAAGGCTTTTCATATAATTTTTTTAACTGAAGACGTTCGTCTGGGTTGACGAAACAGGCTGTTAAAGTTGTATTGGACTCAAAAAGCACAATATTCTTATTGGCTTAAACGCCAGCAATTATCCGAAATCTGAAATGTCTGCTGTATCTATTAGATATTTAGTATAAGGGTACTAGAATGTCAACAACTTAGGCATGGTTTACTTTTTATTTTTCATAAATCCATTAAAAATATGACTCTTTTTCATACTTAAGTGGGGTACACACCATCGAACATGAGTGACAGTTTTGCTCAAATTTTACATTGATCGATAGTGTGAATACGAATTTTGTCAGTCAACAGTCAACCACAAAATTTTTTGTGGTTGAGTGACAGTCAGCGGTCATATTGGTTTTTGACTGATAGTGTGTACCAAAAAGCCTCAGTCAAGAGATATTTTTGCAGCAGAAAATTATTTTTTTAAGCAATTTACATATTTTTATTAAATGTGTATGATGTTAAAGATAAAGTATTAAGACAACATCTTACGAGGAGTTGTTAAAGATAAGAAAACATTAATATAATTCATTATAAAAAAATGTTGTTAGCAACAATGCGTATCCAAGTTGTGTTTGTGTCTCTAATTTTTTTCTTGAATGAAGGTTTGAGTGTCGAACATGATCGATAGTCTGAACAGCCTATTGAACTATCATTCAAAACTGATAAATTTTTTACTGTCACTCTTGTTTGATAATGTGTACCCCACTTTAAATAGCAGTATTGATAAAAATTTATCTTTCATTAATTTACATTACTCGTAGTTGAAATAGTAACAAATTAATTTCTCTAAAAGCAAGACATTGCAAACTAAAATAAAATCAACAGTACATTACCAAAAGCAGTATAATGTAGAATAACTTTGTAATCATCATCAAGATTGCTGTCATTATTATCATTAGTTTTGCTAACGATGGACCAAGCAGTAAAAATAACATATATATACAAAAATACTCGTATTTGATACAAATAAATAGGGAGGCAACTACATACATAGAAAATCCCTACGACCACCTCTCACACCAAAAAACCATTTTTTTTATCATTTTTTTTAGGGGAAGAAACTATACTTTCCGCTCAGACACTATTTCACTTAACTATAACACCCAACAGCAGACTGAAATTAAATTACGACTACACGGAGAACTTGTGTTTGTACGACGACTATGAATGATTTCTATTTGTTGATATTTATTTTTTTTGTCCCTGCCGTTTCTGTTCTTGAATTTGATTTTTTGTTTATTCTTATTCAATGCTAGAAAAAAAACCCAGCAAGATACTAGACTATTTCAATTTTCATTTGCTGCCAGAGACCAGCAGCAATGTCACTAGCAAACTATAATATGATTGTATGAATTAAATGAAATTGTGCGAAAATGACTATTTCTATAAGTATATGAGACATTCTGTAGAGATAAAATATCCATTTATGTATCTGGTCTATAAAAAAAAATTTAACAAAAATTATTCTAATAAAAAATGTTCAATATAACAATCGTTAGTCATAAAAAATAGTAAATAGCATTTTAAATAATAGTTTACATACAATGAAGTATCAGCTTTATTTATAAAAATTACTAAGGCTCTATAAAAAGTTTATAAAACAGATTTTTCATACAAAATTTTTCTTATTAAGCCTTTATAATTTAATGATGATGTTAATGAATTCTTCATTATAATGTTTTTATTCATTTAGTGTTTATTCAATATAGATCAGAGAACAGCAATGAGTAGTGAAAAAGTGAGTAGAGTTCAATCATGACTTATACTTTCTTGTACTTATGCGCACTCCTACTTATTGCAATGTTCTCTATGAAGCATATTCACTCGAAAGTTTGAAGTGCGCATCGAACGCATACTTGGGAACATTTATGAGGTGGCTGATTTCGACTCTCTTTTACTCAATGCCTTTGGACGATGCAAAATAAGTATGATTCACTATGAAAACTTCGCATAAGATCATTAAAGTTCTCATTATGTTCTCTGATGCTTTTGTTTTTGTTTTTCTGCAGGAATTGAAAAACAACCCCATTTACTTAAACTTTTAACTTTTAAATAAACTTACGTGCATGAGTTAAGTGAGTTTAATCATTGTGAGTAGTATAATTATTTTCCTGAAATTAGAAATCAAACTGAGGTGATTTATGAGTGTGAGTGTGGGTGGCATGAATATGATGTCGACGTCGCATTCATATTTATTACATTTTATACTTATAAATCAATGTCATCGTGAGTATGCGTAAATCAGAGTAGTTGAGTTAAAATGATGTCTAGTGACTTATATTTATAATTTCATGAGTCATTGTGACAATTTATTGCCGATCACTGATACAGGTACATAACTATGATAAAAAAATACGTCACAGTCGATAGTTACGAGTCGAGTTAAAATAAGTTGTTTTGTTCTCTTATATAAGATCGTACTAACATTTGCAAATGTAAAAGCGAACATGTTTTCAATAAATACTCGATAAAGTTCATACCCAGAAAAACGGATTTTTTCATAGCTTATTCTAATAAACACTTAAAAATTTAAAATTCCAGGGAGCTTATAATGTAATCCGAATCGAACGGAAATGTTTTCGAATTGTAATGTTAATAACATACAAAATCGAGCAGTTTCCTTTTCGAATCAAATTGCATAATAACCCCCCCCCCCCCTTCCCCAGCACTTGAAATTTGACTGGAAACAAACTTGAATTCAAGCATTTTTTCAAATAATTTTTTCAAGTTTGAAAATCTTTTGAAGTTAAAATTCAAACAGCATACATATGTCCTCAAACCTTGTCAAATACGTAATTGTGACATTCACACAAGTGTTATGCGTGTCCTAAGTGTCATAATGTCTTAACATTTTTGGCTCAAACAAAAAGGTCATAAAATAATAAGACTTTCTCAGCTATGTTTATTGTTTATCATAACTACATGTAGAAATGAAAAAAAAATAATCAAACCGTGAAAAACATTGTTTTTTGAAGCTTGAAATGTACTTGAATTCAATTGTAATACAAAGCTGAATTGCAGTATAATTCAAGGTATGAATTGAACTGTAATACAACTGAATTGTTCAAATTAAATTCAAGTTTCCGTTTCACTAGAGAATGCTATTGAATTATACTGTAAATCAAGCATAACTCAAGCCTTGAAAATAGATTGTGTGGCTTGAATAAAACTGTTTTACACTTGATTTTAAGCAAATTTGCTTATTGGTATATGAGTAATTTTTCATAAAAATTGTAAGCGTTTAAAAATGAAATTTTTACAAAATCAATGAACAAAATATTAATTATATTTACTTACTTAAATAACACTGCGCAACAGTGCAAGATTACAAGGGTAGTTTAGTAGTTTGGTTCTTTTGGTTACCAATTTTTTTATGGGCCTCTAAAGATTTCGAAAATCAGGGCGCACTCAAAAAATGGTGTCATCAGTTTTAGCCTAAATTAGACTTTAACCCAAACGATTTTGAAGTAAGCTAAAAAAAATTTCGTAAATTTTCAGTAAGACTCTTAATGCATTATTGAAAATCACAATGTACAAACACAATAAGACTAAAAGCATTAAATAAATTTCTAGAATTTTTAATACAATGAAATTATTAAAAAGCAAAAAGAAAAATGATATATTTATTTTCGTATAAGAAACTAGTTACACCCAGTATGCTTTGCTACCGCCATTGTCTTTGAAGTTTACCCCCCTCGTCCTTTAAATTGCATTGGCAACGATTTTAAACTGTCCGAAGGGTAAAAATTAGGTACATAGCCTATGTCTTCTTCTAAGTTAAGTAATACCTATGCTTTAAATTTCATTAAATCGATTACAAAGTTTCGGAGGAGCAGGACTCATCAACTGCCTCCTTGCTTGTTGAACTTTTGAGAAGGTATATAAAGTATGTCTCCTTCTCAACGAAGGGATATATACATATATTTTAAACTTCAACATAATCAAGTTGATACTCAGAAATTGTTCCCCTTATTTCCTCCTGGTCCTACTTTAGAAAATGGCTACGTTAATTTTTTGACTTTTTAGACGCATATCTATCTATTTTGTGAATTTCATTAAAATCGGTTTTAACAATTCGAAGGGGCAGAAATTTTCTCCCCATCGCTGTCTGGATCCTACTTTTAAAAATCTACATAGCATATGTGAACTTTTGCAGATCTATCTATGTTCTAAATTTCTTAAAAAACGGTTCGATTGTTTTGGAGGCAGAAATTCCCCTCTGTCCTCCTGGTCCTACCTTTAAAAATCTACATAGCCTATGTGAAATTTTAGACACAGACTTATCGTTATTATAAAGTTCATTAAAATCGGTTTGAACGTTTCGGAGGGGCAGAAATTTCTCCGTATCGCGCTCCTGGTCCTACTTTTAAAAATCCACATAGCCTATTTGAAGTTTTAGACACAGATTTATCTTTATTATAAGGTTCATTAAAATCGGTTTGAACGTTTCGGAGGGGCAGATATTTGCCCCTATCGCCCTCCTGGTCCAACTTTTGAAAATGTACATAGCAAAGTGAATTTTCAGATGCAGATCTATCTGTGTTTTAAGTTTCATTAAAATCGGTTTGAACGTTTCAGATGGAGAGAAATTTCCCCTTATCGCCCTCTTGGTCATAGTTTACAAAAAAGGTAATACCTTATAACTTTCCGGAGTTGCACAGAATAAGTGCAGCAAATTTCATCGTGATAGGATAAGCGACTTAGGCACATATAAAGGACATACAGCACGTCTTCATTGAGTTGTATGTATATAGAAAATTTAAAACTCGTTTATTGCAAAACTAGCTTTTTTGAGTTGTGACACTATTGAACTTAATGAACGTTATGTAGACTCTACATTGTAGAGCACATTTTCTTAATTTTTTTTTTTAATTGTAATATTAATCTATACAGTACTCAAAAAAATCTCTGTTATACGAGTAATAAAATTATATTCAATGTTTTAAAAACTACCTCACTAATACATGCAACAAACTCTGTTTATGCTGTTTTTAACTTTAAGATAAAAAACGACTTTTCCAGCTGGGTTTAATATTTCGATTTCTGCTAATAAAAGTTATATACGAAACTGCCCACATTTATACATCCTTAAAGACCACTAAATAAAAATAAAATAAAAATTTAAAGCCACACATGTCTGCCCGTTCAATTCTGTTCGTATGTTAAAGTTTCTTATGTCAATTCTTTTCCCTTGTATTTTATTGCTTTGTAAGTGATTTACAGTGTTTGCTGCTTTTACTTCTTTCAGCTCTTTACTTCTCTGCCAAGTCTAGTATTTTATTTCCTTTTCCATTAAATGAAAAAATACGAGTATTTTTATTTTATATATTTTTTTTTTCTCTCTCTCGTAGTCTGACAATTGTTATTTACAAATACAAGTTGTATTGCTCCTTAGACAGACATTATTGTAATTGATTTTTCTGGTGTAAAAATTTAATCATCGTTCAATACTTATAGACTTTGTTTTTTGCTATTATTTTCTTTTACTTTCTCCTTTAACTGGAAATTATAGAGAATGACTTCTACATGCACATTAAACTAAACAAAGACCACCCTGGCAGTCTAATTGTATTTAATTCGTACGAGTGACAGTGTGGTAATAGGGAAACTCCTCCTTTTAGGTGTTAAATGAAATGACCACCATAACTTACGTTCAATGTGGGCATTGTATCATCATGTGTCTGGAGTACTAAACATTCGTTTGTTTGTATGTGTAAAGGATATTGTCAAGTCAATATTTGTTATTTTCCTTATTCTGCACTCGTATGACTAATACTGTGTTTTATAGAATTTCTAATTCACATTAAAATTAAATGCTCATGCATGACTATTCAATTAGTAATTCAAATTGTCGATTATTTAAGGATTTTAATATGATTTACTAATAAGCATTTTGCAATCTTATTACTGTTCAAGCATGTTACGAAAGAAAGAAATACACATACACAGCCTCATTCTGGTCATTTGGTAATAATAAATTTTTAACTGAAGTTTTTCCCGTGAAATACATAAATGCAATAAGTTTTGTTAAAAGATTTGCCTCTTTATGCAGGAAAAAATCGTTGTCCGACAAGCCCTAAATTGTACAAAATAACAAGCATAACAAAAACTAAAAATTTTAAAAACCCCAGAATTCATCTAGAAAACATCCCAGTAAAAAAAATGCAAGGCATTCCAAAGGAACTGCATTTTCATTGCTTCCAAAAAATCGATATTTTTAATTTGCCGATAGTTAGCAGAAAACCAAGTAGAAGTTTATTTTTGTCAAAAAAAAAATCGAATTTCTTAAAGAAATTTATGAACTAATTTTAGTCTAAAATTTAAAAGCTATTTACTTAAATTTAAATGAAAACACTGTTTCGGAAATAAATTCGTATAAAAAGAAACGAATTGTTAAAATAAGTAACTATTTACCATTTTTTCTAAATGAAAATATTATCATAGAACACAAAAAGGGAAATTTTTCTTAAAATCGCTTCCAATTCGGTGACCAGGCATCGAAAAATAGAACTTCTTGCAATGAAAACTCTAGGTAAAAATCATTAGAACTGATCGAAATTTGCACTACTTCCAGATCCCAAACTATACATTTTTATGAATTTTTTGGAGTGTCTTTTTTTACTGGGATGTAATATCTTCTAAAAGGCTGGACTATTTTTCTTAAAACATATCTAAGAACCTTTCTGATCATGTCACCTTTCAAACGAAAAAAACTAAATCAAAATCGGTCGAGCCATTTGGTCTGTACGTGGACTCGTACAGACACTAAGGTATTCATTTAATCGGGGGTTTTCTTTAATCGGTTAATCGATTAATCGCTCGAATAATTAATCGAAGTTTTTGCTTAATCGATTAAAAATCGGTTAATTTCGGTATTAATCGGTTAATCGATTAATAAAGTTTTTCCATAAATCAAGTGTTTTCAATAAATAAAAGTGCTTTAATTACTTATTAATTTGAGTTGATTAGTAAAACAAAAAACACACATAATAATTCCTATACTAAATCAAGCAACAAAATTCATATATATTTAGGCGCATAGTCATAGTCAAAACAAAGTACCCTTTAAGAAAATTAAACCAGTATTACCATACAAAATACTGGTTTTAACTTCTTAAAGTGTATATAAAAATTAACAAATTTGTGAGGTAGTTATGATTAGTTACTTCAATAGTTTAAGGACATTTTCTAACAAAGCCTTTCAGAAAAATAATTTGGGTCAAACGTTTAGCATTTAAGCGATTCTCTCTTTAGTTTTGGTAGAACCTGACCTGTAAAAAAGAGTCCAGCTGCAAGATAATTGAACTTGTCTCTCAATAAATCTAATCCTCAATTAAATCGTTGACAGAATTGGCTTTTTTAAAATTATTAAACAAAAACTTCATAATTGCCTCTAGTCTATACTAAACCTTTTTATAGCCATTTCCAAGGATATGAAAATACTTGTTTGGTTGTATGAAAAATAAATTTTAAGCACTCACCTTTTGTAAATAAAACGAAATGATAATTATTCACACAAAAAATAAGTTGTAATACTACAAAATTTAAAAAATTTGTTACGTCGGTTACTCAGATCGACTGAAATTAACCGGTTTAACCGTTAATCCTAAAAAGGCAATTTTAAATGAACCGGTTAACCCATTGAATACAATAACAGACACACAGACACATAGACGCACACTACACTAACACCTTTTTTTTCGTCGGGGGTTAAAAATTAAATTTTAATGAAATTTTTTTTTGTTCGAATGATTAATGTATGGAATTTTCATTTCAAAATTATTTTGTGAATATGGCCATTTCGGCTTCTTCATTCATCTTCGTCTTAAAGAAATGCATTCTGGACGACCAATTTTTTTGGCCATTTTTTCGTGTATTATTGGCCGTATGTCACTGTTGGCCTCCATAGAGTAAATTGTTGATAGCCTATTAGCTTAAGCTAATGACTTCACATGGACACTAGGAAATAATTAACGGGTGTCAAACTGCACGATCTCGGAGACAATTTAACAAATACTTTATCCGAAATCAATTTTTCTATAATTTTTTATTTCAATAAGTTGATGCTTGCGGCCTACATATGGCACGTAGAATTGAAATCACATCTCAATTGCATCAATATCATCCATAATTTCAAACAGAAAATCACTGATGATGGTTCGGTAACGCTCTCCACTGGCCCCAACGAAAGTTTCGGTTTAATTTTTGAAGAAAGGAGTGTCAAGTGATGTCAACAGAAACAAAATATGCATTTTGCTATCTTTAGTATACTATAGAGTATGTGAGGTATGTTGTAGATTGTTTTCATTAAATATGCCGCAATTTTGTTTAATAACAAACCCTTTAATCCTAAAATGAGCCTCATGTCTGAACACAATTTTTCAATAAAACATCGGCTCAGTTACCAACTGTTTTACAGTGAAAAAAAGGATGTAATTACTCAGGAACTACTTTTTCTCTACTTTCAAATTTTCAATAAATGTGTATTTTTAAATTATTAGGAATTGATTATTAACAACTTACCTAATTATATGTATTAGGGAATATTTTCAAATTATTCCGCACCATACCAAATTTTAATACTCTGACTGCTAATAGCTTTCAAGATGTAATATGTTTTGTTTGTATGGAAATGGCACAGGCCACTTTTATATCCATTACACTGTATTGTCATCGGAACCTAGTGCGCGTGCAAAGTTACAAGTTGACAGGACGTCTTGAAGTTGGTACATACATACATACTTATAATTGAAGCTAAAAAAGCGTATTCAAAAAGAAGAGATACGTCTTAGGACACCCGGTTATAGCTATGCTGCTTAGCTATGTAAAACAAGCTTAATGTGTTAAATTCTGTTCTCTGGTCTGTGCTCATGTGCTAAAATAATACAAAAACAAATTGAGTAATCCTTTTCACTGGTTTTGTTTTAAAAACCATGAATCTTAGGACAACCGGTTATAGCTATGCTGCTTAGGTATATAAAACAAGCCAAATGTGTTAAATTCTGTTCTCTGGTTTGTGCTCATGTGCTAAAATAATACAAATACAAAATTTATCAATCCTTATCATTGTTTTTGTTTTGTTTTTGTTTCACTCACTTCAAAGAACAAAACAAAACAAAATCAAACAATGTGTTTCGTTTATTTTCGTACCCTGGTGTTAAGTACAAAGAAATCAAAACAAAAATAAACTTATAACTGTAATAGTGTCGACTATTTTTGCTACGAAAATCACATCCTAACTCCTGTGTCGTGACATAAATAGTAGCATAGCTTTAAAAATAAATTAATTTGTGTTGAGTGTATGACACTTTGTTTATCAATTGATCATCTGATTAGTTTAACTAATAAAAAGCCAATGTAAGCCTAATAAAACTAACCAGATGATCAATTGATAAACGAACTGTCACACTACACAATTTTTTTTTATTTTATAGCTATGCTATTTATGTCACGACACAGGAGCTAGGACGTGATTTTTGTAAAAAAAAATAATCGATCTTATTACAGTTATAAGTTTATTTTTGTTTTGATTTCTTTGTACTAAAAATCAGAGTATGTCTATATTTGTTCTCAGAAGTTTCCTGATGATCTGTTAAAATTTTTAAGAATGTGCTAATATTTTAATGAGCAAATAAACATAAGAAAGATTTTAATGTGGACAGATAATCCTTAAATAATTGTATTTTATTTTTAAAGTATGCAAAACTTAAATGTCACCTTAATCAGTACTTTTAATCTAAACCTAAAATTTAAGTATTTAAGTCAAGATAATTTTTTCCATGTTCTCCTGTGTAATCATTTTAGGTGCCCTGAGGCAAAGGGAAAATATAAAAAGAATTAAAAGTATTTAAGCAAGCAAAAAAATGTCAACTTATAAAATACTTGGCTAATCATATTTAAAAATATTCATAGCCATATACGAGTATTTTAAATGTCTCTAAATATTTCTTTAAACATATAAATACAAAATTAAAATTATAAAGGTAATACACTTGTATAAATATTAGACAAATGCTTGAGCTTGTATTGCATGAATATAAGCACTTAAAGTTCTTAGCAGACATGCATAAATACATATTTTGCAAAAAAAAATTTAATATTTTTTTTATAAATGTAAGCTTTTATTCAATAAAAATTCCCAGACATTACCCTAAAAAAGTATGATTATTATATATATTTATGCGAATATATGGGAATATATATAAAAGTATAAGGTTGGCTTAACAAACTGAAAATGAAGAGCAAAAACTGAAGAACTTAGTAGACTCTGGTATGTAGACTAAAGATTACTTGTAATCCTTTTGAAACACACACTGATGCAGGTGCTGCAAACAGGAAAGAGACCATAAGATTATGAATTATGGTTGCCTTTGAAAATATATAAATTTATTAAATTATAATTAAATTTACATGGATTGTATTAAATTTATCTCTTGCCTTAAATTTATTTTCTTGCAGTTCTGCGTGATGAATTTCGTATTGAACCACAAAACACACGCATTGCCCAGGGTGATACGGCCTTGTTGGAATGTGCCGCACCGCGAGGCATACCCGAACCTGTGGTGCTGTGGAAGAAAGGTGGTCAGATCTTAGATATGGAACAAACAAAAAGAATACGTATAGTAGATGGTGGCAATTTGGCCATACAGGATGCCCGTCAAAGTGATGAGGGTCAATATCAATGTATTGCCAAAAATCCAGTAGGCGTAAGAGAATCAACATTCGCCACATTAAAAGTACACAGTAAGTGGCAAAATACACTATAAATAATCTATAAAAATACTATAAATCGATGATGCCTTAAGCTGTGTCAAGTATCATAGTTAATTTAGTGGAAAATACTTCTACTTAAGTAGAGAAAAAATAAAACATTTCTATTAATAAAACTTTCATTGATTATGCCAGTTTCGTTTATATGTTGATGGGTATGTTTATGTGTATGTGATAAGTGTATGAGTGTGTGTGTGTGTGTGTGTTTATGTGGTTTAAGTTTATGATGACTATGTCCCTCAAAAATATAAATCTATTTTATATTTTTTTTTTTAGTTAAACCATTTATTATACGTGGCCCACATGATCAAACTGTTTTGGAGGGTTCATCAGTGACATTCCCCTGTCGTGTTGGCGGTGATCCAATGCCTGATGTTTTATGGTTACGTACTGCTTCTGGCGGCAATATGCCATTAGGTAAGTTTACAAGTTTTTTTTTTTCTTCTACCTTAATGTCTATCGCATTTCGTTATCTGGGTTAAGTGTTGCTGATATATTTTAATCGATTTGTTACAACAAACATTTTGCCTTCTGTGGCTCTAGTCTGTGAGTGTTGTACTACCGGAGGGGAAAAAAGTTAATATGAGTGGAAAGGGTTTGCTTATTTTTGGGCAAAGAGTTATTTTGGTAAAGCAAATTTGCCTTAAAGTTTATACATGAAAAAGGGATTTGCATAAATTGAATTCATTTGCATAAATTATATTTGTTACACATTTAATTTATTGATATACCAGTATTATATTAAATTTCCTGAGGTCATATAAAGCCCCAAAATGCGCTTCTATAAATCATAATTTTTGTACGCGATGTCTCTTTAAGAAACTTTATGTTTTATGTAAAACTACTTTTTTCAAACCATTAAATAAGAGCACAACTATTTATAAAAAAAGTCATAGGCCTGTTCCACGATGTCACCAGAAATCGTTCGAACGACAAATTGTATTGCCAACAACAATAACATTAAACAATTTGCTGCTGTTTTCAATATAAGTATTTGATCAAAGGATTTCAGGTGACATCGTGGAAATAAGATTTACAAATATGACCCACTACACCGAAAGAATTTTGCTTCATAAGTCCAATCAAACAATTTCATTAAAATTTTTTCACAAATCTAATGAAAATTTCACAAGTCCAATGAAAATTTCATGAATATTGTGAAAGAATTTCATTAGAATTGCTTCGTTGGTATTCTGGTTTCGTAAGAATATTTTATTGAATTAATGACAACAATATTTTCTAATTATTAAGAAACCCATTTATACTTAAGTTATTTAATTCTTTTCATGAAATTATTTTATTGTTTCCATGAAGTTATAGCACTGCATTAATTACACTGTTAAATAAATTTGATGAAGTTTTCAATAAAATAATTTTCAGGAAACTGGTTTCATTTATCCAACGAAGCGTGGCGTTGGCTGAATTTTATTGAATTTTTCATTAGATTAATGTCGAAATTCATAGAATTTAGGCCGAAAATTCTTTCAGTGCAGGTGAGCTTGAAAAACAAATATTTATTCTCTTAAATATATTATAAGCTTTATCCTTACACCAAGCCATTTCTTTCGGACTGGGAACAAGAATTAGTCCCTCGAAACTAAATTAAGGGAATAGGGTGGAATAGTTCGTAGTTCGAACTTCGTACCCCATGTGTTGCATTTTAGCCATGGGAAGTGCATACGTGTACATCTTGGATTGTCTTAGTGGAATTTAAATTTTTCCTTGGGCAAGTGCGGTAATTTTTTTTCAAGTTGCCATTAAATCGATTCCATAAGTTAGCATAATATTTGCCATTGATTGTTTTACACTTTTGAAGTGAAAGCGGATTTTACCGCTTGTATCCTAAAAAAACGTTCGCGCTGACTTTATTGGCTGACAAATACAACTTGAGCTTCTTTAGTGCCGATTTACCCCGAAAAACCTATTGTTTTGGCTGCTATTTAGTCTCTAATGTATAGTTGTTGATCCATGCATACGAAATACGCATCCACGGTTACGAAATAGGGAAAACCTCGTCCATATTGCTATTGATAAACGCCAAACATTTCTGAGAGTCCAACCTAAAGTAGAGCATCAAGCATTGCGTTAGCAGCAGATTACGTATTTTCAGTACATTCAAATAATAATTTATGCACTTAAATGTACTGAAAATACGTACCCTGCTGTTATTAGGAATAATCAATATTTTCGGCTGAAAATGCTCGTTTAGGTTTAAAATTATGCAATTAATACACAAAAAGTAGGAAGAGTGGTGCTATACCGCACATAGACCAAATTGTATCCATTGTGATTACACAGAAAGTAAGAATAAATAGAATTTGCTTTTAAGTTCCCCGCCATTCCCAAAAAAAAATCGCAAAATTCCAAAAAATGGGATCTTTTCAGTATTTTTGCTGTATTTTCTTATTTTTCGGCGGGCGCAGATAATTCTTTTGGAAATATTTAAAAACATATTAAGGTGGTATGATGATTTTTTTTGTTCCAGCTTTGAAATTTGAAAAAAAGAGACTTTCAATTTGATATTTATAACAAAAATTGGTCTATTTCCAAACGATTTGGTTCCTTCAATAACGAAAATTTTGAACAAAAATTTTTTATTAGTAGCGAAATAATTGACCCAAGTTTTCTGCAAATAAACGGCGAAAAGTCGACTTTTTTCAAAATTTTAATTTAAATTGCGTGTAACTTTTGACTAAATTGTGCTTTTGGTTTTCGGTAATGTTACAAATTTTGTTCTTAATTCATAATAAGTTTCGTTATCTAAATCGAAGAATATTTGAATTCTCCATTAGCAGAACAGTGGTCCAAGTTTGGCCAAAAAGCCAAAATTTTAATTTTTTTTCTTGTATATACCCTGAACTGTAAGAAAAACCCCATAAATGTAGCAGACTTTTTTAGCTCTTGGATAGAAAACAAAAATCTTTTTTTTATCAGATCAAAAACATCAGCTTGGCATCAGTTTTATATTTTCATTAACCCAAGGTTGCACCCCCTTTGAAGTTATATAGTGCAAATTTCAGATTTAAGCTCTGTAACACCTCCTTAAACTCAGTTCTGGAGTGCTGTTCTGTAGTTAAAACATTTCTTTATAAAATTGTAATCCAAAAAACCAAAATTTTTATTACATGACTCTTACGTTGTTGTCCTTCCCATTCTTAAAACTGTATCTACTGTATTGTGGCATGTGACACAACATGTTATGTGATTGCACGACTTCGCCTTTCGACACACAAATCTAACATTTACAAATCAAGCAGCAGCTAGACATGCTTACATATTGCTCCTTTATTGCAAGAAAGGCATAAGTAAAAACATCTAGGTTTACATAATTGAGTTTTGAGTTTTTAGTTTATAGTATACTCAGTGAAAAATTCAAACAAATTTCTACTCTCTAGAGCAGCTACGTCCAAGCCATATGCACAACGTGCAAACTTTTACAAAAGAGCTTTTGTGCTTTCACACCAACGAGAGTACAACAGCCACAACGACAGCTGCTCTAGAGCATTTACGTCCAAACACGCATACACTGATATTTACTTTTGAGGTAAACAGCTTTGAAAGCTCTTAAATTTTTTTCGTGTTTTTTTTTTGGCAAAAGAAAGCAAATCTTATTATCTGTTGTGTTGTTATTGTGGATGTTGTAGTCTTGTCGGTGTGAAAGCACAAAAGCTCTTTTGGAAAAGTTTGCACATTGTGCATTTAGCTTGGACGTAGCTGCACTAGAGGTAAGCATACAAGCAATTTTAAATACATAATATATAATATAATATAATGAAATTGTTTGATTTATTAATAAAAAAAATCGAGTGTCTTGAGTTATGACTATGTTGAAGTAAAGGAGCAACATGTACTGAGTTGAAATGTGTTTTGAAACTACAAAATAATTGTGAATGTAATTTATGTACTGGATGATGTATATATGTTGTGTATTTCTAAGTGTATCTACAATAATAACGCCGTAAGGTGCATTTGTAGATAAATGACTTTAACGTTTAAAAGGATTAAAATTTTTAGAAAACGAGAACAAAAAATAAAACTTTTCTAAATGAAAGTTTACAAATGGCACAACATTTGTTTGATAAGCCAACAAGTGACAAGAACAAAGTTAATGTCTGGCTTATCTCTAAGGGGGGGGGGGGGCAAAGAACAAACTAACAGCTACTAAATAATGTAAATTGCAATTTTCTAAATAACCTTTTGCTTTCTTATTCTTCACTTTTTCAGAGCGTGTAAGTGTCTTGGAAGATAGAAGTTTACGTTTAGAACGTGTTACTGTAGCTGACGAAGGTGAATACAGTTGTGAGGCTGACAATGTGGTGGGTGAAATTTCTGCCATGGGAACACTCACGGTCTTTGGTAAGTTGAAATATGCTGGCAGTTTTAGTTACCAAATCGTAGTACCTTTTTATAACTGCTAGCTTACCTTTTTGTATAAATGTCCTTATTTGTAGCACCTCCCAAATTTATGCAACGTCCTGCTAGTAAATCCGTAGAACTAGGTGCTGATACATCCTTTGAATGTCGAGCGTTCGGTAATCCTCGTCCCACCATATTTTGGACAATAAAAAATAATCGTTCAATAATATTTCCGGGAGCGCCGCCCTTAGATCGTTTTCAAAGCATAAACACTGAAGATGGGCATTCTATACTTACGCTGACAATGTTCCAACGCAGCGATAAGGACTTAGTGCTGGTTTGCAATGCCATGAATGAAGTGACAACCATAACAGCGAGGGCACAATTAACTTTAGATTCCCAAGAGGATAGGCCGCCTCCTATAATCATACTGGGCCCAGTTAATCAAACACTGCCCGTTAAGAGTCTGGCAACATTGAATTGCAAGGCGATTGGTTTGCCAAATCCCACAATATCGTGGTATCGTGATGGTATACCAGTACACCACACGGCCAAAATTAATATAACCACGGCTGGTGATTTAATCATTTCCGATTTGGATAGACAACACGATCAGGGCCTGTACACCTGTGTGGCCAGCAGTCGCACAGGCAAGAGCACCTGGAGTGGTTTCTTGCGTATTGAGGTTCCCACAAATCCAAACATTAAATTCTATCGTGCGCCAGAACAAAACAAATGCCCCTCGGCACCAGGACAGCCTAAAGTGCTTAATGCCACATCTAATGCTCTAACAATTGTATGGCCAACAAGTGATAAGCCAGGTGCCTCAGCCCTACTGGGATATTCGGTGGAAATGTATTCAACCAACAAGAGTAAAACATGGATACCAATTGCGGCACGCTTGACTGAGCCAATTTTTACAGTTGAGGGCCTTTCAAATGGAGCAGCATACATGTTTATTATAAGAGCTGAAAATGCTTTGGGTTTCTCGCCACCCTCTCCCATTTCGGAGACGATAATTGCTGGTCAATTGGTAACAAGAGGACATCGTGGCAGCAGCTCAACGTCATCGTCAGCTATCGATGGGGCAGGAAATGTAGATTTAATGCTTGCCGAAGTGGAAACTTTACTACAAACAAACGATGTTGTTGAGCTACTCGAAGCAAATGCTTCCGATTCGTCAAGTGTACGCTTAGGCTGGGATATTGATAGCGGTCAATATATTGAAGGGTTTTATATTTATGCCAGAGAATTACATTCGGCTGAATATAAAATGATGACTGTATTGAATGCTGGCAATGGCGCCAGTGCCTGTACAGTAAACGGTCTGGCCAAAGCCAGCAAGTATGAGCTTTTTCTTGTGCCATTTTATAAAAGCGTCATAGGAAAACCATCTAATTCAAAATATGCCATGACCATGGAAGATGGTAAGTGTATACAGCACACACAGAGGCACTTACATACAAACATTCATACATTCATAGATCATGGATTGTTATGCGTAAAAATGTTCAAATGAATGACGGAATAAATGCATGCGAAATACTTTTATATATTTATCTATATATACATTAACACACACATACAACATGACTTTATGTTTTCATTTTTAGATTTCCTTTATTTATAGTCCTTGAATTTTTTATTGCACCGTAAATGCTTTAATAAGAAATTTTTTGTAGCCAATGAGAAATATAAAAATTTTAGCTTGTTTTATTAGTGAATAGATTTTTATGAGAAAACAATTTTAAACTACTTGAACCAACTGTTAAGCAATATCAAAAAAAAAAAAATCTAACTGAGCGAAGTCCTTTCACTCAAGTACAAGTAATTTCTAGTGATAGGTGTTTTGCTAAACAGGAACTTGGTCGAAATTTTGATCCCAGTACTTTTGATGGTAGAAATTTTTAACAGGAATTCTTCAAATGTGTGTTTTGAGGGAATAGGATCTCTTTTTTTAACTCCCGACTAAAAAAGGGGGTGTCCGATTACGTACTCAATTTAAGCATTAATTTTGGATCAGTTCTGGATGACATTGTAGTTAGCTTTTAGTTGGTCTACGAAAAGTTAAATATAAGTTGATTATTTTTGTAGTCAACCACACATATGTATGTACATAGGGACATCAGCGCGAAAACAGTTAGAATCGGCTCCCAGGACCTCCAAACGTTGAAATATGACGAAAACTCGATTTACGAAAAGTGGGGTAGAACTAGTAACTTGCGAAGTGTGAAGTTGAAACTTGTTTAATTAAATATTTTAATGAGTTAGTAGTTATTTAAATATCAAATATAGGATATAAAGTAAGGGCAAAATTATTTAAATTTTTAATAATGTAGACATACATATCGTCGCTGTTTTCACTAACTGACCGAACTAAATTTTTTTTTGAAATATGAGTTAAGTACACAAGTAGATGTCATTAGTCATACCGCACCTTGTGTATAATTATACCCTTTACCAACAAAAATGGTAAAAGGGTATATATAGGTTTGTCATTCCGTTTGTAATTTCTATAATATCAATGAGCGACCCATATAATATATATATTCTGGATCCTTATGCATAGGGAAGACGAATAAGCGATGTCCGTCTGTCCGTCTGTCCGTCTGTCCGTCTGTCCGTCTGTCCGTCTGTCCGTCTGTCCGTCTGTCTGTACGTGAAATCGGTTTTCCGAAGCTCCCAGAAGAGCTAGAGACTTCGTTCTTGGACTGGTGTGTCAGAAATTTTCCAAAATAGATTGGTATTGAAATTCAGCAAAATCGGGCAGACGATTGCAGAGCTGGAAAACTTAAACTTCATTTTGCCATATAAAAGTAACTCCCGAAAACAAATTTTTATTTTTTTTTAATAAATGTACATATTTTACACTTCAGTACGACTAAAATTGGAATTTTAAATTAAAAAAATACAAAAAAATTAAAAAGACGTTTCCAGGGTTGGAAAACTTTAACTTTTTGTGTTATGTAAAATTAACTATGTCTAAAACTATATTAGTATTTTCTCGAGAACCGTAAGAGCTACAGACCTGAAATTTGGACACAGTGTGTAGACTTTTGGCCGCTACAACAACAAATACATGAGAATTGGAAATTAAAGGGTGTTCCAAAACGAGCAACGAAAAATTTTAAAATCCCATGTAGTATATATACAATTGTATGTATATACACTTGAAATTTGTAAGGTTAGTGTATTTTTATACAGACTACAAAAATTAACACAAAAATTTAAAAAAATTTAAATTAAAGGGTGTTCCATCAGTTAATGCAATTTTGACTATGTAATTTTGACAATTTGCTGTATCTTGGAAACCGTAAGAGCAAAACTCTTGAAATTTTCAAAAACGGTAAAACTGAAAAAATAAAAAATTATAAAATCGCCAAACCGAAAAAATCGCCAAAAACAAGAAAAAATCGCCAAAACGAAAAAAAGCACCAAATTAAAAAAAAAATTATAAAACTAAAATAAATCGCAAAAAAACGGAAAAATGCTAAAATGAAAAAAAAATCGCCAAAACGAAAAAAAAAGAAAAAAATCGCCAAAATGAAAAAAAAATCGCCAAAATGAAAAAAATCACCAAAACGAAAAAAAACCCTAAAAAACAGAAAAAAATCGTCAAAGTGAAAAAAAATCGCCAAAACGAAAAAAAACCCTAAAAAACAGAAAAAAATCGCCAAAATGAAAAAAATCGCCAAAAAAAGAAAAAAACCTAAATAACAGAAAAAAAATCGCCAAAACGAAAAAAAGCACCAAATTAAAAAAAAATTTCTAAGACTAAAATAAATCGCAAAAAAATTGAAAAATTGCTAAAATGAAATCAAAAATCGCCAAAATGAAAGAAAATCGCCAAAATGAAAAAAAATCGCCAAAATGAAAAAAATCACCAAAACGAAAAAAAAACCTAAAAACAGAAAAAAATCGCCAAAATGATAAAAAAAATCCCAAAATGAAAAAAATCACCAAAACGAAAAAAACCCAAAAAAACAGAAAAAAATCGCCAAAATGAAAAAAGCACTAAATTAAAAGAAAATTTCTAAGACTAAAATAAATCGCAAAAAAACGAAAAAATTGCTAAAATGAAAAAAAATCGCCAAAATGAAAAATATCGCTAAAACGAAAAAAAAAACCTAAAAAACAGAAAAAAATCGCCAAAATGAAAAAAAATCGCCAAAATCAGAAAACAAAATCGCTAAAACGAAAAAAAAACTAAAAAACAGAAAAAAATCGCCAAAATGAAAAAAAATCGCCAAAATGAAAAAAAAAAATCGCCAAAATTAAAAAAATCACCAAAACGAAAAAAAAAACAGAAAAAAAGAAAAAAATTGCCTAAATGAAAAAAATCGCCAAAATGAAAAAAATCACCAAAACGAAAAAAAACAAAAAAAATCGCAAAAAAAAAATCGCGAAAAAACCCAAAAAAAAAAACAGAAAAAATCGTCAAAATGAGAAAAATCTCCAAAATGAAGAAAAGCCCAACAACAGAAAAAAATCGCCAAAATGAAAAAAACCTCCAAAAACAGACAAAATCGCCAAAACGAGAAAAAAGCGACAAAACTGAAAAAATCGTTTTAACTGAAAAAAACTTCAAAAAAAGCAAAAAAACCTTCCTTTCGTGCGCGATTCAAAGTCGCACTTAACTGATTTTTTTAGTATTAAAGGAATTAAATGAAACTAAGTTTTTGCTTATTTCGTTCTTGCTTTTTTCACTTAACATATTTTATGTATTTTTTAAAGAACTAGATTGGTAACAATAATCAGAAAAATCCAAAATTATGACTCCAGGGTTGGAAAACTTACACTTTTTGTTTTTTTTTCTTTTTCTTTATAAATTGAATATATTTTATGCTTCTGAAAGAAAAGTTTGGTGTATGAAATTTGAAAAATGAAAATTATGGAATTAGATGGAAACTTTAAAAAAATGATAAATTTTTTCACAAAACAAATATGTATGTACGTGTCTGTATACTATATATATGTACGTACGTTGGTAAAGGGTATATAAGATTCGGCACAGCCGAATATAGCACTCTTACTTGTTTTTATGGACGTAACTATTAAATATTTCACAAAGTGTCGTAAGTCTAAGGCTTTATGAATATAACACCAAATAAAGATGGATTTGGATAAAATTTTTATACCCTTTACCAACAAAAATGGTAAAAGGGTATATATAGGTTTGTCATTCCGTTTGTAATTTCTATAATATCAATGAGCGACCCATATAATATATATATTCTGGATCCTTATGCATAGGGAAGACGAATAAGCGATGTCCGTCTGTCCGTCTGTCCGTCTGTCCGTCTGTCCGTCTGTCCGTCTGTCCGTCTGTCCGTCTGTCCGTCTGTCCGTCTGTCCGTCTGTCCGTCTGTCTGTACGTGAAATCGGTTTTCCGAAGCTCCCAGAAGAGCTAGAGACTTCGTTCTTGGACTGGTGTGTCAGAAATTTTCCAAAATAGATTGGTATTGAAATTCAGCAAAATCGGGCAGACGATTGCAGAGCTGGAAAACTTAAACTTCATTTTGCCATATAAAAGTAACTCCCGAAAACAAATTTTTATTTTTTTTTAATAAATGTACATATTTTACACTTCAGTACGACTAAAATTGGAATTTTAAATTAAAAAAATACAAAAAAATTAAAAAGACGTTTCCAGGGTTGGAAAACTTTAACTTTTTGTGTTATGTAAAATTAACTATGTCTAAAACTATATTAGTATTTTCTCGAGAACCGTAAGAGCTACAGACCTGAAATTTGGACACAGTGTGTAGACTTTTGGCCGCTACAACAACAAATACATGAGAATTGGAAATTAAAGGGTGTTCCAAAACGAGCAACGAAAAATTTTAAAATCCCATGTAGTATATATACAATTGTATGTATATACACTTGAAATTTGTAAGGTTAGTGTATTTTTATACAGACTACAAAAATTAACACAAAAATTTAAAAAAATTTAAATTAAAGGGTGTTCCATCAGTTAATGCAATTTTGACTATGTAATTTTGACAATTTGCTGTATCTTGGAAACCGTAAGAGCAAAACTCTTGAAATTTTCAAAAACGGTAAAACTGAAAAAATAAAAAATTATAAAATCGCCAAACCGAAAAAATCGCCAAAAACAAGAAAAAATCGCCAAAACGAAAAAAAGCACCAAATTAAAAAAAAAAATTATAAAACTAAAATAAATCGCAAAAAAACGGAAAAATGCTAAAATGAAAAAAAAATCGCCAAAACGAAAAAAAAAGAAAAAAATCGCCAAAATGAAAAAAAAATCGCCAAAATGAAAAAAATCACCAAAACGAAAAAAAACCCTAAAAAACAGAAAAAAATCGTCAAAGTGAAAAAAAATCGCCAAAACGAAAAAAAACCCTAAAAAACAGAAAAAAATCGCCAAAATGAAAAAAATCGCCAAAAAAAGAAAAAAACCTAAATAACAGAAAAAAAATCGCCAAAACGAAAAAAAGCACCAAATTAAAAAAAAATTTCTAAGACTAAAATAAATCGCAAAAAAATTGAAAAATTGCTAAAATGAAATCAAAAATCGCCAAAATGAAAGAAAATCGCCAAAATGAAAAAAAATCGCCAAAATGAAAAAAATCACCAAAACGAAAAAAAAACCTAAAAACAGAAAAAAATCGCCAAAATGATAAAAAAAATCCCAAAATGAAAAAAATCACCAAAACGAAAAAAACCCAAAAAAACAGAAAAAAATCGCCAAAATGAAAAAAGCACTAAATTAAAAGAAAATTTCTAAGACTAAAATAAATCGCAAAAAAACGAAAAAATTGCTAAAATGAAAAAAAATCGCCAAAATGAAAAATATCGCTAAAACGAAAAAAAAAACCTAAAAAACAGAAAAAAATCGCCAAAATGAAAAAAAATCGCCAAAATCAGAAAAAAAAATCGCTAAAACGAAAAAAAAACTAAAAAACAGAAAAAAATCGCCAAAATGAAAAAAAATCGCCAAAATGAAAAAAAAAAATCGCCAAAATTAAAAAAATCACCAAAACGAAAAAAAAAAACAGAAAAAAAGAAAAAAATTGCCTAAATGAAAAAAATCGCCAAAATGAAAAAAATCACCAAAACGAAAAAAACAAAAAAAATCGCCAAAAAAAAATCGCGAAAAAACCCAAAAAAAAAAACAGAAAAAATCGTCAAAATGAGAAAAATCTCCAAAATGAAGAAAAGCCCAACAACAGAAAAAAATCGCCAAAATGAAAAAAACCTCCAAAAACAGACAAAATCGCCAAAACGAGAAAAAAGCGACAAAACTGAAAAAATCGTTTTAACTGAAAAAAACTTCAAAAAAAGCAAAAAAACCTTCCTTTCGTGCGCGATTCAAAGTCGCACTTAACTGATTTTTTTAGTATTAAAGGAATTAAATGAAACTAAGTTTTTGCTTATTTCGTTCTTGCTTTTTTCACTTAACATATTTTATGTATTTTTTAAAGAACTAGATTGGTAACAATAATCAGAAAAATCCAAAATTATGACTCCAGGGTTGGAAAACTTACACTTTTTGTTTTTTTTTCTTTTTCTTTATAAATTGAATATATTTTATGCTTCTGAAAGAAAAGTTTGGTGTATGAAATTTGAAAAATGAAAATTATGGAATTAGATGGAAACTTTAAAAAAATGATAAATTTTTTCACAAAACAAATATGTATGTACGTGTCTGTATACTATATATATGTACGTACGTTGGTAAAGGGTATATAAGATTCGGCACAGCCGAATATAGCACTCTTACTTGTTTAATTTATTTTTAAATTAAGTTAAATTAGATGTAAATATATAGAAAAAATAAATTAATTAAAATTATTTATTTATCGTTCTATTAGAAATAAGTGCAAGGAGGAAGCTAGAAACTCCTCGAAAGTTTTGTGTGCTACATTTGATATGCAGCAAGTCATCAACATTCCAATAACAATAGATAATGCAATATGTTATAAGAGACGTCTATCGGCTTACAACTTAACAGCACATGGCATGAAGGAAGCAGCAACAGAGGCGCTTCTGAAGTGCCAACTGCAATTTATCTTTACCTAAAGAAATGTGATGACAACGGCTACAAAAATTTTATTTTTTTTCCGACGGCTAAGGCAGTCAAAACTTAAATTTCGTAATGACTGCTTCTTTAATCTATATGTGAGCTTCTCCGAGAAAAGGGACCTAGTATGTGGAAATGAAGTTTTGAGAAAAACGAATTTAAAAAATTAAATTTTAATGTTTTTCTCATTTGGATCGATTTTGACACACACCCTATTTTTAACACATTAGCTCCCTTTTCTCGGAGAAGGTCGCATACAGTAAATAATTCAAAAACTATTGAGAGTATAGAATTATGAATATCAATACCTTGTCACGGTTAAAATGAAGCCGATTCAGCACAAAGTCCAATAAACTATGCTTTAAAAAAGGCTGGAGACATTCACGTTCCAAGTCAAGTAAATTCTATAACTTCATTAGCGTGAAGAAAGAAACAATATGAAGTAATATATCAAGTATATATTAAAAACTGTCAAAAGGCCTTAAGCCTCTATATACACGAATGGACGATTAAGAAAAATCTCTAAATTGTACTGAAATGGCTGAGTATAAAATTTAAAAAGCGAGCCCACGGAACTCTTTTTTAAGTATAAACATGGTGACGACCCCTACCGTTCATTGACAATAAAGCGGTCTACATACAAATTTTTGCCAGCCGAAATTTCAAACCTCAACATGAGTCCTGTTAAAATATCTCAAACTAAATATAATGATTTGATTTCGTTAACGACTGGTGATAATCCAGTTACCAAACTCTCAGAGCATGTATTATTTTATAAATCGCTATCGTATTAAATAACTCTTTTAACTTACATTTTTATTTTATCCAAAAGCTCCTGCGAAAATACAAATGCAAAATGTAGTACGTTTTTTTATGAATATCTATGTATTTTGTTCTTGGATTTCACAAAAAACTCAGAAAATTTGCATTTGGACTTTCGCAAGATCGTTTGCATCTAATACTGAATTCCGACTCTTAAAATCAAAGAATTTTGCAAAAAGAATTTTTATATTTTTTATACTATAAAAGCAGAGCTGTTAAATTTCGATTACGATTATTAATCAAGTAGATTACATTTTAAAAAGAATCGTAATGATTATATAACTGCCTTTAAAAGAATTGCTGATAAATAATTGATTACGATTACTAATAATCGACAAGTAATCTGAATTACTTAAAATTACTAAAAATGATCAAAAAGACTCAAAAGTAGTCAAAAAATAATCCGATTACTTCTAAGGATTACTTTTGATTATTTATTAAGGATCAAAAGTAATCTTTGAAAGTAGTCGCATTACTTTTTGATTACATTTGATTATTTGTGGTTATTTTTAGTAATTTTAAGTAATTCAGATTATTTTTTCATTATTAGTAATCGTAATCACGATTACTAAGTAGGAAACTGAATATTATCGTAATTTAATCATTACTTCAACTTTAAAAAAAAGTAATCAAATTAGTAATCATTACGATTAGTAATCATTAGTAATCATTAGTTAAAACAGCGACGATATGTATGGTGTGCATTAGAATAGTTCGATTTTGAAAAATATAAGAATAATGGATAACTTACGATTCTGGAGTTGAGAATATTTTTTAATTCCATAATATATGTATTAGTTTTTATTTCTTATTATTTAATAAAAATTTTTAATTATAAAATTTATGTTTGCACATTTGAAAACAAAAAGCAAAACATTAAATCCCAACACAAATGCAAATTGTTTTATAATTAAAATTAATTTGTACATAGTTTGTTTCTTTTTTATTAAACTTTATGTTTTTCTTCAGTTTACATACGTTGCATATATAAAACTAACTTTAATTTTATTTTTTTTTAGTTCCAGAAACTGCTCCTCATGGCATGGAGGCCATACAATTCAACCGTACCTCAGTATTCTTAAAATGGCAGCCACCGAATCCAAATCGAACGATAAATGGTAATTTATAGTACTTTTTACTTTAAATAAAATATGTTTTATTTCAGACTTTTACAAAAGCAAAAAATCATTAAACAAACCACTAATATTTTCTCCTTTCTATTTTTCTATTTCTTTTACCTTTGTTGCTTGTTTGCCAACATCATTTAGGTATTTTAACCAATTACAATGTGATTGTCAGAGGTTTGGACGTTCATAATACAACACGCATTTTTAAAAATATGACAATAGATGCCAGTTCGCCAACCCTGTTGCTGGCCAATCTAACCACAGGTGTCACCTATTATATAGCCGTAGCAGCAGCCACAAAAATTGGTGTTGGTCCTTTTAGTAAGCCAGCAGTGCTGCGCATGGATCCCAGAACGCAATCATTAGATACCGGCTACACCAGGTACATACACACGAGTTTATTTATTTATGTATGTCTGCGGCTTAGCAGAGTAAAAACTTAACAACATCATTTCTATTTATTGTTGTTGTCACTCAGCAGAGTGACTTTATTCAAGGCAGTGTAAAATTAGTTAGTGGTTTTGTTTCTTTTCATATGGTTTTTGCAGATATCCCATCAGTCGTGACATAGCGGATGATTTTTTAACCCAGACATGGTTTATCGTTCTACTGGGTTCCATAATAGCTATTATAGTTTTTCTATTTGGTGCTTTGGTCTTATTTAAACGTTATCAATTCATCAAACAAACTTCATTGGGCAGTTTACATGGTAAGTTAACATTAAAAATATTTATATTAAAACTTAATAATGATATGTAGGTACACGCAAAGAAAAAATATGGTTGAGGTAACCATAATCAAACAGCAATATACTATGATTGAACTATATGGTTGCAGTCAAATCATGTTATTGTCAATGGAAAAGCAAAGTTTAAATAATATTATTTTCTGAGTTAATAATAATATTATCTACAAGAACAATTAACTTTGTTATACCTAATCTTATTATTGTAAACAAGACAACACTATTGTTAGATGTGACTAAAATATAATTGAGACTTACCATACCATGTTCTAATATTATAATAATATTGTTAAATACGACCATAGTATTATTTTATGCAGTAATAATATTTTGTTTTTTAATCATATATTTATTGGCAAATCTTTTGTTTAAAACAGCTGTGCGATAAATCCGAAATAAAAATAAATTAATATTGTTGAAATAAAATGTATGTATGTATGTATAGAAATGTATACTTACATATATATGTGTACACAAAATACAGCCATACATACATACATATGTACATATTATTCTTATTTATCTACCCTTTTGTTTATACTTTTTTTTTTATTTCACACCACGCGTGCACTACCGGTAGCTTACAAACGAAACACTGAACTGACAGAAGATGTTTCTGAAGAAGATTTTTTTAAACTTAACATAGTATGGTTTTGGATAACATTATATTGTTATTTTCATCATATTATTTTTACACAATAATACAAATTATAATGTAGTCATAAATTTTTAACAAAACTATATTGTTACACTCTAACCATATCGCACTTTCTATGAATATAATAATGTAATTATTAAATTCAAACATTACTCTGTTTATCGTAACGAAATTAATGTTTAAAATAACAATAACAAGTTTTCAACGACCACACATTTGTTTCAGATAACATAATATTGTTTTCTCAACCATTTTACAACCATATATTTTCTTTGCGTTTATAGATATGCGGTAAAGCAGGTTTTTTTAAATACGAGGTGGATAAATAAGTCCGTGACTTTTTAAATGAACTACAGTTTTTTTTTGCAAAACAAAAATTTGTTTTTTAACATAATCTCCTTTTAACTCAATACACTTAGTCCAACGTTTCTCCAGTTTTTTTATCCCTTCCAAAAAATAGGACTTTTGGAAGTCCTTAAAATAGGCATTTCTGTGGTCAATAATTTAATCGATTGAGCTAAATTTCTTTCAACCGAACCATTTCTTTCGGTTTGGAAATAGGAAGTAGTCACTAGGGGCTAAATGGGGTACCAATTCGTAGCCCAATTCATAGAGTTTTGTCATTGAGACAGCACACTTGTGCAATCGTGCATTACCCTGCAGGAAATGTCAATAGTAAAATTATACTGATTATCTATTGACGATGTCACCAGTACTACTGACAAATTATACCCCAACTAATGCTATCTACTTTTGACATTTAACACATGCTTGTCCTACGAAATCTACCAGTAGACTGCGTCAATACTGACTAGGTAGTTCTTGTGGCACCATATAGCGAAAATGTCAATAGTTAGATTGTACTGACTTACTATTGACGATATCACCACACTGTGGGAAATGTCCGTAGTAAAACTGTACTGATCAATAGTAAAATTATATTGAATAATTAAGTATGGATCTGAAAGTGTGACAAATCCTTAACTTATGGCACAAAATCTTTTACAGGGTCAAAAAAAATTTCGTAATTAGCACTTTCACTTGAAATTTTTTAATTTTCTATTTTTTATACAATATGGATTGTTATTTTATTTCTTGTTTTTGTAATTTCTTTTGTGTCGTTTTTTTAATTATTGTTCAATACACTTACATTAACCTTTTAATTTGATTTCTTAAGCTAATTTTTATAATCACTTAAATTTTGTTTGACGCCACTTTTATTTTCAACAAACCAATAAAACATTAAGAAGAAGCATAGTTGTGTGTATGTGAAAAAATGTTTTCCAAGCATCAGAAACAATATTAATATGTAGACGCTCCGTTGACAATGTCACCAAAATAGTCGACAAAAGTGGTGACTTGGGGACACTTTACCCCACGTTTCCTTCAGGGTATGGTCAATTGAAAGCAAACGCAGCACCCATCCTGCAGACAACTGATCATTTAAAATCGAAACCACTCTGCCATACAAAGTGCCTATGGTATTAACAATCTCACGTACTTTTACTCTTCGATCGGCCAACACCATATCGTGGATTGTTTCGACATTTTATGGTGCACTGACCTCAATTGGCCGTCCAGAACGTTCAGCGTCTTTGTACTTGTGCGACCACAACGAAAGTCAGTAAACCACTTTTTTACAATTCAAATCGAAGGTGCAGAGTCCCCATAGTATTTGTTGAGCTATTCCATGGTTTGATTGGCGGTTTTTCTTCACAAAAAATAATGTTTAATGAGCACTTGAAATTCACTTTTTTCCATTTTAGGAAAATAAACCAGGTTGTATATTTTGAACAGCTGTTAAATGCAAAATAAATGTCAACACTTGCTCAAAATTTTACAGAAGTCTAATAACAGGTTCTAAAGTGTGGAACAATGTTGCATTTCATATAACGACGACGGAAGTTCAAAAATTCACGGACTTATTGATACGCCCGCGTATAACAACCCAGCAAACATTTTTCAAGATTTTGTAATGGCTAGTAGTCTTTTAATGACTTACAAAGTAATGAGTGGTACTTATATAATTATTTTATGTATTGTAATGAATAAAATAACAGCTTATTTATATCATTACGTGAAAATACTTATTGCAGTACTTTCCAGCTAATAATGAAATATATCTAGAGAAACATTTATTGATCGTAAAAATAAGCTTCGAAAACAACTTTGGTTTACTATAAATTTTATGACAAAATTTAAATATTTTCGCATATTCTTCAATATACATATTTTCTGTGTAGAATGATGATTTTTAACAATTTTATAATTTTGTTACAAAATTCTATTTATTTTTATTAAAAAAAATTGCCAATTAACTTTTGAATAATTTGAGGCAAATAGTAATTTACAAAATTTTGCATATTTTTAAGCAAAAAATACCCCATTACATTTTGAATACAATAAGGCAATCGGTAATCCATTAACTTTTAAATGTTTGTAGACAAAAAGTATACGGTATGACATACTTTTTGAACTTCTTAACCAAAAATAATAATATTGAATAAAACACAAGTTATTAAGGAAATTATTGTCATTTATTTTTATTATTATGATAATATGTATTGTATGGTTCAATTATGTATGAAAGAAAATAACGGCCAACTGGCGGCACACCTCCATCCCATGGTCCAATTTTTCGACGACGCTGAGGCATAATTGAGGTTCTATGCCAACGGTGTCAAATCACATGATCTTGGCGGCCAATTGACATCGCCACCACGTTCGATAACACGGCCATTGAATTTGTTGCGCTAAAGAGCCATTGTTTCGTTAGCTGTGTGGCAAGTGGCACCGTTCTGTTGAAACCAAATATCGTCCACATCCATATCTTCCAATTTGGGCCATAAAAAGTTCCTTATCATCTCACGATAGCGAACACCATTCACAATAACTGCCTGACCGGCCTGATTTTGGAAAAAAATACGGCCGGATGATGCCGCCAGCCCATCAACCGCACCAAACAGTCACTCTTTGTGGGTGCATTTGTTATTCGACAATCACTCTTGGATTATCATTCGCCCAAATGCGGCAATTCTGCTTATTGACGAATTCCCTGAGGTGAAAATATGCTTCCTTTCACTTTTAGGAATACGATGACCTGAAATTCACAATTTACAGGTCCTTGCGCATCTGCAAAGTACAAGTTTGCATATTGTACAGTTTGACACGCATTATCCAAAAACTATTATTTGACTTATTTGGTAAAATATTTGGCGGCTTCAAACGGTAGTCTTAAGTGTCATAGTGGAAGTTTAAAATAGTTGTTCTCAAAAAGTTTTGCTATAAATGTCCCTGATAATCTTAAAAAGCAAGTGCTATAGTGACAATAGCACGCAGACAAGCTGAGAAGCCAACTACGTTTGTACACCACTTGAATTTAAATAATACAATCTCTTTCAAGATAATAATGCTCCACAGTACACACTCATTCATTTCGTAGATAAAAATAAAAAACACATTAAAATTTTTATCGTTTTAAAGTTATAAAAATATGTTAACAAATGGTACTAAAAATATTTAAGACGCAATTTGGCATCACAAGAGGGCACTTAATCCACAAAATACTCATCGCAAGGGAATAAAATACTTATATGAACATAAAACATAATGAAAAAAGTAAATGCAATAAAAAGCAAATGCTAGTTTCCTATGGATTTTTTTTTCTACAACTTCTGTGAAACATTTTTATGCACTTTCCTTAAAACCTAAAATTAAACAATTGAACGCTTTAAAATCGTAAATAATATAGATTTAAAAGTTTAAAAATCTACGAAAAATTAAACATATAATAACAAAAATTAAAAATTGTAAAAACCCCCGATATATCCAGAAAAGATGTGATATCTTCTAAACGGCTGGACCGATTTTCTTTCAAACAAAATCAAAATCGGTCCAGCCGATTGGGCTGTACGTGGACATAGACAGACACACACATACACACATATACAGATACACAGAGACAGAGACACAGACACACACTACAAACTAATAACACCCTTTTTTTTTGTCGGGGGTTAAAAATATGTATTTATATATTTATGTACTTAAAAAGTACCCTTTGAAGAAATTAACTTTGAGACAAATGCTTTTAGAAAAGTATATTCCAAAAATATATTTTTGAAAAATTTTTTTAAAGCACCTTTTAAAATAAGTACCTTCTCTTTTTTGTAAAAAAGTAGTCTTAAAAAAGTATCGTTGCTAAAAATTACCTTTTAAGATAATTTACCTTTTAAACAAACTTCCTTTAACGAAAGTAGGCTTTGGAAAATTAAAATTTGTGATAAAAGCAACTTTTGATGAAATAGCTTTCGAAAGAACTATCTTTTGAATTCATCATAGTTATTTTGATCAAAAAAATTTACAAAATATCTCACAAAAGAAAGTAAATTTTAAAAGAGTATCTTTCATAGTAACTATATTTTGAAAACAAAAACATTTAAGTGAAAAGCAAAGTTTTTTGCTCATGAACACAGTTTTTACTTAATTTTAAAACGTACTCAACAATTACAGAAAATAATAACATTTATGATTTGTAAGCCAAATTGTATGTGATAATTATTAATGAATAAATAACAGCAAAAGTTAATTGTAAATATTGTGACAAATACTAGCATAACGTAACAACTAGCTGTATTCGAAGGTCGCTTATAAAAAAGCTTTCAGCAAATTGTAATACGATGAATCAAAACAATTCACATATTTCATTTGCACTGAAAAACTGAGTATAGAGCAGAAATCTACATCAACTTACACCAAACACATTAGACGAAACATAAGAACGCTAATAATGAAGGTGTGGCGGTCTTGAAAAACAGCATAGTGTTCCGTTATGCTGTTTTCAAAATGTTCGTTTCAGAACATTTACAATTAACTTTTGTGTTATATGTTCAGGTAAAAAATATCACATGTAATTTGGCTTACAGTGCGATACAAACTCTAGTCTGATTGAATCATAAATATAGAAATAATTTCTGTTTTTGCGTAAATTTATGCACATTTTTTATAAAAATGTTATGGGTATTCTTGGAGAATAATTTTACGCTTTGTTCTATATCTAATTTTTTCCCCAAAATATTCAATTTCATGACAATTTTTATAGGTCGTAAGCAAATTTATGATATAACAGTAGCATCCTTATAAATCGTACAAAGTTAAATCGAAAATCCCAATAATTAGTAACAAACAAAGAAGCATTTGCCTCCTCATACATGCGAATATTTGGTCAATACAAAGTCTTTTTGACCTCTTATTAATCAAAATTAGTAGTGCAACAAAACCTGTTAAATCAAAAGCCCCTGTAACTCATAAAACTAATGGCAGCTTTCTTTGTTGCAGGACATACTTTTTGAAAGCTATCAATGCAAAAAATATTTGTATGGAAAACTGTTTTATAAATTCAAATAATTATTATTATTTTCCTATAAATCAAATTTATATGCACCCATTTTGCGTATGTCGAGTTGAATATTCGCCAACGACAGTGTTCTCCTAGATTAACCTTCATAGGGTCTTCGGGTCAATTTTGACCCATTTTATGAGAAAACAAGAATTTTTTACTAAAATTAGTAATGCATGTTTTTAATATTTTATGACTTTTATTTAATATTAAATCTGAAAAGCTAAATTAGGTTTTCGGAAATATAAAATTGCAAAAAAACCATCTATGAAATTTTTTACACTTAAGGTCTTCAGGTCAAATTAGACCCGATGATCAGATGAGGAAGAAACTTGTTCAGAAACTGAAGATAACTTGGAATATGCTCACTCATCTGAAAGTTCTAGTGGAAGTGATGGTGACATTGAGTCTACTCCGGCGATTACATCGAAAAATGGCGAAATAAGATATTTCAAGGAACCGTTTATAAATAGAACTGGAAGTATCCAAGCAGAGAACATTATCAGTATGACTCCAGGCTTGACTCGTTATTCATGTTCAAGAATTACAAAGGAAGAGTTTTCTAGCTTCCAATTATTTTTCCCACCTCCTCTGATGCACATTATTTTGAGACATACAAATAATGAAGGTAAACGGTTTTTTGGTGATGATTGGACCAGTACTGTTGGCTGGAGTGTATAGGTCAAACCATGAAAGTACGGAAAATTTGTGGGATTCGGAAAAGGGTAGACCAATTTTTAGAGCAATCATGCCATTGAAAAGATTCAAAAGTATTTCAAGAGTGATACGATTTGACAATAATACGAATTTTAGATAAATTTGCACCGATACGTGAATTATGGAATGCATGGGTTGAAATATTGCCCAAACTTTATAATCCATCTCAAGATGTAACAGCCGATGAGCAGCTGGTGGCATTCAGAGAAAGATGTCCTTTCCGGCAATATATACCATCGAAACTAGCTAAATATGGTTTAAAATTTTGGGTGCTTTGCGACTCTGCTACAGGTCGAACAAGGGTCTATGCCTGAAAAAAACCAAGGCATGCGTGTAGTTCTCGATTTGACAGTTGGTCTGAAAGGTCATAATGTGACTGCAGATAATTTTTTTACGTCTTATCGATTAGGACAAAAATTGCTAGAAAAAAATCACTTTATTGGGAACTATACGTAAAAATAAGGCTGAATTACCGCCGGAGATATTGGCAACCAAAAGCAGATCTGTGTTTTTATCATTATTTATTTTTACAGAGGGTACAACTCTCCTCTCATATATTCCTAAAAAAAATAAGTCTGTGAATCTTCTCAGCACTTTGCATCACAGCCCAGAAGTCAGTAATCGTGAAGACAAAAAACCGCAGATAATATTAGATTACAATAAATGTAAAGGAGGGGTAGATTTGCTGGGTAAAGTTGTGTCATGTTTTACTTGTAAGAGAAAGACTAATCGGTGGCCTCAAGTGGTGTTCAGTAACATGATAGATATTTCAGCTTATAATGCTTTTGTGATGTTTAAAGCGGCCAACTATGGCTGGAAAGAAAATTGTTTTGCCAAAAGTCGACACTTTTTAGAAAATTTAGGATTACAACTTACTATGCCTTATATAAAGTGCCGAAAAACTTTACCCAGAGCCCCATTTTCTAGAGGAATTGCACAAAAGCTGCGTTATGTAGGTGAGCAGCCGTCAACTTCGACCAAACCTAAAGAACCAGTTAAAAATGCAACCAAAAGAAGTCTATCCCAGCTATGCCCTAAAACAGATAATAAAACACCACTAGTATGTATAACTTGCAAAAAATTTGTATACAAACTGCACTGTGAAACAATAACTTTATGCAGCGAATGTAACCATTAGTATTAAATCATTTTATATCACATCCCATGTACATATACTACTTGAACTAACTATGTATGTGGCATACACTTTATAAATAAAATAATAAATGTTAAAAAATACATCTCACATACATATACTGGATCTAGCTAGAACTATATAAACTCTTATAAAACCAAAATAAAGTTAAATTTTATTAAGGGTCAATTCTGACCCGAAGAGCGTTAGCGTCAACAATTTTAAAGACCCTATGAAGGTTAAGGAAAATAGGACAAATAATAGTTTAACACAACACCATAAACATCAATTTAATATAGGCCAAGCCAGCTCATCACATGTTCACGACTTACTATTAAAATGTGCAAAAAGAATGGAAAATTAAAGCTTCAAACCCCTTTTCAAAAAAGTTTGTACGTAAACTTTCAAAGTTCGGTTAAAAAAAACTATTTTTTTTTTGTTGTTTTCTCTGGAAAAATCAGTCATTTACATCTAGTTGCTCTCAAAAATTATTAATTTTGCAAATGCGATCAAAGCTTCAAAAATTTAATATGCCTCATTGACACCAGAGGCGCTGCAACTTTGCTTTATTTAAAAAACTTGCAAAACTCATAGTTGTAAAATAATGAAAGTTTCCTCTATCCTCTAACTTTTTCCTCCCCTCCCGTTTTCTTTGTCACTAGCCCTTTCATAGAGAAGGTAACACCTATTAGTAGTAGTAGGTAGGCATTCATTTCCTGAGTGTGACTTCTCTTAAAAAGAGTATATATATAAAGTAAAAATCCTGGTGATATATCGAAGAATACCTCATATATAATGAAGGCGGATGTAGTGAAGCAAAGGGGTGATGCTAATTATGTATAAAATGTTTTTTTTTTGTAAAAACATTTTTTTTTTTGTAAAAAACCATTTTATTTTATTTATTGAAACTATAAATTTTTTCTAAGTTCTTTAAGAAGACTTATCACTTACTGTATACAATAAGCCCATTAAAAAGAAGACAAATCTGTAAGGCATTTAAATAAAATAAATATAATAATTTCTTAGCTGGCAAACAAAAGCTCCACTTTAGTATAATTATTTATTTATTTAATTTGAAAAAAAAACTTTGCATTTAAAACAAAAGCAAATTTATTAAGAAGGAAGTAAAGTAATAAAATAAATTAACGAGTATGATTTAAACAAACAAAACAAGGGCCAATAAAAAATGTTTTTTATAACAAACACAATCATAGCCAATTGAAAAACTAAAAGTAATATTATTTTCTATATTTAAACATGTTTAAGTAAAATGGATTTTTTTTAATATCCTTTTTCCCATTTTATTTCAGGCAATCACGCAATTGGTGCTGTACGAAAGTTTCCCACTCTGCCATTAAATGCCAGCGGTGGCGGTGGTGTTTGGATTGATCCTGCAGGTGGTGTTTGGCGTCAAGCCAACACAAGTTCATGCACAACAAAGGAACCCCTACCGGATTATTCCCAAGTAACAGGACAAACAGCTCAGCAGTTACAGCAACACGAAATGCCTTTGCCAGATTACGAAAGGTAAGAGCAAAACAAAACGTTCCTTTTATGCCATTTCAATAATTCATAATTATTATGTGCTTTATTTGTTTTTTTCTGCTTTGAAAAAATAAAATAAAATTAAATAAAATAAAGTAATAATAAAGAAGAAAAGAAGGTTAAATTTGTGAAAAAGAACGCTGTTTAATAAGCCTTTTGTTAGCAAGAATTGTAATGAAAATATTCATTATAAATTGTTTTATAATTTTACAAATGATATCAAGCTCTTGCAGAACTTCATTTAAAACGACTTATCGGTACTTGCTCTAAGAATCATAAATAAAATTTTTTTACATAAAGTTACGCATAGAATTTTTAATGAAGCTGAATTTCTAATACAGAAATTCTAGTATTAAATGTACAACAAAAAACTCTCTGCTGGAAAAGCAAATTCTTTTGAACTAAAGCGTAAATAATTCTGTGGCAATAAGGAAAAAGTGCTTAAGTCATATTTGACTGTTTTGCAGGAGAGCACTGTTAAGCGTTCAAGTCGATTTTCAGAAATTTATTTCTTTTACATGTAAATTGGAAAATTCTCTGTTAATCTTTATTTTTTTTAAACAAACATCGTTCTACAAACGACTTAAATAGTACTTTTAAGTTGAAATATACCAAAGTATAAGCTAAATTAAGCTATTATTCCAAATGAGATTAGAAGTCTAAAAAAGATAAGCCGCAATTCAATTTGCTATAACTTCTTGAAAAATCGCACAAATTAATTCAGATTTTGACCAGGGTTACTTTCAAATATGCAAATTACGGATCTACCATTAACTCAAAATTAGCTTATCTCGACTTAAGCACTTTTTCCTATTCGCCACAGAATTAATTTAAGCTTTTTATGAATTTATAGACGGAAAGGAAAATCAGTTCATATGAAAATAATTTAATATTTTGAAATGTTAGATTTGTTCAAAAGGCTTACTTACAGCCTTATTTATAAAAATTATTGAGGCTTTATAAAGGGTTCTTAACACAATAAAATTATCTGAATTTTTGGATATAGCAAGCCAAAAATTAACAGCTTAAATATAAGATTAGTCTAAATTTTCGTAATCCTGCTCTTCGATTAAGTCCATTTGGTCCAATATCTTGCTTGTTAATCTTATATCTTTTGAATAGTGTTAGATATTACTTTGGGATTTTGGCATTTTATCCACAAAGCGCAGGATCTTACTTGAAGGCAGATTTAAAAAAATTTAAAACTTGTTAATCTTAGGTTAGAGAACACTTCGGCCACTGTGTATTCACTTGAGAATTTTGAGGAATATTTTGATTGTTGATTCGAATGGGGGAACAAGTACATTGATTTTATTTAAATTTATTAATTTTAAAAAGTGAAACATGTTTATTATGATTATATTTAAATAGTTTAATAAAAATATTGATTTGTGGTATCAATGATAAGATAATTCTTTTGAAATTGTTAAATATTTATCAATGGCGGAAAATTCGCGTTAATTTTTGGACACCATTTATTAGTTGCATTCAGTTAGGAACCTAAGCAAATATAAACTCTCTTTTGAGACACTTTGTTCTTAACCAGCATCGCTTTAAGTTAAAGTAAAACTTTACAATAGGAAATCTTTGTATATGTTGGATAAAATCCTACTTTTAACTGATTTTAAATCGTTATAATGGCATTAAGGGCATTTTTGTCTTCTTCTGAGAACGTCGAATCAAATACACAGAGAAAACAGTGCCTAATAAATACCTCATAGAATAGAACAAAATTAATAAGATATATATATGGTTTTTTTTTCAATAAGGAAATTTTATTAATTTAATAAGGAACACCTTTTTGAAAAAATCAAGAAGAAATCTTCTAGTTTTTATTAGGTTATCGTATTTATTTTTTTAATAAGATTTTCTTCTAGTTTGTACTAGGCGACCTAATGAAAAATAAAAAATAAATTGTGTCTTTATTCTCTGTACTTATGTATTTTCATTTAAATTATATACCATATACATACACACGTATGTATGTATGTAGTATATTGTATATGTTATTTATTTATACATACATACATACACATTATGTTATATTCTTAACTAACTTACTCACCAAGTATTGAACCAGCAAACTTCTGACTGATAGACAAGCACTCCTACCCAATATGCTAACAAGCAGCCTGAATAACCATTGAAATTATTATGCACACATTCTTATACAAAAGTGAAAAACATCATGAAAGATAGTTTCTCTATGTTTATTCTTAGATATGAAATAACAAGAAACTTAATAAAATCAAGATGATTTCCTTGTTAAAAAAATCAATAAGATGCTTTACACATAGTCATATAGGAATATAATAAAATCAAGAAAAAGACCTTGTTGAAAAAATCAATAAGGTAACCTAATAAAATCAATAAGAAATCCAAATAGTTTACAATTTATAAGAAAACCTAATAGAATCAAGAAGTTTTTCTCTATGAATTGTTGTTTTGGTGCCAAAAATAATAAATTGAGTAAAAAAAGTTGTGAACAATAAGATTTCTTCTCGATTTTATGTGGTTTTCTTCTTGATAAAATTAATAAGATCTACCACATAAAATTTAGAAGGAATTTCTATGAAAAAATCTTCGCTTCTTTCTGCTGTGATACCCATCAGCCTAAAAACGTTTCATAGAGAAGATTATCTGGATTCTATTAGGCAATTTTTTCTCTTTGTAGCTTTCCGAAATATATAAAAAAGCTTGTTGAACTCTTCAAGCATTTTCTGAAGTAAAAGCACGGCTTCTGTTCAAGTTACAAAAATAGTTTTTCTCTGCATTTATAAAACAACATGCAATCCAATATAAGGGAATCAAACGGTCCTCTTTTGTAAATCACAACATGCCAAATCACTGTGATTTTAAAAAATTATTAAAAGGCGAAACATTGCTTGAGTAAATTGCACCATTTAAAGCTTTGGAAGTTGGAATAAAATATTCTACTATAAATGACAAAAAATTTAAATTCAATAAAAACTTACACTTACAAGCCAGCTAGTAATAGTTTGCAATGTGAAATCCCTATGATTTTCAGAACAGGCCTGAAAAAAACTTTCTGCTTGTAAAGCTTATATAAATTATATGGAAATTATCTAAAGTTGTAGCAATCGCTGACTGACTCGTTGACTTTAATGAAAGCTCTTTTTTCACCAAAATTTGTTGTGCTATTATTCCGACTGCAATATTAGCAATATTTGGCCTCAGTTTGGTTTTGACCTAAAACCTATGACTTCTGCTTGACACAATTAACTTTATTTTCGCTCGCTAAATTGATTTTCGCAAACTACATTTTCGTCTTTCATTAGTTATCGTCGACTTCGTTTTGATAACTAATGAAAGTCTTCTCCTTTTGTTCTCATTTTTCAATAGACATGAAATAAACGAAAAAGTTTTAAAAATCTTGCTCGTTGCAAAACAAAATTTGCTTTTAACTTAATTATTGACTTAATCCGAAATATAAGGAAACCATTTAAGTAATTGCTTAGATCTTCAATTCAATCTGCTGGGAAAGATTGGTAAAAATTCTTTACAAGTTCTAGTATAAACACTTCAAAACGTTCAAAACTGACAACGTTTGTTACTTTTGCTTTTGTTTTCAAGTTTCCCCGAAAAGCAACAATAACAATAACATTTTAAAATCTGAATACAAGGATTTGTATTCAAGTGTGTGTAACAAAAAATCTTGACATTTGATTTTTCAGTAAGATATTTTAGAGAAATTTACTTTGCTTGCTTAAATTTTATTTGTAAAATTAGAGAAATATTACCACTGGCAACTGGTTGCAGCTTTTTATTTTTGAATAAATTCTTATAAGTCCGTATTATTTTTAACTTATTTCCTTTTTATTTTTTCTTTTATCTGTGTTATGGTACAACAAGCTACTAACCAAAAACATTTTGGTTTTTTCTCATTTTTTTCCTATTTATAAGTTTTTCTTTTTGCTTGTTTTTAACAGTTTTTTTTTGCCATAATTTTCTTAATTAAGTGAATTCTGGTAACTAGAAAATGAAATTATTATTTTTCTTCTCATGTTTTACCTTTAATTTCCATTATAATTTTATATATATTCTTTTTTGTTCTTTTTCCTTATATTTTGGCATATTGCTAAGAAACTCACTTGAAAGGATGTTGGAGTACTTGCAAGTTATTTTACTTAAGTGGTTTTTAATTAGTTGAATTAAAAAGGAACTGTAAACTGAAAATGAAAACCTGCGAAAATATGTTAAACATGCAGGTTTCCCTTTATGAAAATTAAATTGTGGTTCGTTATTGTTTGTTTTTTTAGTGAACAAACCAGGCATCTGTTACTTGGATGCACATTGTTTTTAACTGAAAGCAGTTTATTATCATAAAAACTTAAAACAGAGATAAGAAAAATTTTTTGATATTAGAATATTTAAATTTTGTATGCGTAGATTATTAGAGAAAAGATCTGAAATGTTTAATTAAATAAAATTTCGTAGAAGTGAAATATTTGTTAAAATATCTTTAAATTATTCTTCGGGACAGATTAATTTCTAATAAACTTTGAAATCAAAATGAAAAATTGTTTACAATTATAAATTTAATTTACAACCCAATATAGACATATACATAGACATAGACATAGACATAGACATAGAAATAGACATAGACATAGACATAGACATAGACATAGACATAGACATAGACATAGACATAGACATATACATAGACATAGACATAGACATAGACATAGACATAGACATAGACATAGACATAGACATAGACATAGACATAGACATAGACATAGACATAGACATAGACATAGTCATAGTCATAGTCATAGTCATAGTCATAGTCATAGTCATAGTCATAGTCATAGTCATAGTCATAGTCATAGTCATAGTCATAGTCATAGTCATAGTCATAGTCATAGTCATAGTCATAGTCATAGTCATAGTCATAGTCATAGTCATAGTCATAGTCATAGTCATAGTCATAGTCATAGTCATAGTCATAGTCATAGTCATAGTCATAGTCATAGTCATAGTCATAGTCATAGTCATAGTCATAGTCATAGTCATAGTCATAGTCATAGTCATAGTCATAGTCATAGTCATAGTCATAGTCATAGTCATAGTCATAGTCATAGTCATAGTCATAGTCATAGTCATAGTCATAGTCATAGTCATAGTCATAGTCATAGTCATAGTCATAGTCATAGTCATAGTCATAGTCATAGTCATAGTCATAGTCATAGTCATAGTCATAGTCATAGTCATAGTCATAGTCATAGTCATAGCCATTACATTAGATTTAAAATAACTCTAGGATATAATCAGGGATTAAAACTGCATTATGCCCTAATTTTTAAGGGCAAATTGTAAGGAGAAACTTGTTAAACCCAGTTTAATTTCGTCCCTTGGGATAATTTTATGTCAGCTTTTTTTTGATACTCGTAGGTTTTTTATTATTATTTGAGCAAAAGATTTTCTAAACGTGGCCGTACCTTTAGTACTTCCAATAAACGAGAAAAATTTTCAATGAAATAACCAATCAGTCTTAATTAACTTTTCAAATCAAGTTAATATGGCTTACTATAAGCAAATTTAAATTTCAAATAAAAATAAAATTGTAAAATATTAAACTATGAAACCTGAATAAAAAAAATTTTTCCTGAACTAAGAAACTATTTTTGATTTTTAAATATTTTGTTTCCTATTTAATTTTCTATTGTGCTAACTATTGAATTAAGTTTTATTTAAAACTTTGTTATTTCTCAATTATTCAAACAAACATTTACTTAAAATAATTTGTATTTACTATTTTTTACATATATGTATTTTTGTGTTTTTTAAATATTTTAGACTTACACCACTTAATATGCCTGATTATGCTGAAGTTGCCTGTTCAACATTTAAAATTCCAAACGGAGTAACGCATGGCCAGACCGCAAACAATGGATTACAACAACAATCATTGTACGATAGTTGTGGTGCATATGCAACAACAAATCTTGTTGCCAATGCAAAATTGTATCAGAACCATCAACAGCAACAACAACAACATCAATCTCTATGTTATGCAACCGGAAATGGAAATAATACGACAGCATCAACGATTAAAGCAATGCAACAGCAGCAACAACAGCAAGGTGCTGGTGATAATTTCGATGGCTGTTTACGAACAGGAAATGAACAAAAATTATCATCATTGTCTACATCATCACAATCGACAGCGTCAACAACAGCGGCAACAACACGCAATAATATTAACAACGATGACTATCGTTCAACAATGGGCAGTATTTCATCTGGTCTTTATTCCGCACCTCCCAGTCAACATTATTCTGTTGGTAGTGGTTGTGGCAGTGTTGGTGGTATGGGTTTTGGTAATATTGACAACAATCCCTTTGGCAACAATATGTTAACATTGCCGGATAAAATGACAGCCAGTACGGCCTCTACAGCCATACTGAGTTCATCGCCAGCTAAGGTCCAACCGCATCAAACAAAAAAATCCATGACAAATTTAAATACTGGTACAACTTTGAGTGCAAATAAAATCAACATTACAGAGAACCGTTTTGACTTAATGAATAATGAAACCTTGCAGCCTACACGTTTAAATCCTTTCAACTCGAATAGCATACAATCACAAAGTCAAAGACAACAACAACAGCAGCAACAGCAACAGCAATTGCTGGTCGCCAGTAATGCTTTGAAACAAGGACTTGGAGCTTATGCCAATACGACCTTAGCTACTCAAATGATAAATGGCGGTGGGGCGGGCACATTGCGTAGGCCACGCAACAACAAGGCATTCAAAAGTGAAAATAACATTAACTTTGGTAGTCTGTATAACAATAAAGCAACAACGAATAACACAACAATACAAACGTCGGCCAACCACAAAACTGGCTCACATTTGGATTTTCTAACCAACTCTCATGCAGATCACTTCAATGATAACGATTTCACTGCCATAAGTAATTCCACAAATCAATTGCTCAACGATTGGGCTTCGAACTCCTCCATAGCAGCTACAGAATACCATTTTGGCAGCAAGCAGCCCAACAAACAACATTTGTATATAAAATCAAAAGACGGCACATGGTCGGCTGTTTCCTCAGAAGCCTACCAAGCCTTTAAGCAGCAGCAACAGCAGCAGCAGCAGCAGCAACAACAGCCACCACCATCATATGCTCATGCTGCAGGTGATAAACTTTTACAACCTTCCCCTAGTGTTACAAACTCCTCAAACTCAAACTCCTCTACCACCAAAAACACCTCCTCTTCCACCCACTTAACTAGTTTGTACAATAATACCAACAATCATAATCAACTGCCTAACAGCAGCAGCCACCAAAGCAACAGCAGCTGTAGTAGCTCAAATTCAAATTCCTCCACTATCAACTCCACCACCGCTAGCGATAATATAATGCCTAGTCATAATAATAAGTACTTTAGTAGTTTTGGTCCCTCAGCCAATGTGTAAGTTAAATGAAAATTTGAAATCAATAAATGACGCGCTGAACTCGCAAACCGAGTTTTTAAGCTTTGTATTGTATGTATTTGTAAAGAACTCCAAACAACTCCAAAAAGCAGATTAGTTAAATTATTTGATAGTATGGAAAATTATATAATAAAAGAAAATTTAAGCAAAAACTTGTGCCATTACAATGATCACAGGGAAAATATTTAAGAATAGAAAGAAAATTTAGAGATCTGCATATTGCTGAACATATAATTTTCAAAAACTTGAGAAATCATCTACGTAACTGCATGTGGTAAGTCAAATTTTCAACTCTACAATGTTTTACAAATTTTATTTTTCGAGTTAGAAAATATTTGTTTCTGAAGCTAAAACATCGAGCTAATCTGGTTATAAATTGAAGTTGCCAGTAAGAGCAGTTACTTCTAAGAATGCACCAAATATATTTACGAGAGCAGGCTAACGCCTAAAAGACTAAAAATACAATGATTGAAGCGTAGCCGTGAATAACGTTGTAAAAGATAATGTTTCAGAAACAGTTTTTTCACTGATTACCGTAACATTTACTCTCTGGCGTTCTTCAAACATCAAACCATCCAAAATTATGCATCCTCTCGCTGTCAAAATATAATTAAAAATAGTCAGTCCGTATAAGAACTTTGTAAGTAACTAACAAAATCATTCAAACGAAATTGTCGAAAATAATTGATAAATGTAACAGAGATACTAAAAGTAAAGCTAATGCTAATTATAATTATTTTCGATACGAGAAAAAAAAAATTAAACAAAAAAAAATCTTACTTTAAAATACGTTTATTTTTAGGCTCTCCTGAAAAATTATTATTTTGACACTTACAACGTTAGTGGCGGCTAACGTTAAATTGTCGCCGTGTACTTATTTACTATTTTGAAAACGGCAGTTTCATCATAATCAGCTGTTATCAAAAACAAATACATGTTCCAGTGTTGTCAATTTCAAACATTTCACACTTATAAATTAAAATTAAATTACTTTTTTAAAAATACCTATTACACGTAAAAATTATTAGTGCACTTCATACTGAACTTGCTATTTTTTTAAGCTTAAATTAGACGTGAAATACCCATAACGCCATAGCCATAACCAAACCAAAATTTAATTGATTTCTATGGTGAGAGTGAGAGTGAGAGTGAGAGAGACTCGCCATAACTCTCACCATAGAAACCAATTGAATTTTGGTTTGGTTATGGCTATGGCGTTATGGCTATGTCACGTCTAATTTAAGTTTTATGCATTAAACACATTCGACACAGCAGGCTACGGGCTACAATCTGTCAAAAATAGAATACACACATTCTTATGGTAACAATTATTTTAACGACAGCAGGCTACACGACTGCACGACCACCGTTGTAGCTGTCGCCAACTTTAAACTAATTTCTATTTCTCTGGCTACAATGAGCAAATGCAGTGTTACCAGTATAATACAAAATGGTGAATGAATGATATCGTACAATTATTTCATACTATTTACTAGAAACAATATCCAAAAATTGATGTAAAGAATAAATTGATTCATTATTGTACTTTTATGTGAAATAAGTACATTTTAAAAGAAAAATTAATTTTTATAAATGCAAAATATATTAAAGTGGCAATACTGAACTATGTATTTGTACTTGAATATCAGCTGCAGATGGTGCTGCTGCCGTCTCCAAAATAATTAAGTAGCTGGCTACTTGGCGACAAATGCTGCTAGCTGCATTTGAAGTCGTGTGTTCGTGTAGCCTGCTGTGGTGAATGTGTTTAATGCATTACTTGGTAAAATCAGAAAATATTCAAGATAGATGATGCACACACAATAACCAACTTTTGCTAGGAACACAACTGGGACGAACGACGAATTTTTCGGTGCGAACTTTCGTCATAAAAAATAAAACACATGAGTGCATATGAAAATGAAAACAACACCGCCGTACAAGGAAATTCGTCGTGCGTGACGAATTCTGAGATAGAATTATTTCTAATTTGTACGCCGACGAACGACGAAAAAACAATTTTCTCTCTCTCACTCTCTGTCTTTGTACACACAATAACCAACTTTATCAAATATAAGAGAGGAATTCGCTGGGTAAATTCGTCGTTGTTGTGCTTCACACGACGAATTTACGCAGCGAACTCTTATCGACGAATTCGTCGACGTGGACGAAATTCGTCGTTCGTCCCAATTGTGTTCCTAGCATTTATCAAATAAAAGAGAGGAATTCGCTGAGTAAATTCGTCCTTGTTGTGTTTTACACGACAAATTTACGCAGCGAACTCTTATTGGCGAATTCGTCGACAAGGACGAATTTACTCAGCGAATTCCTCTCTTATATTTTATAAAGTTGATTGTTGTGTGTACAAAAATAGAGAGAGAGAGAGAGAATTGTTGTTTTTTAATTTTTCATTACAACAACAAAAACAAAAGCATTGTAAATGTGAATCAAATAATCCAGTTCTATTTTGTGCAGTCCTGTAGCAGTCTTGTCGTGAGCATAATCTTATCCGTTCTATTTTTTACAGGTTGTTGTCGGTAGCCTACTGTTTGAATGTATTTAATGCATAAATCTGCAGGCAATAAAATTTTTCTTTTAAGAAACAAGTCGGAGCAAAGACAGTTGTTAATTATTATGACAAACACTAGAAGAACGGAACAACATGCTTATATGTTTTTTTTTTAAATAAAGATTGCTTAAATCAATTTATTGGAAAATATTTAGCTTACATTGATAGGAAAGAAAATGATGCACCATTTTTTTTTAAATATGTATACTAAATTAGTATGAAAAATTTTAACTTCTTGTAATAAGAAGCCTATATTTCCACTTCCATATTAGGAGTTATATAAAAATCTTATTGACCACTTTGGTTGTTGTTGTGTTAAAAATGAACGTTCGTTAAGAGTTTAATATCTTTAAATTTAAATAAAACAAAGTGTGTGTGGGATATCATTGACATTTTTTTATTCGATGCCATTATCTTTGGAATATGATAACATCGTACAAATGTTAGCCGCGATATTGCGGAAATTGTCCAATTTTCCATTACCCTTGCACATTAATCTACAGTGGCTTATGCTGAATTTCAGGGCCGCTGTGACTGTTTAAGGCTTATTTGTATGGAGCTGCAATTTAAGAAATTCTGCAACTTAAAAAATTCTAACGGTCTCAAATCATACGATCCCCAAGGCCAGTTCACATCACATTCATGTGAAATAACCAGGCCCGCAGAATGTGCAATGTGGCATAAGCTGTGTAGCGCATGGTGCCATCTTGTTGAAATCATATGTTGAACAGAAAAATCTTAATTTTGTATTTGATTAATAAGAAAAAACAAGTATATATTTTTTCGCTGAAATAGGACTTACCACAAAATTCGTAAAAGTTTAATAGAATGAAAAACAAATTTTTTCTTTATTCAAATAATTTTCTATTTATTCATTGAACTAAATAAGAAATAATAAAATCAGTTTTAAAAACCCGTTTGTTTAAACAAAAACTTATCATTAGTTAATTTTAATTACTATTTGATCAGGCTAAAGTTCGCATCGCCTTTTTAATCCAAATTACATGTGATAATTATTAATGAACAAATAACACCAAAGTTAATTGTAAATAATTTGACAAATAAATTAAATCAAAACAATTCACATATTCCATTTGCAGAAATATACATTAACTAACACCACACACAGTGGACCAAACACAAAAGAACGCTGATGATGAAGGTGTAGTGGCTTTCGAAAACAGCTAATTGTTCCGTTCTACTACGTGTTTATCAGATTATTTACAATTAACTTTGGTGTTATTTGTTCATTAATAATTATCACATGTAATTTGGCTTGAAAAAGCAATACGAACTTTAGCCTGTTCAAATTATTAATATGGAAAAAGTTATCATACTTTTCTCTGTGTGTGTTCGTGTTCATATTATCGAAATCTGCCTTAACTAAAAAAAAAAATAACAATAGCGCTCACCGTTGACTTTTATGGCCTGACCAAGATCGTTCTCGAAAAAATATGGAGAGATGACGACAGTTCTCTTAAGGACGCTTTTGCGTTTCATGCAGAGATCAGTTAAATTTGGCATTGATGACAGCCCAAGTAAAGTCGAAAAATTCGCTATTTTGTGATGAGCATTGAGAAATCAACTTCCACGGATTTCACGGACAACGAAGATGTTTTCGGCAGATCTTGCAATTAATCGACGTCTTTTGTGATGATTTATCTATTATCGGTGATGTGGCAAAATTATTAATAACTGATAGCCAATTGGGCAATTATAGCTCCAAAAAGAAGAGAGGTGTCTTAGGATACCCGGTTATAGCTGTGCTGCTTAGCTATATAAAACAAACTTAATATGTTAAATAACAATACAATAAAATTATATATATGATGATGTCAAATTCGTTGCAAATATTTTAAAACGTTTCCATTTATTTCCCATTATTTTCTTTTCTAGCGACGTACGATTAAATTAATGTTTTGTTTGTGACCAGCGGCGACTGTTGGCTGGCTTACATACGATCGGCTGTGTTCTGTGGTTTGTGTTCATGTGTAAAAACAATACAGAAACAAATTGAGTAATGTTGCTCATTGTTTTTTTTGTTTTGGCTTTTGTTTCACTACTTCAAACAACGAAACACAACAAAATCAAGCCATTAGTTTGGTTTATTTTCGAACTCTAGTTTTAAATACAAGGAAATCAAAACCAAAATGGATTTATAACTGTACTAGTGTCAATTAGTTTTGTTACGAAAATCACCTCCTAGCTCCTGTGTCGTGAAATAAATAGCATAGCTATAAAAATATGTTTGCTATCTGCTATCAAAGATTGCAAGACCTTATTGGAAGACTTCCAGGTGTGTGAAATCATGGGAATGAGGTTATCGCTAAAATAACTTGCATTGTTTGAAAAAATTATTTCTTAAGTATGTGTTTATACAGTAAAAATTTTTAGTAGTTCTTTGATACTAAATCTTCATTAAAATGGTCTTAGCAAAGCAAATAATGTATTATTTAGGAGCACCCAACCAGCTGTGGGTAAAAATCTGCTGATTATTAATTTGCGAAAGCTCTGATACAACCGCATGAGAAATATAATTGTTAATGGGTAAATTCTTGTAATCAAATGGCGCTAAGGCGCAATAAAGTGACCCACTTGTGTGATTTTTTGGAATAAAAAACAGATTTGTAGATATAGTTTCGCCATTTTTTTATCCCTTCCAAAAAAAATCTGATTGGTACTTGTTTATCAGATTATTTTATCGTTAGACTTATATCTCTTTCTATCAGACATTTTCTTCAGACTTGGGAACAAAAGATACTCACACGGGGCCAACTCTCGTCGATAGAGTGGTTGGGGAGAGCAATGCGTAGCACAGTTAAAGACTTTTGCCATAAAAACTGGATACATGTGCACCCTTGCATTGTTATTGATTTTTTTAATCCCTTGATGATAGTCGACGTGGATTCGACCGCGTGCGCTTCTAAAAAAAATGCTTGTATTGACTTTATTGGGTGACAAGCTCACCTTAGCTAAAACAAGAGGCCTCATTTTATTATAACTGAATTTGGTAAGTTTAAATGGGTTTCATATGGAACCTAAAATTTCTTACTATTAAACTTAAATTTGTTTGATTTTAAATTAATTTTTAAGCTTTCCAACAGCGGGAAAAATTTTGCACGGTAGATTTTTCCTTTCAAGGGGAATAAAAGTTTCACGTGAGCAAAAATTCCACTTGTCATTCATGCTTATATTTTTTTGAATCTCGTAGTCTGCTATCAATGCCTATCAAATTGTCAAACCCAAACAAAACGATACATCTTGTCTAATTTTTGGCAAGAGGCAAACTTTGTTTTCACTTGAGAGAAAGGGAAATTCAACAAGTGGCGGGCTTATTAGACAGTATGCTCGTAAAAAGCGCCTAAATAGCGTTTCTAATATTTTCGAAATGAAAAATATATTTCTTATATTTTGCTGCTTATAAAAGTCAAAAACGTAATGTGACGGCTGAAAGCCATTAACTGAAAATTTTCCAAAACTGCAACCAATTGACCGCAATGTAACCAATTCAAATTTTATTAAGAATCAAATTGTGTTCTAAATTTGTTTTATAAACCTTTTATAACTCAAAAATATTTTTAATGAATAATGCTATGTTTGATGTAAAAGTTCATTGAAACAGTGTAGGAATTCATTGGGTCAACATATAGTTTCATTAACATCAATGTAAGAGTTCATTGAAAAAATGTATGACTTCATTAGGTCAACGTATGGGTTCATTAAAATCAATGTATCAGTTCATTGATATAATGAGCAGTTTCATTGTGCCAATGAACTTATACATTGATTTTAAAAATTTTAAATTTTCAATGAACGGTAGATCATTGATACAATGTACATATGTCTTAGGTCAAAATTAAGACAAAACTTAATTGAAACAATGCACTTTTTCATTGTTTGTATGTACTTTTTTGGTTCAGTGTAAGTGGACTATGATGGTACAGCAGATGGTAATGAGAAGTTGGCTTCAGACAACTCGCAAGAAGGTACAGCAAACTAGTTTATCAAAGCCTCATTTTAACTACTATAATTGAATTTTGGTAAGTTTAAATGGATGTGGTACTGCCATGAATCTATCGTATATAGAACTAAATACGATTTCGGCATTAAAGGCGGTATACCCGATTTATGCAAATTACACTTGTAAAACAAAAATAATTATTTTCCTTCTTTTGGCTAAATTTAGCTAGAAAACACTCCACACTCCCTTAATTTTCTACAAATTTATGTGGAAATTATACACAACATTACGAAGTGTTACAAAAAAAATTTTCATGTGTGTTATTAGATTTCATAAAATTTTCACCTCAAAAGTTGTCTCTATTTTATATTAAAGCTCTTTCTTCCATTATATACGACTTTTCATAAAATTAATTTTGTATTATAATCCCTGTAAATACAAACATTATAAAATAATAAATTAATAAGCGAGTTAAATTAAATAAAGCGAATAAATGTATAATTTACTTCAAAATAATGGAAAAATATTCGAGTTAATAATAATTAAATAGAGACTAAATTAGCAGCGAACTAGCAAATAATGAGCAAATAAAAATTTAATTAAAATTAAATTAAAAAAAAGATTTTGTTGATACACAATGGAAAACAAAAAGCATAAAAATAAAAGTAATTTTATAAAATACAAAAAAAAAACATTTCATAGCACCGAACAAAAAATAAATAAACAAATAAATATATAATTAAAACAGGACGTGTAAAAATACAGTATAATTAAAGCAGCGAAATAACGAGAAATATTTATATATATATATATAACTCAGCTAGTAATAAAAAATAAAAATATGAATATGGTATATATATTTTATTATAATAATAAGGCTGTTATATGTAAAAACTTTGAAATGATATGCTAAAAATTAACTTAGTTAACGATAAAATTAACTAAAGTTTAATTCAAAAGAAAATTATTTGCTAATTAAAATCATAAATGCACTGTAAATGTAGTATATGATATCAATCAAAGATAAATCTAATAAGTACTCTTAAAGTTAATAAAAATTTAAAAGAAACAAAAAATTATTTAAAACTTAAAGAGAAGTAGTTTTATTCGAAAGTGCAGCATTTAACAATAGATGTGTAACATTCCACTCAATAGAGTTGCAATATATATTTTGGTTATATTAAGGTATAATAGTTTATTTGTTTTACCAATAGGAAGTTCTAGGTCTTTTTTTTTTGAAGGTGCAGTCTCTTTTAACGCCATATATTTTTCTCCTTAATATAAATTTAGGAAAGACGTGAGGTTCCCAGCTAAAGTTTTGCTCTCGCTTATTAAAATATATATTTATTCGCTATTTTATTGATTTTTTTGTTATTTGCAAATGATTCTTCTAAACAATACCTCAAGGTTACAAAAGAGTACGCAAATACTTTGTTTACTTTAAAATAAAAATATTGTGGCGAATAACTTCAATTGCGATGAAGAATAATATGGCGTGAATGATTCATTAAAGCGCATTATTCACGGTCAAAATGCATGACATGCATTATAATAATATTAGTGAAATTTTGTTTGTATAAGCCACATCGACGATGCTTGAAGCAAAATCAAAAATTTTTGATTTTTGCACATGCATCTATGCAACACAAACATAACAAGGTAGACTACTAAAAGCAGTGGGTTATACAAAGAACTGTCAAATTCTATACGAAAAAAGTTTTTGTATGTAGTTTGACAATTGCGTTGCAATTTGCTTATAACAAGATACTATTAATTTATCGTGCAATGCATGCACGGATATTCTGCACACGTATACGATGCTTGTGTCATGCACTTTGACCGTGAATACTGCGCTTAACTGATCTAAAAAGCAAGAAATTGGGGTTGATTTGAATTATTTTCAAATATCAAAGAGAAGAACGCATATACTTGATATGCTTTCATTTGAACCGTATAACTAACATCAACCATTTGTTAGAAAAAATTTACCTAATTATTTTTTTACAAAAATGAATTGTCAACCAGAAAAAGAAATAGATTATTTGTTATTTTTACATCATATTTAATCTTATTTAAAAATTTCATGTAAAAGGTTTGTAAATGCAGCTGTTGACAAAAGAAAATATGCGATATGCATAAATACCCTGCATGAAATGGAACTAACACAAGACTAGTCACGTGATCGGTCGCCAAGTGATAGGGACCAGCCCGATTTCTATGAAGCGGACCAGTCACTTTTACATGGAGATGTTCTAGGAGGGGTCTAATTGATACCTCTCATGCACCTTGTGACTTGTCACTGAACTACCTCATAGGGACGTAATCGGTGCAGAATAATATATGTATATATATAAATGTCATTCCGACATTTAACTGTAACAATGAAAGGGTATAATTTTTTTATTGTTACAAATGCAATTATATTTTTTTAAGAAAATATTTTTTGGGATTTGAACCAACAGGGGCACTAATACCTTAAAAGTATAAACACTAGTTAAGCCTAGGTTAATATCTAACTATAGTTACGGGACTGGTTCCAGATTGGCTTGGCAATATTATTGGAAGGAACAATTTACATTATATTTATACTATTTGATAGGTTCTGGATTCAACCACATCGAGGTAGTCCAGTGCCGTTTACTATAATACTAGACCGATTCCCAATTAAATTGACTAAAGATCAAGGCGATACAACCGACAATGGTGAATATATAACCATTTACAGGATATGTATTTTTTCACCATACACTACTCTATACTTTTGGTAACACCCTCCCCTTTTTCGCAATTCATAGGAAGAATACGTTTGGATCAATTGTCACCAAATTGTTTGCAGGGTACGTATAAGCACAGTTTTTTTTTCAAATAATTACGTTTCGTTGTTAACAATCGGACCTGTTCTGTACACCGAGTAATTTTTTCGTTTTTAAAAAATGAATAATGGTCCTACAGACGTGTTTACAATCACACACGATATTAGATATGATATTTGGGAATCTATTTAATAAAAAAATTAAAAAAAATATTTCTATTGTTGGAGCTAGTTTTCTAAAATCGTGGGGTTTCAAATCGATTGGTTTACAGAACAGGGCCGAATATTTCTAGGGTTTTCATTAAAATAATTGTTTTTCTTTTGTAATGAATTGTCGGTGTATTATGATGAGTGTTGTTTTTTATTAAATTATTCGAAGAAATTTTTTTGTATTCTTGGTTCGTTCAAATCTTTTAAAAAGCAGTTAATTTTTTCATGAAATTTTGTTCGAAGAAACATAAAACACGAGAAATAGACAATACTAAAACAACTGACAAAAAAATAACACATAATTATGCGTAATATTGATAGTTTATCACTTTGAAACTGGGCTCGACTCCTAAGCTTTTGGTTTGGCAGCGAATGCAATAACATGATCAGCCAACGGTATCCTCCATTAGCCATGACTCAAAAGCAATGTTGTTATTTAGCAAAAGTCACGAAAAATTTTAAATTTCTTAGGATATTCTTCGTTACTGGATGTTTTGTTTATTACACATTTATATCAATTGGGTTGGGGGGTACAGGTCTAAAAGAGTGCTAAAAGCTTTCAGCGCTATACTGATCATGGCCAGCTCGTTGCAAAAATTATGGGGTATACTTACAACTGAGCCGGTATTTCCCTTAAATGTTTTGAATAATTTCACTATACTCTACAAACATGGAGGGATACATGAAGAAATGTATTGACAACTAAATATTGTTGCTAAGTTTGAAATATTGTGAAAGCGAAAAAAATAAGTTTTTTTGTTTACAAGGAAACATAAAAAATAAAAATAAAAATAAAAATTATGTATATATTTCGTGATTTCAAAACTGCCGGTCTGGCAAGGCTGTCAGCTGTTAAGTATGTGTATTCTGAAGTGTCACTTACGAGTATTTGCCATTTACGAGCGTTAACCATTAAAGAACCAAAGAACGCGCAGAAATTATTAAAACTTACTACACAAGTGGTGGTTTAAAAGTGTTGGCCAGTTTTTAAGTACTACGGAGTGATTATTGTCGTCATAAGCGACCCACTGTGCAAGAAATAGGCAAGATTATAAAAAAATTTCAAGAAACTGGAAGGCCTATGCATCATTGCGCATCTGTTGGTGAAAGTGCGCCGGATAATCCGACAAACTGTTACAATTAATTCGAAACTTTGTGGCTGTATGATAACTGACTTTTTTGGCCTGCATTTGACGATTATGAACTGGACGATATGTGATTTTTGCCATGAACCACACAATACGATCAATTTTATCTTTAATCTTAAGTTTCCAGAACGCCTAATTTCACGTTTTAGAGAACTCAATTGACCACCAAGAACGCTGTTCGACTTTTTCGTGGGACTACTACAAAAAACGTATGTAAATGTATGAATAATCATCTAACGTTGCAGCATTTAAACACTAACATTTGCCAAAGTATCAGAGATAACACACGTGGTCAACAACTATATCAAAAAAAAAATCGACTGCTGCAATTAATCTTACACGGTAATTTAAGTGACATTGTATTTCGTATGTAGTGGTAAGGTCCAAGCATTACAATGAATTAAAAGTTTCATGAATGAATTAAAAGTTTATTTCTAAAAACGAATAAATTCAGTAAAATGCGACTTTGACTCACACACGAAGGCTCCCGTACGAACACTACACATGTAATACTATGCAAACCTTAGCTTATATAATCGAATTTATTGCCTGTAGTTCAATTCACTAATTTATTTTAACGATAATCGTATCGTTTAGAAACAATAATAGCAAAATTACCGACTTTTGTATGCAGTAACACTTTTAAACCACATGCGCTGTTGTTAATTAAAATTAACATTTATCTATTCGTTAAAATTTAGAAAATTTCACTACTGTACACTAGAGATGGGCGCGTGTCGCTTTTTTCGCGACACGAATACGCGTGTCTCAACACGGCGTGTTCGTGACAAAACATCTGATTTTGTGCGTATTTGGATTGTTTCGTTTTGAGCAAAATATGATTTAAAATATGTATAAATGAATTTCCAGTAGGGAAAAAATTTTATATTTTGTATCGTTAAACACACAACACCAGCATATTTGTTGATATTGTATGGGCCTCGGAAGAGGGTGGCGTTGGCTGAAGTAGTTAGCATGTTGACTACAAAAACCGAAGGTCCTGGGTTCGAGCCCGGTCTCCGACAGTCATTAAAAATAACAACACCACGCATTTTTCTGATGTGCATTAGTGTCCTTTGTATTAGTTGTTGTGGGAAAAGTTCTAGTGATGCAGGCATAAGGCACTGGTCACTAAAAACTATACCGACTTCACCAGATACTAATCCCAATGTAACATCAGAACGCCCTCCTTCGTTGTGTAGCAGAATCATCGGCGATGAAAAATAGCCAATAAAATGGCTACTAAGCACAGCTTTAACATTTAATACGCTTCATTTGACACTAGATGGCGCTGCAACACTGCATTATCAAAAATGTGCAAAGAGCAGAGTTGTAAAAGAATGAAGCTTTCCTCTATCTCTTCTTTCACCACCTGTCTTCTCTATCACTTTCATTTCCCTATCACCCTGTCTCACTATCTACTCTTCAATTAACAGGTAGCACAAAGGGATCATTGTATTGGATCGAAGTGAGCTGGACTCTAAATTTCACCTTTCCTTACCAGCAGCCTGCTAACCTAACCTAACCTATGGGCCTCTGAAGCTTACAGTTCTGTTCATAAGCCGATAGTATTAGCTGTGGTGGCAGATAGTATTAGCTGGCAGTGTCAACTCTGTGCCATATTTTAAAAAGCGACTCTTGCAAAGAAATCTATTTAATTTTCTGATCTTCAATACCATTTCAAAAATATTTTATGCGTGTTGTGCAGTATCGTGTTGACGAAATTTTTCTGGTGCGCGTTTCGTACATGTTGAGCGCATTGGTATTCGTGTTCGTGTCGTATCGTGTTGGAAAAATTCGACACGCGCCCATCTCTACTATAGACATTAAAGAAAATCCAAGTACTCGCTAAACTTTTTTTCAGTTTTTGGCGATTTATTTTAATTTTTGCGATTTTTCTTTGTTTTGGCGCTATTTTTAGTTTTTTTTTTTGGGTTTTTAAGTTCCTGGCTGTTTTTAGTTTTGGCGTTTTTTTATCGATTTCTGACGATTTATTTTAGTTGAAAGAATTTATTTAGTTTTGGCGATTTTTTTCGGTTTTTGTCGATTTTTCGTTTTGGTGATTTTCTTATTTTGGATTTTTTTATTTTTAGCATTTTTGAAAATTTCAAGAGTTTGCCTTTCAGGGTTGTCAAGTTGTCAGCATTACATAGCAAAATTTACATTAACTGATAGAATAGCTTTTAATTATGATTCTTTAAAATCCAGTGTGTTAATTGTTGTAGTCTGTATAAAAATTTCAAGAGTTTGCCTTTCAGGGTTGTCAAGTTGTCAACATTACATAGCAAAATTTACATTAACTGATAGAATAGCCTTTAATTATGATTCTTTAAAATCCAGTGTGTTAATTGTTGTAGTCTGTATAAAAATTTGATAATTTCAAGTGTCTATATACATATAGTAGATTATATTTTCGAAATATTTTGTTGGTCGCTTTAGAACAAACTTCAGTTTAGTTTAACTGTCATATATTTGTTGTAGCGCCCATAAGTTTAAAATATTTTGTGAAAATTATAGGTCTGTAGCTCTAACTGTTCTGGAGAAATCAGCTTGTGACGGACAGACAGACATCGTAGCTAAAACAATAGGGTTCCTTTTCACCTTTATCTACTATACGAACTGCGAAAATGGGTAACCCTATAAAGACACCTACCTGGCAGAGGTTTGATCGCGCAAAAATTCCTGAGCCAGTTAATCATTCTTTTTAATACTGAAATTTCAGTCTGTACATTAGTACTCTGACTGTCAATCTTGAGACTAATCCCCTACTGGAAAGTAGAATTAAAGAATTGACATCCTTCTGAGTTCACTCATTTAGCACGCGTGTACGATGCCTTCTCATCACCTTATGCATGCCTGAGGCATTGATATCATATCTTCTATCAGACAACTGCGGAAGATCTCTTACTTGTTCTAATTGCTTTTTATGACCAGAAAGGTCTTTCACTTAGCATTGATTGCTTGCAATCTAATCGCTGAATTTGCCAATTGCTTGACCATGACACAGTTGGCAGCTTCACTTTGGAAAAAGTCTCTTAGGTTTTGTTTAATATATTTTTTAAATTTTAAATTGTGACTTTTCTTTTCTTTACAAATATTCGCCCTTATTCCAGTTGTCGACATCGACGTCATTTTAACACAATACCTAAAAATTGGGTCTTGTTTACTCGCTCTCGAGAAAAATTTTGTGCTACCGACAAACTATTTCCGTTCCCTAAGGTCTAGAAAATAGCATAAACCTGCTAACAGGAGTTAGTTGTTTGCGACAACGGGTACATAAGCCCCAATTTTTTGGTATTGTGTTAAAGTGACGTCAATGTCGACAAGTGGAATTAGGGTGATTGAGTTGTGGCTTTTCCCCATAAATTAAGAACAACTTTTTTTATTTTTTTTATATGTGACCCGGTCTATGAAAAGGTGGCTTATGACTCAAAATCAGCTGTTAAAGATAAATCAACTGTTAGAGATAACCAATACATTTCGTCAGTTTCTCGGTAGTTGTTGTTTTTTGAGTCATAAGCCACCTTTTCATAGACCGGGTAACATATGTATATGTATTTATTATATCTTCAAAAATTAACTAACAATAAGTATTCAAATCTTAAGTGTAGATATAATTATTAGGCCCTCAAGTGTCGAATATAATCTTAGTGGTAGTAATTTAAAATACATAAATGTCCTACTACGACTAAACACAAAAATATTTTTAAGAAGTTTCATGTGGAGTTTTGCGTATTAGAGCCCTACTGTGACTCTTTTTTAAGCAATATATTACGAGCAAGGTGATTAAAATGCTACCCAAGTTTTGTTGAACACGTAGCTACGTATTAAATATAAAAATGCTTTTGTTAAAATTACATAATACTATTTAATTTTTATTGTATATATTTTATGTTCATAAAATCATAATCAATATAAAATGTTGGATATAATTTTGTTCAGTATTTTATTAGTTTTAAAAAGAATTATTTAAAAATATTTTAAACAATTTTCTTTTAAATTTTTAAATATACATATATGAATGGGTATTAATTGTTTAGTCTGTTATAATAAATTTCAATGTTATTCCCTTTATTATCGTTATTATTTTTTTAATACTTTCAGCAACCATTTGGCCACTGAAACGGCGTCACAGTGCTTATATTATTATGGACAATAGCATGGATTTAATAGTCTGAAATGAAAACTAGAAAAAATGCAAAAGTATTAAATAAATAAAATGCAAAAGCGAAATGAAAACCAAAAGGATTTACTTAATGTGGACATGGACATTTGTAATATAACCATCATTAATTAATACCCATATAATGCTTACCACGTATTTTTAATTGAAACTTATATACACAACATGTAAATAAAAAACTTTTTAAAATAATGTGAATAAGAAGAATTATATTAAAATATGAAAAATTTAAGAGGGCAAATATGTACGAGTATGTACTCGTATGAAGCTTGATGAATTTTTTCTAAATTATTTTAAATAGTCCATTCAACAAATATTTTATTTTTATTTTATTTTTTTTTTAACATTCCTTTTTTGCCAAGCGGAGATCTTTTGTCAACTCAAGAGAGCCTTGTTTTACAAATTAAACAGCGACATTTATTATTTTATGGTTTTGGAAAAACCATATCATAAAAGTGAATATGAAGCTCTTTAGAACTACTACACACATGAGTATAACCACTTGCTTTATAGTTGTTCGTTTAAAAGGAAATGTGTGAAACACGTTAAATTTTCTGAATTCAGAGAGTTTAAGGGGTCTGATGATATAATGAATTCCACCAATTTATCTCTGCTTATTATGTTACTATTCCAGCGGTTTTGATTTAACATTTCGTTATTTTACATTATGGCCAAGGTAATTTCGAAAGTTTAATAACATTGTTAATCAATTGACACTTGCTTGAGTTAAGCTTGTTAAGAGTATTCATAAAGCCGCATGGACTACATCGTCCCTACCATTACAAACTATCCCATATGAAAAATTCATTTTTTAGACTCGTTACCTTGGTAACCTAATTTCTAGAATAAGGCTGGTTTTATAATGCTGAAATTCTCATAGACGATAGATAGCTCAATAAAAAATTTTTTAAGCCTGGAATTTTTAGGGATACGCCGACTTTTAATTCACACAATTGATGACTCTTTGTGCTCTCCTGAAAAGTAGAAATTTGCATATTGGATAATTTGACATGGTAGGGACGATATATACGTCGTCCATTTTTAAATTTTTTATGAAAAAATTTAATGGCCTATAAATCGTCCATTTCGTGTGCAAAAAATTAAGTGGACTATACATCGTCTATTTGTCATGCAGAAAATTTAATGGACCACATTTATGTACATATTTATATATATATATGCAAAAAATTAAGTGAACTATACATTGTCTATTACCATCAGAACTACTTGTCATATAATGATTTTTTTTTTGTTAATAACAACAAAACCTCGAAGCGATTAGCTTGTCTGCGGAAAACACCCAGGGTCTATGGCGGGAAGCGAACCCACGACCTCTGGACTGAGGGGCTAGCATCGCTAGCACTCAGCCACAGAGGCATCCATGCAGAAATGTTAATCGACTATTCATCGCCCTTTGTAATGGACTATATAACGTCCATTTTTTAGTTTTTTATGAAAAAATTTAATAGACAATAATTGTCCATTTCGTAAGCCTATTTTTCATACAAAACATTTAATTATTATACATCATCCATTTTTCATGCAAAAAATTGTTTCTAAAAAAAGTTTAATGGACTATTATACATCGTCTATTTTTAAATTTTTTATAAAAAATATTAATGAACTACAAATCATCCATACATCGTATATTTTTCATGATAAAAATTAAATGGACTGGTTATATATACGAAATTTAATGGACTATTTATATCGTCAATTTTTAAATTTATTATAAAAAAAATTTAATATACATACTATAATTCGTCCATTTCGTGTCGAAAAATTTATATTTTATTGCTTTTATAGTCCATTTAATTTTTTGCATACGCAATGGACTAATTAGAGTGCATTAAACTTTTTCATACAAATTAAAAAATGGACGACGTATATATTGTATGTCCATTAAATATTTTTCATAAAAAATTTTTTTGCAAGAAAAATTGTTGAAGCATAGTCCATTAAACTTTTTCCACGAAAAGTGAACGACGTATATACTCCATTTAATTTTTTTGCATACGAAATGGACGAAATATAGTCCATTAAATTTTTTCATAAAAATTCAAAAATGGACGATATATATAGTCCATTAAATTTTTTATGTATAGCCCATTTAATTTTTTGCATGAAAAATTGATGACGTATAGTCTTTTAAATTTTTTGCATACGAATTGTGTAATTTATAGTCCATTAAATTTTTCCATGAAAAATTGAAAAATGGACAATGTATAGTCCATTAGATTTTTTTTCAGAAAAAAATTTTTTGCATGAAAAATCGATGATGTATAGTTCAATAAATTTTTTGCACGAAAAATAGACGACGTTTATAGTCCATTTAATTTTTTGCATACCAAATGGACTAATTATAGTCCATTAAATTTTTTTATAAAAAATTTAAAAATGAGCGATGTATATAGTTTCTTATACCTTTTATGTATAGTGCAGTTAATTTTTTCCATGAAAAATAGACGATGTATAGCCTATGTAATGTTTTGCATACGAAATGGGTAATTTATAGTCCATTAAATTTTTTTCATAAAAAAATTTTTTACATGTAAAATGGATGATGTATAATTTAATAAATTCTTTGCACGAAAAGAAGGCGACGTATATAGTCCACTTAAGTTTTTACATCCGAAATGGACAAATTATAGTCATTTTAATTTTTTATAAAAATTTTAAAAATGGACGATGTATAGTCCATTAAATTTTGTATATATAACCAGTCCATTTAATTTTTTGCATAAAAAATAGACGATGTATAGTCTATATAAGTTTTTGCATACGAATCGGACGATTTATAGTCGATAAAATTTTTTCATAACAAACTGAAAAAAAGACGATGTATATATAGTCCATTAAATTTTTTTCATAAAAAAAATTTTTTGCATGAAAAATGGATGATGTATAGTTTATTAAATTCTTTGTGTGAAAAGAAGATGACGTATATAGTCCACTTAAGTTTTTACATACGAAATGGACGAATTATAGTCAATTTAATTTTTTATAAAAATTTTAAAAATGGACGATGTATAGTCCATTAAATTTTGTATATATAGCCAGTCCATTTAATTTTTTGCATGAAAAATAGACGATGTATAGTCTATATAAATTTTTGCATACGAATCGGACGATTTATAGTCGATAAAATTTTTTCATAAAAAATTGAAAAAAAACGATGTATAGTCCATTAAATTTTTTTCATAAAAAAATTTTTTGCATGAAAAATGGATGATGTATTGTTTATTAATTATATTTTTAAATTATTTATAAAAAAAATTTAATATACTATAATTCGTCCATTTCCTGTGGAAAAAATTATATTTTATTGAACTACGTTTCTAGTCCATTTAATTTTTTGCATACGAAATGGAATAATTATAGTGCATTAAGTTTTTTCATACAAATTCAAAAATGGACGATGTAAATACGTATATCCATTAAATTTAAAAAAAAAATTTTTTTGGCAAGAAAAATTTGTTGAAGCATAGTTCATTAAATTTTTTGCACGAAAAGTGGACGACGTATTTACTCCATTTAATTTTCTGCATACGAAATAGACGAAATATAGTCCATTAAATTTTTTCATAAAAATTCAAAAATGGACGATATATATTGTCCATTAAATATTTTATGTATAGCCCATTTAATTTTTTGCATGAAAAATAGACGATGTATAGTCTATATAATTTTTTGCATACGAATCGGACGATTTATAGTCGATAAAATTTTTTCATAAAAAATTTCAATAAAGACGATGTATAGTCCATTAAATTTTTTTCATAAAAAAATTTTTTGCATAAAAAATGGATGATGTATAGTTTAATTTTTTGCATGAAAAATAGACGATGTATAGTCTACATAATTTTTTGCGATAGTCCATTAAATTTTTTTCATAAAAAAATTTTTTGCATAAAAAATGGATGATTCTTTGCACGAAAAGAAGACGACGTATATAGTCCACTTAAGTTTTTACATACGAAATGGACGAATTATAGTCAATTTAATTTTTTATAAAAATTTTAAAAATGGATGATGTATAGTCCATTAAATTTTGTATATATAGCCAGTCCATTTAATTTTTTGTATGAAAAATATACGATGTATAGTCTATATAATTTTTTGCATACGAATCGGACGATTTATAGTCGATAAAATTTTTTCATAAAAAATTGAAAAAAAGACGATATATAGTCCATTAAATTTTTTTCATAAAAAAAATTTTTGCATACAAAATGGATGATGTATAGTTTATGAAATTCTTTGCACGAAAAGAAGACGACGTATATAGTCCACTTAAGTTTTTACATACGAAATGGACGAATTATAGTCAATTTAATTTTTTATAAAAATTTTAAAACTGGACGATGTATAGTCCATTAAATTTTGTATATATAGCCAGTCCATTTAATTTTTTGCATGAAAAATAGACGATGTATAGTCTATATAATTTTTTGCATACGAATCGGACGATTTATAGTCGATAAAATTTTTTCATAAAAAATTGAAAAAAGACGATGTATATATAGTCCATTAAATTTTTTTCATAAAAAAATTTTTTGCATAAAAAATGGATGATGTTTAGTTTATTAAATTCTTTGCACGAAAAGAAGACAACGTATATAGTCCACTTAAGTTTTTACATACGAAATGGACGAATTATAGTCAATTAAATTTTTTATAAAAATTTAAAAAATGGACGATGTATAGTCCATTAAATTTTGTATATATAGCCAGTTCATTTAATTTTTTGCATGAAAAATAGACGATGTATAGTCTATATAATTTTTTGCATACGAATCGGACGATTTATAGTCGATACAATTTTTTCATAAAAAATTTTTTTGCATAAAAAATGGATGATGTATAGTTTATTAAATTCTTTGCACGAAAAGAAGACGACGTATATAGTCCACTTAAGTTTTTACATACGAAATGGACGAATTATAGTCAACTTTATTTTTTATAAAAATTTTAAAAATGGATGATGTATAGTCCATTAAATTTTGTATATATAGCCAGTCCATTTAATTTTTTGCATGAAAAATAGACGATGTATAGTCTATATAATTTTTTGCATACGAATCGGACGATTTATAGTCGATACAATTTTTTCATAAGAAATTGAAAAAAAGACGATGTATAGTCCATTAAATTTTTTTTATAAAAAATTTTTTGCATAAAAAATGGATGATGTATAGTTTATTAAATTCTTTGCACGAAAAGAATACGACGTATATAGTCCACTTAAGTTTTTACATACGAAATGGACGAATTATAGTCAATTTAATTTTTTATAAAAATTTTAAAAATGGACGATGTATAGTCCATTAAATTTTGTATATATAGCCAGTCCATTTAATTTTTTGCATGAAAAATATACGATGTATAGTCTATATAATTTTTTGCATACGAATCCGACGATTTATAGTCGATAAAATTTTTTCATAAAAAGTTTAAAAAAAACGATGTATAGTACATTAAAGTTTTTTCATAAAAAATTTTTTGCATAAAAAATGGATGATTCTTTGCACGAAAAGAAGACGACGTATATAGTCCACTTAAGTTTTTACATACGAAATGGACGAATTATAGTAAATTTAATTTTTTATAAAAATTTTAAAAATGGACGATGTATAGTCCATTAAATTTTGTATATATAGCCAGTCCATTTAATTTTTTGCATGAAAAATAGACGATGTATAGTCTATATAATTTTTTGCATACGAATCGGACGATTTATAGTCGATACAATTTTTTCATAAGAAATTGAAAAAAAGACGATGTATAGTCCATTAAATTTTTTTTATAAAAAATTTTTTGCATAAAAAATGGATAATGTATAGTTTATTAAATTCTTTGCACGAAAAGAATACGACGTATATAGTCCACTTAAGTTTTTACATACGAAATGGACGAATTATAGTCAATTTAATTTTTTATAAAAATTTTAAAAATGGATGATGTATAGTCCATTAAATTTTGTATATATAGCCAGTCCATTTAATTTTGTGCATGAAAAATAGACGATGTATAGTCTATATAATTTTTTGCATACGAATCGGACGATTTATAGTCGATAAAATTTTTTCATAAGAAATTGAAAAAAAGACGATGTATAAAATTTTTTGCATGAAAAATGGATATGGTATAGTTTATTAAATTCCTTGTACGAAAAGAAGACGACGATTATAGTCCACTTACGTTTTTACATACGAAATGGACGAATTATAGTCAATTTATTTTTTTATAAAAATTTTAAAAATGGACGATGTATAGTCCATTAAATTTTGTATATATAGCCAGTCCATTTAATTTTGTGCATGAAAAATAGACGATGTATAGTCTATATAATTTTTTGTATACGAATCGGACGATTTATAGTCGATAAAATTTTTTCATAAAAAATTTAAAAAAACACGATGTATAGTCCATTAAATTTTTTTCATAAAAAATTTTTTTGCATGAAAAATGGATGATGTATAGTTTATTAAATTCTTTGCACGAAAAGAAGACGACGTATATAGTCCACTTAAGTTTTTACATACGAAATGGACGAATTATAGTCAATTTAATTTTTTATAAAAATTTTAAAAATGGATGATGTATAGTCCATTAAATTTTGTATATATAGCCAGTCCATTTAGTTTTTTGCATGAAAAATAGACGATGTATAGTCTATATAATTTTTTGCATACGAATCGGACGATTTATAGTCGATAAAATTTTTTCATAAAAAATTTAAAAAAAGACGATGTATAGTCCATTAAATTTTTTTCATAAAAAAATTTTCTGCATAAAAAATGGATGATGTATAGTTTCTTAAATTCCTTGCACGAAAAGAAGACGAGGTATATAATCCACTTAAGTTTTTACATACGAAATGGACGAATTATAGTCAATTTAATTTTTTATAAAAATTTTAAAAATGGACGATGTATAGTCCATTAAATTTTGTATATATAGCCAGTCGATTTAATTTTTTGCATGAAAAATAGACGATGTATAGTCTATATAATTTTTTGCATACGAATCGGACGATTTATAGTCGATAAAATTTTTTCATAAAAAATTGAAAAAAAGACGACGTATAGTCCATTAAATTTTTTCATAAAAAAATTTTTTGCATGAAAAATGGATGATGTATAGTTTATTTCATTCTTTGCACAAAAAGAAGACGACGTATATAGTCCACTTAAGTTTTTACATACGAAATGGACGAATTATAGTAAATTTAAGTTTTTATAAAAATTTAGAAAATGGACGATGTATAGTCCATTAAATTTATTTTATATAGCCAGTCCATTTAATTTTTTGCATTGCAAATAGACGATGTATAGTCTATATAATTTTTTGCATACGAATGGGAAGATTTCTAGTCGATAAAATTTTTTCACAAAAAATTTAAAAAAACACGATGTATAGTCCATTAAATTTTTTTCATAAAAAAATTTTTTGCATAAAAAATGGATGATGTATAGTTTAATTTTTTTGCATGAAAAATAGACGATGTATAGTCTACATAATTTTTTGCGATAGTCCATTAAATTTTTTTCATAAAAAAATTTTTTGCATAAAAAATGGATGATTCTTTGCACGAAAAGAAGACGACGTATATAGTCCACTTAAGTTTTTACATACGAAATGGACGAATTATAGTCAATTTAATTTTTTATAAAAATTTTAAAAATGGATGATGTATAGTCCATTAAATTTTGTATATATAGCCAGTCCATTTAATTTTTTGCATGAAAAATAGACGATGTATAGTCTATATAATTTTTTGCATACGAATCGGACGATTTATAGTCAATACAATTTTTTCATAAAAAATTTTTTTGCATAAAAAATGGATGATGTATAGTTTATTAAATTCTTTGCACGAAAAGAAGACGACGTATATAGTCCACTTAAGTTTTTACATACGAAATGGACGAATTATAGTCAATTTTATTTTTTATAAAAATTTTAAAAATGGATGATGTATAGTCCATTAAATTTTGTATATATAGCCAGTCCATTTAATGTTTTGCATGAAAAATAGACGATGTATAGTCTATATAATTTTTTGCATACGAATCCGACGATTTATAGTCGATACAATTTTTTCATAAGAAATTGAAAAAAAGACGATGTATAGTCCATTAAATTTTTTTTATAAAAAATTTTTTGCATAAAAAATGGATGATGTATAGTTTATTAAATTCTTTGCACGAAAAGAATACGACGTATATAGTCCACTTAAGTTTTTACATACGAAATGGTATATATATAGTCAATTTAATTTTTTATAAAAATTTTAAAAATGGATGATGTATAGTCCATTAAATTTTGTATATATAGCCAGTCCATTTAGTTTTTTGCATGAAAAATAGACGATGTATAGTCTATATAATTTTTTACATACGAATCCGACGATTTATAGTCGATAAAATTTTTTCATAAAAAGTTTAAAAAAAGACGATGTATAGTCCATTAAATTTTTTTCATAAAAAAATTTTTTACATAAAAAATGGATGATGTATAGTTTATTAAATTCTTTGCACGAAAAGAAGACGACGTATATAGTCCACTTAAGTTTTTACATACGAAATGGACGAATTATAGTCAATTTATTTTTTTATAAAAATTTTAAAAATGGACGATGTATAGTCCATTAAATTTTAATATATATAGCCAGTCCATTTAATTTTGTGCATGAAAAATAGACGATGTATAGTCTATATAATTTTTTGTATACGAATCGGACGATTTATAGTCGATAAAATTTTTTCATAAAAAATTTAAAAAAACACGATGTATAGTCCATTAAATTTTTTTCATAAAAAAATTTTTTGGATGAAAAATGGATGATGTATAGTTTATTAAATTCTTTGCACGAAAAGAAGACGACGTATATAGTCCACTTAAGTTTTTACATACGAAATGCACGAATTATAGTCAATTTAATTTTTTATAAAAATTTTAAAAATGGATGATGTATAGTCCATTAAATTTTGTATATATAGCCAGTCCATTTAGTTTTTTGCATGAAAAATAGACGATGTATAGTCTACATAATTTTTTGCATACGAATCGGACGATTTATAGTCGATAAAATTTTTTCACAAAAAATTGAAAAAAAGACGATGTATAGTCCATTAAATTTTTTTCATAAAAAAATTTTTTTGCATGAAAAATGGATATGGTATAGTTTATTAAATTCTTTGTACGAAAAGAAGACGACGATTATAGTCCACTTAAGTTTTTACATACGAAATGGACGAATTATAGTCAATTTATTTTTTTATAAAAATTTTAAAAATGGACGATGTATAGTCCATTAAATTTTGTATATATAGCCAGTCCATTTAATTTTTTGCATGAAAAATAGACGATGTATAGTCTATATAATTTTTTGCATACGAATCGGACGATTTATAGTCGATAAAATTTTTTCATAAAAATTTAAAAAAACACGATGTGTAGTCCATTAAATTTTTTTCATAAAAAAATTTTTTGCATGAAAAATGGATGATGTCTAGTTTATTAAATTCTTTGCACGAAAAGAAGACGACGTATATAGTCCACTTAAGTTTTTACAAACGAAATGGACGAATAATAGTCAATTTAATTTTTTATAAAAATTTTAAAAATGGACGATGTATAGTCCATTAAATTTTGTATATATAGCCAGTCCATTTAATTTTTTGCATGAAAAATAGTCTATATAATTTTTTGCATACGAATCGGACGATTTATAGTCGATACAATTTTTTCATAAGAAATTGAAAAAAAGACGATGTATAGTCCATTAAATTTTTTTTATAAAAAATTTTTTGCATAAAAAATGGATAATGTATAGTTTATTAAATTCTTTGCACGAAAAGAAGACGACGTATATAGTCCACTTAAGTTTTTACATACGAAATGGACGAATTATAGTCAATTTAATTTTTTATAAAAATTTTAAAAATGGATGATGTATAGTCCATTAAATTTTGTATATATAGCCAGTCCATTTAATTTTTTGCATGAAAAATAGACGATGTATAGTCTATATAATTTTTTGCATACGAATCTGACGATTTATAGTCGATAAAATTTTTTCATAAAAAGTTTAAAAAAAGACGATAAAAAAATTTTTTACATAAAAAATGGATGATGTATAGTTTATTAAATTCTTTGCACGAAAAGAAGACGACGTATATAGTCCACTTAAGTTTTTACATACGAAATGGACGAATTATAGTCAATTTAATTTTTTATAAAAATTTTAAAAATGGATGATGTATAGTCCATTAAATTTTGTATATATAGCCAGTCCATTTAATTTTGTGCATGAAAAATAGACGATATATAGTCTATATAATTTTTTGCATACGAATCGGACGATTTATAGTCGATAAAATTTTTTCATAAGAAATTGAAAAAAAGACGATGTATAGTCCATTAAATTTTTTTCATAAAAAAATTTTTTGCATGAAAAATGGATATGGTATAGTTTATTAAATTCCTTGTACGAAAAAAAGACGACGATTATAGTCCACTTAAGTTTTTACATACGAAATGGACGAATTATAGTCAATTTATTTTTTTATAAAAATTTTAAAAATGGACGATGTATAGTCCATTAAATTTTGTATATATAGCCAGTCCATTTAATTTTGTGCATGAAAAATAGACGATGTATAGTCTATATAATTTTTTGTATACGAATCGGACGATTTATAGTCGATAAAATTTTTTCATAAAAAATTTAAAAAACACGATGTATAGTCCATTAATTTTTTTTCATAAAAAAATTTTCTGCATAAAAAATGGATGATGTATAGTTTCTTAAATTCTTTGCACGAAAAGAAGACGACGTATATAGTCCACTTAAGTTTTTACATACGAAATGGACGAATTATAGTCAATTTAATTTTTTATAAAAATTTTAAAAATCGATGATGTATAGTCCATTAAATTTTGTATATATAGCCAGTCCATTTAGTTTTTTGCATGAAAAATAGACGATGTATAGTCTATATAATTTTTTGCATACGTATCGGACGATTTATAGTCGATAAAATTTTTTCACAAAAAATTGAAAAAAAGACAATGTATAGTCCATTAAATTTTTTTCATAAAAAAATTTTTTTGCATGAAAAATGGATATGGTATAGTTTATTAAATTCTTTGTACGAAAAGAAGACGACGATTATAGTTCACTTAAGTTTTTACATACGAAATGGACGAATTATAGTCAATTTATTTTTTTATAAAAATTTTAAAAATGGACGATGTATAGTCCATTAAATTTTGTATATATAGCCAGTCCATTTAATTTTTTGCATGAAAAATAGACGATGTATAGTCTATATAATTTTTTGCATACGAATCGGACGATTTATAGTCGATAAAATTTTTTCATAAAAATTTAAAAAAACACGATGTGTAGTCCATTAAATTTTTTTCATAAAAAAATTTTTTGCATGAAAAATGGATGATGTATAGTTTATTAAATTCTTTGCACGAAAAGAAGACGACGTATATAGTCCACTTAAGTTTTTACATACGAAATGGACGAATAATAGTCAATTTAATTTTTTATAAAAATTTTTAAAATGGACGATGTATAGTCCATTAAATTTTGTATATATAGCCAGTCCATTTAACTTTTTGCATGAAAAATAGACGATGTATAGTCTATATAATTTTTTGCATACGAATCGGACGATTTATAGTCGGTAAAATGTTTTCATAAAAAATTGAAAAAAGACGATGTATAGTCCATTAAATTTTTTTTCAAAAAAAAATTTTTTCCATGAAAAATGGATGATGTATAGTTTATTAAATTCTTTGCACGAAAAGAAGACGACGATTATAGTCCACTTAAGTTTTTACATACGAAATGGACGAATTATAGTCAATTTAATTTTTAATAAAAATTTTAAAAATGAACGATGTGTAGTCCACTAAATTTTGTATATATAGCCAGTCCATTTAATTTTTTGCATGAAAAATAGACGATGTATAGTCTATATAATTTTTTGCATACGAATCGGACGATTTATAGTCGATAAAATTTTTTCATAAAAAATTGAAAAAAGACGATGTATAGTTCATTCAATTTTTTTCATAAAAAAATTGTTTGCATAAAAAATGGATGATGTATAGTTTATTTAATTCTTTGCACGAAAAGAAGACGACGTATATAGTCCACTTAAGTTTTTACATACGAAATGGACGAATTATAGTCAATTTAATTTTTTATAAAAATTTAAAAAATGGACGATGTATAGTCCATTAAATTTTGTATATATAGCCAGTCCATTTAATTTTTTGCATGAAAAATAGACGTTGTATAGTCTATATAATTTTTTGCATACGAATCGGACGATTTATAGTCGATAAAATTTTTTCATAAAAAATTGAAAAAAAGACGATGATAGGCATTAAATTTTTTTCATAAAAAAATTTTTTGCATAAAAAATGGATGATGTATAGCTTATTCAATTCTTTGCACGAAAAGAAGACGATGTATGTAGTCCACTTAAGTTTTTACATACGAAATGGACGAATTATAGTCAATTTAATTTTTTATAAAAATTTTAAAAATGGACGATGTATAGTCCATTAAATTTTGTATATATAGCCAGTCCATTTAATTTTTTGCATGAAAAATAGACGATGTATAGTCTATATAATTTTTTGCATACGAATAAGACGATTTATAGTCGATAAAATTTTTTCATAAAAAATTTAAAAAAAGACGATGTATAGTCCATTCAATTTTTTTCATAAAAAAATTTTTTGCATGAAAAATGGATGATGTATACCTTATTAAATTCTTTGCACGAAAAGAAGACGACGTATATAGTCCACTTAAGTTTTTACATACGAAATGGACGAATTATAGTCAATTTAATTTTTTATAAAAATTTAAAAAATGGACGATGTATAGTCCATTAAATTTTGTATATATAGCCAGTCCATTTAATTTTTTGCATGAAAAATAGACGATGTATAGTCTATATAATTTTTTGCATACGAATCGGACGATTTATAGTCGATAAAATTTTTTCATAAAAAATTTAAAAAAAGACGATGTATAGTCCATTAAATTTTTTCATAAAAAAATTTTTTGCATGAAAAATGAATGATGTATAGTATATTACATTCTTTGCACGAAAAGAAGACGACGTATATAGTCCACTTAAGTTTTTACGTACGAAATGGACGAATTATAGTCAATTTAATTTTTTATAAAAATTTTAAAAATGGACGATGTATAGTCCATTAAATTTTGTATATATAGCCAGTCCATTTAATTTTTTGCATGAAAAATAGACGATGTATAGTCTATATAATTTTTTGCATACGAATCGGACGATTTATAGTCGATAAAATTTTTTCATAAAAAATTTAAAAAAAGACGATGTATAGTCCATTAAATTTTTTTCATAAAAAAATTTTTTGCATAAAAAATGGATGATGTATAGTTTATTAAATTCTTTGCACGAAAATTAGATGACGTATATAGTCCACTTAGGTTTTTACTTACGAAATGGACGAATTATAGTCAATTTAATTTTTTATAAAAATTTTAAAAATGGATGATGTATAGTCTATTAAATTTTGTATATATAGCCAGTCCATTTAATTTTTTGCATGAAAAATAGACGATGTATAGTCTATATAATTTTTTGCATACGAATCGGACGATTTATAGTCGATAAAATTTTTTAATTAAAAATTGAAAAAAGGACGATGTATAGTCCATTAATTTTTTTTCATAAAAAAATTTTTTGCATGAAAAATGGATGATGTATAGTTAATGAAATTCTTTGCACGAAAAGAAGACGACGTATATAGTCCACTTAAGTTTTTGCATACGAAATGGACGAATTATAGTCAATTTAATTTTTTATAAAAATTTTAAAAATGGACGATGTATAGTCCATTAAATTTTGTTTATATAGCCAGTCCATTTAATTTTTTGCATGAAAAATAGACGATGTATAGTCTATATAATTTTTGGCATACGAATGGGACGATTTATAGTCGATAAAATTTTTTCATAAAAAATTGAAAAATGACGATGTATACCATTAATTTTTTTTCATAAAAAATTTTTTTGCATGAAAAATGGATGATGTATAGTTTATGAAATTCTTTGCACGAAAAGAAGACGACGTATATAGTCCACTAAATTTTTTACATACGAAATGGACGAATTATAGTAAATTTAAGTTTTTATAAAAATTTTAAAAATGGACGATGTATAGTCCATTAAATTTATTTTATATAGCCAGTCCATTTAATTTTTTGCATTGCAAATAGACGATGTATAGTCTATATAATTTTTTGCATACGAATGGGACGATTTCTAGTCGATAAAATTTTTTCACAAAAAATTTAATAAAAAACGATGTATAGTCTATTAAATTTTTTTCATAAAAAAATTTTTTGCATGAAAAATGGATGATGTATAGTTTATGAAATTCTTTGCACGAAAAGAAGACGACGTATATAGTCCACTTAAGTTTTTACATACGAAATGGACGAATTATAGTCAATTTAATTTTTTATAAAAATTTTAAAAATGGACGATGTATAGTCCATTAAATTTTGTATATATAGCCAGTCCATTTAATTTTTTGCATGAAAAATAGACGATGTATAGTCTATATAATTTTTTGCATACGAATCATACGATTTATAGTCGATAAAATTTTTTTATAAAAACTTTAAAAAAAGACGATGTATATATAGTCCATTAAATTTTTTTCATAAAAAAATTTTTTGCATGAAAAATGGATGATGTATAGTTTATGAAATTCTTTGCACGAAAAGAAGACGACGTATATAGTCCACTTAAGTTTTTACATACGAAATGGACGAATTATAGTCAATTTAATTTTTTATAAAAATTTTAAAAATGAACGATGTATAGTCCATTAAATTTTGTATATATAGCCAGTCCATTTAATTTTTTGCATGAAAAATAGACGATGTATAGTCTATATAATTTTTTGCATGAAAATTGGATGATGTATAGTTTATTAAATTCTTTGCACGAAAAGAAGACGACGTATATAGTCCACTTAAGTTTTTACATACGAAATGGACGAATTATAGTCAATTTAATTTTTTATAAAAATTTTAAAAATGGACGATGTATAGTCCATTAAATTTTGTTTATATAGCCAGTCCATTTAATTTTTTGCATGAAAAATAGACGATGTATAGTCTATATAATTTTTGGCATACGAATGGGACGATTTATAGTCGATAAAATTTTTTCATAAAAAATTGAAAAAAGACGATGTCCATTAATTTTTTTTTTCATAAAAAATTTTTTTGCATGAAAAATGGATGATGTATAGTTTATGAAATTCTTTGCACGAAAAGAAGACGACGTATATAGTCCACTAAAGTTTTTACATACGAAATGGACGAATTATAGTAAATTTAATTTTTTATAAAAATTTTAAAAATGGACGATGTATAGTCCATTAAATTTATTTTATATAGCCAGTCCATTTAATTTTTTGCATTGCAAATAGACGATGTATAGTCTATATAATTTTTTGCATACGAATGGGACGATTTATAGTCGATAAAATTTTTTCACAAAATATTTAAAAAAACACGATGTATAGTCTATTAAATTTTTTTCATAAAAAAATTTTTTCCATGAAAAATGGATGATGTATAGTTTATGAAATTCTTTGCACAAAAAGAAGACGACGTATATAGTCCACTTAAGTTTTTACATACGAAATGGACGAATTATAGTCAATTTAATTTTTTATAAAAATTTTAAAAATGGACGATGTATAGTCCATTAAATTTTGTATATATAGCCAGTCCATTTAATTTTTTGCATGAAAAATAGACGATGTATAGTCTTTATAATTTTTTGCATACGAATCGGACGATTTATAATCGATAAAATTTTTTCATAAAAAATTTAAAAAAAGACGATGTATAGCCCATTAAATTTTTTTCATAAAAAATTTTTTTGCATGAAAAATGGATAATGTATAGTTTATCAAATTCTTTGCACAAAAAGAAGACGACGTATATAGTCCACTTAAGTTTTTACATACGAAATTCACGAATTGTAGTCAATTTAATTTTTTATAAAAATTTTAAAAATGGACGATGTATAGTCCATTAAATTTTGTATATATAGCCAGTCCATTTAATTTTTTCCATGAAAAATAGACGATGTATAGTCTATATAATTTTTTGCATACGAATCATACGATTTATAGTCGATAAAATTTTTTTATAAAAACTTTAAAAAAAGACGATGTATATATAGTCCATTAAATTTTTTTCATAAAAAAATTTTTTGCATGAAAAATGGATGATGTATAGTTTATGAAATTCTTTGCACGAAAAGAAGACGACGTATATAGTCCACTTAAGTTTTTACATACGAAATGGACGAATTATAGTCAATTTAATTTTTTATAAAAATTTTAAAAATGAACGATGTATAGTCCATTAAATTTTGTATATATAGCCAGTCCATTTAATTTTTTGCATGAAAAATAGACGATGTATAGTCTATATAATTTTTTGCATGAAAATTGGATGATGTATAGTTTATTAAATTCTTTGCACGAAAAGAAGACGACGTATATAGTCCACTTAAGTTTTTACATACGAAATGGACGAATTATAGTCAATTTAATTTTTTATAAAAATTTTAAAAATGGACGATGTATAGTCCATTAAATTTTGTTTATATAGCCAGTCCATTTAATTTTTTGCATGAAAAATAGACGATGTATAGTCTATATAATTTTTGGCATACGAATGGGACGATTTATAGTCGATAAAATTTTTTCATAAAAAATTGAAAAAAGACGATGTCCATTAATTTTTTTTTTCATAAAAAATTTTTTTGCATGAAAAATGGATGATGTATAGTTTATGAAATTCTTTGCACGAAAAGAAGACGACGTATATAGTCCACTAAAGTTTTTACATACGAAATGGACGAATTATAGTAAATTTAATTTTTTATAAAAATTTTAAAAATGGACGATGTATAGTCCATTACATTTTTTTATATAGCCAGTCCATTTAATTTTTTGCATTGCAAATAGACGATGTATAGTCTATATAATTTTTTGCATACGAATGGGACGATTTATAGTCGATAAAATTTTTTCACAAAATATTTAAAAAAACACGATGTATAGTCTATTAAATTTTTTTCATAAAAAAATTTTTTCCATGAAAAATGGATGATGTATAGTTTATGAAATTCTTTGCACAAAAAGAAGACGACGTATATAGTCCACTTAAGTTTTTACATACGAAATGGACGAATTATAGTCAATTTAATTTTTTATAAAAATTTTAAAAATGGACGATGTATAGTCCATTAAATTTTGTATATATAGCCAGTCCATTTAATTTTTTGCATGAAAAATAGACGATGTATAGTCTTTATAATTTTTTGCATACGAATCGGACGATTTATAGTCGATAAAATTTTTTCATAAAAAATTTAAAAAAAGACGATGTATAGCCCATTAAATTTTTTTCATAAAAAATTTTTTTGCATGAAAAATGGATAATGTATAGTTTATCAAATTCTTTGCACAAAAAGAAGACGACGTATATAGTCCACTTAAGTTTTTACATACGAAATTCACGAATTGTAGTCAATTTAATTTTTTATAAAAATTTTAAAAATGGACGATGTATAGTCCATTAAATTTTGTATATATAGCCAGTCCATTTAATTTTTTCCATGAAAAATAGACGATGTATAGTCTATATAATTTTTTGCATACGAATCATACGATTTATAGTCAATAAAATTTTTTTATAAAAAATTGAAAAAAAGACGATGTATATATAGTCCATTAAATTTTTTTCATAAAAAAATTTTTTGCATGAAAAATGGATGATGTATAGTTTATGAAATTCTTTGCACGAAAAGAAGACGACGTATATAGTCCACTTTAGTTTTTACATACGAAATGGACGAATTATAGTCAATTTAATTTTTTATACAAATTTTAAAAATGGACGATGTATAGTCCATTAAATTTTGTTTATATAGCCAGTCCATTTAATTTTTTGCATGAAAAATGGACGATGTATAGTCTATATAATTTTTTGCATACGAATGGGATGATTTATAGTCGATAAAATTTTTTCGTAAAAAATTGAAAAAAATTTTTTCATAAAAAAATTTTTTGCATGAAAAATGGATGATGTATAGTTTATGAAATTGTTTGCACGAAAAGAAGACGACGTATATAGTCCACTTAAGTTTTTACATACGAAATGGACGAATTATAGTCAATTTAATTTTTTATAAAAATTTTAAAAATGGACGATGTATAGTCCATTAAATTTTGTATATATAGCCAGTCCATTTAATTTTTTGTATGAAAAATACGATATATAGTCTATATAATGTTTTGCATACGAATCGTACGATTTATAGTCGATAAAATTTTTTCATAAAAATTGAAAAAAGACGATGTATAGTCCATTAAATTTTTTTCATAAAAAATTTTTTTGCATGAAAAATGGATGATGTATAGTTTATGAAATTGTTTGCACGAAAAGAAGACGACGTATATAGTCCACTTAAGTTTTTAGATATGAAATGGACGAATTATAGTAAATTTAATTTTTTATAAAAATTTGAAGAATGGACGATGTATAGTCCATTAAATTTTGTATATATAGCCAGTCCATTTAATTTTTTGCATGAAAAATAGACGATGTATAGTCTATATAATTTTTTGCATACGAATGGGACGATTTATAGTCGATAAAATTTTTTCATAAAAAATTGAAAAAAAGACGATTTATATATAGTCCATTAAATTTTTTTCATAAAAAATTTTTTGCATGAAAAATGGATGATGTATAGTTTATGAAATTCTTTGCACGAAAAGAAGACGACGTATATAGTCCACTTAAGTTTTTACATACGAAATGGACGAACTATAGTCAATTTAATTTTTTATAAAAATTTTAAAAATGGACGATGTATAGTCCATTAAATTTTGTATATATAGCCAGTCCATTTAATTTTTTGTATGAAAAATATACGATGTATAGTCTATATAATTTTTTGCATACGAATCGGACGATTTATAGTCGATAAAATTTTTTCATAAAAAATTGAAAAAAAGACGATGTATATATAGTCCATTAAATTTTTTTCATAAAAAATTTTTTGAATAAAAAATGGATGATGTATAGTTTATTAAACTCTTTGCACGAAAAGAAGACGACGTATATAGTCCACTTAAGTTTTTACATACGAAATGGACGAACTATAGTCAATTTAATTTTTTATAAAAATTTTAAAAATGCACGATGTATAGTCTATTAAATTTTGTATATATAGCCAGTCCATTTAATTTTTTGCATTGCAAATAGACGATGTATAGTCTATATAATTTTTTGCATACGAATGGGACGATTTATAGTCGATAAAATTTTTTCACAAAATATTTAAAAAAACACGATGTATAGTCTATTAAATTTTTTTCATAAAAAAATTTTTTCCATGAAAAATGGATGATGTATAGTTTATGAAATTCTTTGCACAAAAAGAAGACGACGTATATAGTCCACTTAAGTTTTTACATACGAAATGGACGAATTATAGTCAATTTAATTTTTTATAAAAATTTTAAAAATGGACGATGTATAGTCCATTAAATTTTGTTTATATAGCCAGTCCATTTAATTTTTTGCATGAAAAATAGACGATGTATAGTCTATATAATTTTTGGCATACGAATGGGACGATTTATAGTCGATAAAATTTTTTCATAAAAAATTGAAAAAAGACGATGTCCATTAATTTTTTTTTTCATAAAAAATTTTTTTGCATGAAAAATGGATGATGTATAGTTTATGAAATTCTTTGCACGAAAAGAAGACGACGTATATAGTCCACTAAAGTTTTTACATACGAAATGGACGAATTATAGTAAATTTAATTTTTTATAAAAATTTTAAAAATGGACGATGTATAGTCCATTAAATTTATTTTATATAGCCAGTCCATTTAATTTTTTGCATTGCAAATAGACGATGTATAGTCTATATAATTTTTTGCATACGAATGGGACGATTTATAGTCGATAAAATTTTTTCACAAAATATTTAAAAAAACACGATGTATAGTCTATTAAATTTTTTTCATAAAAAAATTTTTTCCATGAAAAATGGATGATGTATAGTTTATGAAATTCTTTGCACAAAAAGAAGACGACGTATATAGTCCACTTAAGTTTTTACATACGAAATGGACGAATTATAGTCAATTTAATTTTTTATAAAAATTTTAAAAATGGACGATGTATAGTCCATTAAATTTTGTATATATAGCCAGTCCATTTAATTTTTTGCATGAAAAATAGACGATGTATAGTCTTTATAATTTTTTGCATACGAATCGGACGATTTATAATCGATAAAATTTTTTCATAAAAAATTTAAAAAAAGACGATGTATAGCCCATTAAATTTTTTTCATAAAAAATTTTTTTGCATGAAAAATGGATAATGTATAGTTTATCAAATTCTTTGCACAAAAAGAAGACGACGTATATAGTCCACTTAAGTTTTTACATACGAAATTCACGAATTGTAGTCAATTTAATTTTTTATAAAAATTTTAAAAATGGACGATGTATAGTCCATTAAATTTTGTATATATAGCCAGTCCATTTAATTTTTTCCATGAAAAATAGACGATGTATAGTCTATATAATTTTTTGCATACGAATCATACGATTTATAGTCGATAAAATTTTTTTATAAAAACTTTAAAAAAAGACGATGTATATATAGTCCATTAAATTTTTTTCATAAAAAAATTTTTTGCATGAAAAATGGATGATGTATAGTTTATGAAATTCTTTGCACGAAAAGAAGACGACGTATATAGTCCACTTAAGTTTTTACATACGAAATGGACGAATTATAGTCAATTTAATTTTTTATAAAAATTTTAAAAATGAACGATGTATAGTCCATTAAATTTTGTATATATAGCCAGTCCATTTAATTTTTTGCATGAAAAATAGACGATGTATAGTCTATATAATTTTTTGCATGAAAATTGGATGATGTATAGTTTATTAAATTCTTTGCACGAAAAGAAGACGACGTATATAGTCCACTTAAGTTTTTACATACGAAATGGACGAATTATAGTCAATTTAATTTTTTATAAAAATTTTAAAAATGGACGATGTATAGTCCATTAAATTTTGTTTATATAGCCAGTCCATTTAATTTTTTGCATGAAAAATAGACGATGTATAGTCTATATAATTTTTGGCATACGAATGGGACGATTTATAGTCGATAAAATTTTTTCATAAAAAATTGAAAAAAGACGATGTCCATTAATTTTTTTTTTCATAAAAAATTTTTTTGCATGAAAAATGGATGATGTATAGTTTATGAAATTCTTTGCACGAAAAGAAGACGACGTATATAGTCCACTAAAGTTTTTACATACGAAATGGACGAATTATAGTAAATTTAATTTTTTATAAAAATTTTAAAAATGGACGATGTATAGTCCATTAAATTTATTTTATATAGCCAGTCCATTTAATTTTTTGCATTGCAAATAGACGATGTATAGTCTATATAATTTTTTGCATACGAATGGGACGATTTATAGTCGATAAAATTTTTTCACAAAATATTTAAAAAAACACGATGTATAGTCTATTAAATTTTTTTCATAAAAAAATTTTTTCCATGAAAAATGGATGATGTATAGTTTATGAAATTCTTTGCACAAAAAGAAGACGACGTATATAGTCCACTTAAGTTTTTACATACGAAATGGACGAATTATAGTCAATTTAATTTTTTATAAAAATTTTAAAAATGGACGATGTATAGTCCATTAAATTTTGTATATATAGCCAGTCCATTTAATTTTTTGCATGAAAAATAGACGATGTATAGTCTTTATAATATTTTGCATACGAATCGGACGATTTATAGTCGATAAAATTTTTTCATAAAAAATTTAAAAAAAGACGATGTATAGCCCATTAAATTTTTTTCATAAAAAATTTTTTTGCATGAAAAATGGATAATGTATAGTTTATCAAATTCTTTGCACAAAAAGAAGACGACGTATATAGTCCACTTAAGTTTTTACATACGAAATTCACGAATTGTAGTCAATTTAATTTTTTATAAAAATTTTAAAAATGGACGATGTATAGTCCATTAAATTTTGTATATATAGCCAGTCCATTTAATTTTTTCCATGAAAAATAGACGATGTATAGTCTATATAATTTTTTGCATACGAATCATACGATTTATAGTCAATAAAATTTTTTTATAAAAAATTGAAAAAAAGACGATGTATATATAGTCCATTAAATTTTTTTCATAAAAAAATTTTTTGCATGAAAAATGGATGATGTATAGTTTATGAAATTCTTTGCACGAAAAGAAGACGACGTATATAGTCCACTTTAGTTTTTACATACGAAATGGACGAATTATAGTCAATTTAATTTTTTATACAAATTTTAAAAATGGACGATGTATAGTCCATTAAATTTTGTTTATATAGCCAGTCCATTTAATTTTTTGCATGAAAAATGGACGATGTATAGTCTATATAATTTTTTGCATACGAATGGGATGATTTATAGTCGATAAAATTTTTTCGTAAAAAATTGAAAAAAATTTTTTCATAAAAAAATTTTTTGCATGAAAAATGGATGATGTATAGTTTATGAAATTGTTTGCACGAAAAGAAGACGACGTATATAGTCCACTTAAGTTTTTACATACGAAATGGACGAATTATAGTCAATTTAATTTTTTATAAAAATTTTAAAAATGGACGATGTATAGTCCATTAAATTTTGTATATATAGCCAGTCCATTTAATTTTTTGTATGAAAAATACGATGTATAGTCTATATAATGTTTTGCATACGAATCGTACGATTTATAGTCGATAAAATTTTTTCATAAAAATTGAAAAAAGACGATGTATAGTCCATTAAATTTTTTTCATAAAAAATTTTTTTGCATGAAAAATGGATGATGTATAGTTTATGAAATTGTTTGCACGAAAAGAAGACGACGTATATAGTCCACTTAAGTTTTTAGATATGAAATGGACGAATTATAGTAAATTTAATTTTTTATAAAAATTTGAAGAATGGACGATGTATAGTCCATTAAATTTTGTATATATAGCCAGTCCATTTAATTTTTTGCATGAAAAATAGACGATGTATAGTCTATATAATTTTTTGCATACGAATGGGACGATTTATAGTCGATAAAATTTTTTCATAAAAAATTGAAAAAAAGACGATTTATATATAGTCCATTAAATTTTTTTCATAAAAAATTTTTTGCATGAAAAATGGATGATGTATAGTTTATGAAATTCTTTGCACGAAAAGAAGACGACGTATATAGTCCACTTAAGTTTTTACATACGAAATGGACGAACTATAGTCAATTTAATTTTTTATAAAAATTTTAAAAATGGACGATGTATAGTCCATTAAATTTTGTATATATAGCCAGTCCATTTAATTTTTTGTATGAAAAATATACGATGTATAGTCTATATAATTTTTTGCATACGAATCGGACGATTTATAGTCGATAAAATTTTTTCATAAAAAATTGAAAAAAAGACGATGTATATATAGTCCATTAAATTTTTTTCATAAAAAATTTTTTGAATAAAAAATGGATGATGTATAGTTTATTAAACTCTTTGCACGAAAAGAAGACGACGTATATAGTCCACTTAAGTTTTTACATACGAAATGGACGAACTATAGTCAATTTAATTTTTTATAAAAATTTTAAAAATGCACGATGTATAGTCTATTAAATTTTGTATATATAGCCAGTCCATTTAATTTTTTGCATGAAAAATAGACGATGTATAGTCTATATAATTTTTTGCATACGAATCGGACGATTTATAGTCGATAAAATTTTTTCATAAAAAATTGAAAAAAAGACGATGTATAGTCCATTAAATTTTTTTCATAAAAAAATTTTTTGCATGAAAAATGGATGATGTATAGTTTATGAAATTCTTTGCACGAAAAGAAGACGACGTATATAGTCCACTTAAGTTTTTACATACGAAATGGACGAACTATAGTCAATTTAATTTTTTATAAAAATTTTAAAAATGGACGATGTATAGTCCATTAAATTTTGTATATATAGCCAGTCCATTTAATTTTTTGCATGAAAAATAGACGATGTATAGTCTATATAATTTTTTGCATACGAATCGGACGATTTATAGTCGATAAAATTTTTTCATAAAAAATTGAAAAAAAGACGATGTATAGTCCATTAAATTTTTTTCATAAAAAATTCTTTGCACGAAAAGAAGACGACGTATATAGTCCACTTAAGTTTTTACATACGAAATGGACGAATTATAGTCAATTTAATATTTTATAAAAATTTTAAAAATGAACGATGTATAGTCCATTAAATTTTGTATATATAGCCAGTCCATTTAATTTTTTGTATGAAAAATATACGATGTATAGTCTATATAATTTTTTGCATACGAATCGGACGATTTATAGTCGATAAAATTTTTTCATAAAAAATTGAAAAAAGACGATGTATATATAGTCCATTAAATTTTTTTCATAAAAAAATTTTTTGCATGAAAAATGGATGATGTATAGTTTATGAAATTCTTTGCACGAAAAGAAGACGACGTATATAGTCCACTTAAGTTTTTACATGCGAAATGGACGAATTATAGTCAATTTAATTTTTTATAAAAATTTTAAAAATGAACGATGTATAGTCCATTAAATTCTGTATATATAGCCAGTCCATTTAATTTTTTGTATGAAAAATATACGATGTATAGTCTATATAATTTTTTGCATACGAATCGGACGATTTATAGTCGATAAAATTTTTTCATAAAAAATTTAAAAAAAGACGATGTATAGTCCATTAAATTTTTTTAATAAAAAAATTGTTTGCATAAAAAATGGATGATGTATAGTTTATGAAATTCTTTGCACGAAAAGAAGACGACGTATATAGTCCACTTAAGTTTTTACATACGAAATGGACGAATTATAGTCAATTTAATTTTTTATAAAAATTTAAAAAATGGACTATGTATAGTCCATTAAATTTTGTATATATAGCCAGTCCATTTAATTTTTTGCATGAAAAATAGACGATGTATAGTCTATATAATTTTTTGCATACGAATCGGACGATTTATAGTCGATAAAATTTTTTCATAAAAAATTGAAAAAAAGACGTCCATTAAATTTTTTTCATAAAAAAATTTTTTCCATGAAAAATGGATGATGTATAGTTTATGAAATTCTTTGCACGAAAAGAAGACGACGTATATAGTGCACTTAAGTTTTTACATACGAAATGGACGAATTATAGTCAATTTAATTTTTTATAAAAATTTTAAAAATGAACGATGTATAGTCCATTAAATTTTGTATATATAGCCAGTCCATTTAATTTTTTGTATGAAAAATATACGATGTATAGTCTATATAATTTTTTGCATACGAATCGGACGATTTATAGTCGATAAAATTTTTTCATAAAAAATTGAAAAAAAAGACGATGTATAGTCCATTAAATTTTTTTCATAAAAAATTTTTTGCATAAAAAATGGATGATGTATAGTTTATTAAATTCTTTGCACGAAAAGAAGACGACGTATATAGTCCACTTAAGTTTTTACATACGAAATGGACGAATTATAGTCAATTTAATTTTTTATAAAAATTTTAAAAATGAACGATGTATAGTCCATTAAATTTTGTATATATAGCCAGTCCATTTAATTTTTTGTATGAAAAATAGACGATGTATAGTCTATATAATTTTTTGCATACGAATCGGACGATTTATAGTCGATAAAATTTTTTCATAAAAAATTGAAAAAAAAGACGATGTATAGTCCATTAAATTTTTTTCATAAAAAATTTTTTGCATAAAAAATGGGTGATGTATAGTTTATGAAATCCTTTGCACGAAAAGAAGACGACGTATATAGTCCACTTAAGTTTTTACATACGAAATGGACGAATTATAGTCAATTTAATTTTTTATAAAAATTTTAAAAATTTTAAAAATTAAATTTTGTATATATAGCCAGTCCATTTAATTTTTTGCATGAAAAATAGACGATGTATAGTCTATATAATTTTTTGCATACGAATCGGACGATTTATAGTCGATAAAATTTTTTCATAAAAAATTGAAAAAAAAGACGATGTATAGTCCATTAAATTTTTTTCATAAAAAATTCTTTGCACGAAAAGAAGACGACGTATATAGTCCACTTAAGTTTTTACATACGAAATGGACGAATTATAGTCAATTTAATTTTTTATAAAAATTTTAAAAATGAACGATGTATAGTCCATTAAATTTTGTATATATAGCCAGTCCATTTAATTTTTTGTATGAAAAATATACGATGTATAGTCTATATAATTTTTTGCATACGAATCGGACGATTTATAGTCGATAAAATTTTTTCATAAAAAATTGAAAAAAAGACGATGTATAGTCCATTAAATTTTTTTCATAAAAAATTCTTTGCACGAAAAGAAGACGACGTATATAGTCCACTTAAGTTTTTACATACGAAATGGACGAATTATAGTCAATTTAATTTTTTATAAAAATTTAAAAAATGAACGATGTATAGTCCATTAAATTTTTTATATATAGCCAGTCCATTTAATTTTTTGCATGAAAAATAGACGATGTATAGTCTATATAATTTTTTGCATACGAATCGGACGATTTTTAGTCGATAAAATTTTTTCATAAAAAATTTAAAAAAAGACGATGTATAGTCCATTAAATTTTTTTCATAAAAAATTTTTTCCATGAAAAATGGATGATGTATAGTTTATGAAATTCTTTGCACGAAAAGAAGACGACGTATATAGTCCACTTAAGTTTTTACATACGAAATGGACGAATTATAGTCAATTTAATTTTTTATAAAAATTTTAAAAATGAACGATGTATAGTCCATTAAATTTTGTATATATAGCCAGTCCATTTAATTTTTTGTATGAAAAATAGACGATGTATAGTCTATATAATTTTTTGCATACGAATCGGACGATTTATAGTCGATAAAATTTTTTCATAAAAAATTGAAAAAAAAGACGATGTATAGTCCATTAAATTTTTTTCATAAAAAATTTTTTGCATAAAAAATGGATGATGTATAGTTTATGAAATTCTTTGCACGAAAAGAAGACGACGTATATAGTCCACTTAAGTTTTTACATACGAAATGGACGAATTATAGTCAATTTAATTTTTTATAAAAATTTTAAAAATTTTAAAAATTAAATTTTGTATATATAGCCAGTCCATGTAATTTTTTGCATGAAAAATAGACGATGTATAGTCTATATAATTTTTTGCATACGAATCGGACGATTTATAGTCGATAAAATTTTTTCATAAAAAATTGAAAAAAAGACGATGTATAGTCCATTAAATTTTTTTCATAAAAAATTCTTTGCACGAAAAGAAGACGACGTATATAGTCCACTTAAGTTTTTACATACGAAATGGACGAATTATAGTCAATTTAATTTTTTATAAAAATTTTAAAAATGAACGATGTATAGTCCATTAAATTTTGTATATATAGCCAGTCCATTTAATTTTTTGTATGAAAAATATACGATGTATAGTCTATATAATTTTTTGCATACGAATCGGACGATTTATAGTCGATAAAATTTTTTCATAAAAAATTGAAAAAAAGACGATGTATAGTCCATTAAATTTTTTTCATAAAAAAATTTTTTGCATGAAAAATGGATGATGTATAGTTTATGAAATTCTTTGCACGAAAAGAAGACGACGTATATAGTCCACTTAAGTTTTTACATACGAAATGGACGAATTATAGTCAATTTAATTTTTTATAAAAATTTTAAAAATGAACGATGTATAGTCCATTAAATTTTGTATATATAGCCAGTCCATTTAATTTTTTGTATGAAAAATATACGATGTATAGTCTATATAATTTTTTGCATACGAATCGGACGATTTATAGTCGATAAAATTTTTTCATAAAAAATTGAAAAAAAAGACGATGTATAGTCCATTAAATTTTTTTCATAAAAAATTCTTTGCACGAAAAGAAGACGACGTATATAGTCCACTTAAGTTTTTACATACGAAATGGACGAATTATAGTCAATTTAATTTTTTATAAAAATTTAAAAAATGAACGATGTATAGTCCATTAAATTTTGTATATATAGCCAGTCCATTTAATTTTTTGCATGAAAAATAGACGATGTATAGTCTATATAATTTTTTGCATACGAATCGGACGATTTATAGTCGATAAAATTTTTTCATAAAAAATTTAAAAAAACACGATGTATAGTCCATTAAATTTTTTTCATAAAAAAATTTTTTCCATGAAAAATGGATGATGTATAGTTTATGAAATTCTTTGCACGAAAAGAAGACGACGTATATAGTCCACTTAAGTTTTTACATACGAAATGGACGAATTATAGTCAATTTAATTTTTTATAAAAATTTTAAAAATGAACGATGTATAGTCCATTAAATTTTGTATATATAGCCAGTCCATTTAATTTTTTGTATGAAAAATATACGATGTATAGTCTATATAATTTTTTGCATACGAATCGGACGATTTATAGTCGATAAAATTTTTTCATAAAAAATTGAAAAAAAAGACGATGTATAGTCCATTAAATTTTTTTCATAAAAAATTTTTTGCATAAAAAATGGATGATGTATAGTTTATTAAATTCTTTGCACGAAAAGAAGACGACGTATATAGTCCACTTAAGTTTTTACGTACGAAATGGACGAATTATAGTCAATTTAATTTTTTATAAAAATTTTAAAAATGAACGATGTATAGTCCATTAAATTTTGTATATATAGCCAGTCCATTTAATTTTTTGCATGAAAAATAGACGATGTATAGTCTATATAATTTTTTGCATACGAATCGGACGATTTATAGTCGATAAAATTTTTTCATAAAAAATTTAAAAAAAGACGATGTATAGTCCATTAAATTTTTTTCATAAAAAAATTTTTTGCTTGAAAAATGGATGATGTATAGTTTATGAAATTCTATGCACGAAAAGAAGACGACGTATATAGTTCACTTAAGTTTTTACATACGAAATGGACGAATTATAGTCAATTTAATTTTTTATAAAAATTTTAAAAATGAACCATGTATAGTCCATTAAATTTTGTATATATAGCCAGTCCATTTAATTTTTTGTATGAAAAATATACGATGTATAGTCTATATAATTTTTTGCATACGAATCGGACGATTTATAGTCGATAAAATTTTTTCATAAAAAATTGAAAAAAAGACGATGTATAGTCCATTAAATTTTTTTCATAAAAAAATTTTTTGCATAAAAAATGGATGATGTATAGTTTATGAAATTCTTTGCACGAAAAGAAGACGACGTATATAGTCCACTTAAGTTTTTACATACGAAATGGACGAATTATAGTCAATTTAATTTTTTATAAAAATTTTAAAAATGGACTATGTATAGTCCATTAAATTTTGTATATATAGCCAGTCCATTTATTTTTTGCATGAAAAATAGACGATGTATAGTCTATATAATTTTTTGCATACGAATCGGACGATTTATAGTCGATAAAATTTTTTCATAAAAAATTTAAAAAAAGTCGATGTATAGTCCATTAAATTTTTTTCATAAAAAAATTTTTTGCATGAAAAATGGATGATGTATAGTTTATGAAATTCTATGCACGAAAAGAAGACGACGTATATAGTTCACTTAAGTTTTTACATACGAAATGGACGAATTATAGTCAATTTAATTTTTTATAAAAATTTTAAAAATGAACCATGTATAGTCCATTAAATTTTGTATATATAGCCAGTCCATTTAATTTTTTGTATGAAAAATATACGATGTATAGTCTATATAATTTTTTGCATACGAATCGGACGATTTATAGTCGATAAAATTTTTTCATAAAAAATTGAAAAAAAAGACGATGTATAGTCCATTAAATTTTTTTCATAAAAAAATTTTTTGCATAAAAAATGGATGATGCATAGTTTATGAAATTCTTTGCACGAAAAGAAGACGACGTATATAGTCCACTTAAGTTTTTACATACGAAATGGACGATTTATAGTCAATTTAATTTTTTATAAAAATTTTAAAAATGGACTATGTATAGTCCATTAAATTTTGTATATATAGCCAGTCCATTTAATTTTTTGCATGAAAAATAGACGATGTATAGTCTATATAATTTTTTGCATACGAATCGGACGATTTACAGTAGATAAAATTTTTTCATAAAAAATTTAAAAAAAGACGATGTATAGTCCATTAAATTTTTTTCATAAAAAAATTTTTTCCATGAAAAATGGATGATGTATAGTTTATGAAATTCTTTGCACGAAAAGAAGACGACGTATATAGTCCACTTAAGTTTTTACATACGAAATGGACAAATTATAGTCAATTTAATTTTTTATAAAAATTTTAAAAATGAACGATGTATAGTCCATTAAATTTTGTATATATAGCCAGTCCATTTAATTTTTTGTATGAAAAATATACGATGTATAGTCTATATAATTTTTTGCATACGAATCGGACGATTTATAGTCGATAAAATTTTTTCATAAAAAATTGAAAAAAAAAGACGATGTATAGTCCATTAAATTTTTTTCATAAAAAATTCTTTGCACGAAAAGAAGACGACGTATATAGTCCACTTAAGTTTTTACATACGAAATGGACGAATTATAGTCAATTTAATTTTTTATAAAAATTTTAAAAATGAACGATGTATAGTCCATTAAATTTTGTATATATAGCCAGTCCATTTAATTTTTTGCATGAAAAATAGACGATGTATAGTCTATATAATTTTTTGCATACGAATCGGACGATTTATAGTCGATAAAATTTTTTCATAAAAAATTTAAAAAAAGACGATGTATAGTCCATTAAATTTTGTTCATAAGAAAATTTTTTGCATGAAAAATGGATGATGTATAGTTTATGAAATTCTTTGCACGAAAAGAAGACGACGTATATAGTCAACTTAAGTTTTTACATACGAAATGGACGAATTATAGTCAATTTAATTTTTTATAAAAATTTTAAAAATGAACGATGTATAGTCCATTAAATTTTGTATATATAGCCAGTCCATTTAATTTTTTGCATGAAAAATAGACGATGTATAGTCTATATAATTTTTTGCATACGAATCGGACGATTTATAGTCGATAAAATTTTTTCATAAAAAATTGAAAAAAAGACGATTAAATTTTTTTCATAAAAAAATTTTTTGCATGAAAAATGGATGATGTATAGTTTATGAAATTCTTTGCACGAAAAGAAGACGACGTATATAGTCCACTTAAGTTTTTACATACGAAATGGACGAATTATAGTCAATTTAATTTTTTATAAAAATTTTAAAAATGAACGATGTATAGTCCATTAAATTTTGTATATATAGCCAGTCCATTTAATTTTTTGTATGAAAAATATACGATGTATAGTCTTTATAATTTTTTGCATACGAATCGGACGATTTATAGTCGATAAAATTTTTTCATAAAAAATTGAAAAAAAGACGATGTATAGTCCATTAAATTTTTTTCATAAAAAAATTTTTTGCATAAAAAATGGATGATGTATAGTTTATGAAATTCTTTGCACGAAAAGAAGATGACGTATATAGTCCACTTAAGTTTTTACATACGAAATGGACAAATTATAGTCAATTTAATTTTTTATAAAAATTTAAAAAATGGACGATGTATAGTCCATTAAATTTTGTATATATAGCCAGTCCATTTAATTTTTTGTATGCAAAATATACGATGTATAGTCTATATAATTTTTTGCATACGAATCGGACGACTTATAGTCGATAAAATTTTTTCATAAAAAATTGAAAAAAAGACGATGTATAGTCCATTAAATTTTTTTCATAAAAAAATTTTTTGCATAAAAAATGGATGATGTATAGTTTATGAAATTCTTTGCACGAAAAGAAGACGACGTATATGGTCCACTTAAGTTTTTACATACGAAATGGACGAATTATAGTCAATTTAATTTTTTATAAAAATTTTAAAAATGAACGATGTATAGTCCATTAAATTTTGTATATATAGCCAGTCCATTTAATTTTTTGCATGAAAAATAGACGATGTATAGTCTATATAATTTTTTGCATACGAATCGGACGATTTATAGTCGATAAAATTTTTTCATAAAAAATTGAAAAAAAAGACGATGTATAGTCCATTAAATTTTTTTCATAAAAAATTCTTTGCACGAAAAGAAGACGACGTATATAGTCCACTTAAGTTTTTACATACGAAATGGACGAATTATAGTCAATTTAATTTTTTATAAAAATTTTAAAAATGAACGATGTATAGTCCATTAAATTTTGTATATATAGCCAGTCCATTTAATTTTTTGCATGAAAAATAGACGATGTATAGTCTATATAATTTTTTGCATACGAATCGGACGATTTATAGTCGATAAAATTTTTTCATAAAAAATTTAAAAAAAGACGATGTATAGTCCATTAAATTTTGTTCATAAGAAAATTTTTTGCATGAAAAATGGATGATGTATAGTTTATGAAATTCTTTGCACGAAAAGAAGACGACGTATATAGTCAACTTAAGTTTTTACATACGAAATGGACGAATTATAGTCAATTTAATTTTTTATAAAAATTTTAAAAATGAACGATGTATAGTCCATTAAATTTTGTATATATAGCCAGTCCATTTAATTTTTTGCATGAAAAATAGACGATGTATAGTCTATATAATTTTTTGCATACGAATCGGACGATTTATAGTCGATAAAATTTTTTCATAAAAAATTGAAAAAAAGACGATTAAATTTTTTTCATAAAAAAATTTTTTGCATGAAAAATGGATGATGTATAGTTTATGAAATTCTTTGCACGAAAAGAAGACGACGTATATAGTCCACTTAAGTTTTTACATACGAAATGGACGAATTATAGTCAATTTAATTTTTTATAAAAATTTTAAAAATGAACGATGTATAGTCCATTAAATTTTGTATATATAGCCAGTCCATTTAATTTTTTGTATGAAAAATATACGATGTATAGTCTTTATAATTTTTTGCATACGAATCGGACGATTTATAGTCGATAAAATTTTTTCATAAAAAATTGAAAAAAAGACGATGTATAGTCCATTAAATTTTTTTCATAAAAAAATTTTTTGCATAAAAAATGGATGATGTATAGTTTATGAAATTCTTTGCACGAAAAGAAGATGACGTATATAGTCCACTTAAGTTTTTACATACGAAATGGACAAATTATAGTCAATTTAATTTTTTATAAAAATTTAAAAAATGGACGATGTATAGTCCATTAAATTTTGTATATATAGCCAGTCCATTTAATTTTTTGTATGCAAAATATACGATGTATAGTCTATATAATTTTTTGCATACGAATCGGACGACTTATAGTCGATAAAATTTTTTCATAAAAAATTGAAAAAAAGACGATGTATAGTCCATTAAATTTTTTTCATAAAAAAATTTTTTGCATAAAAAATGGATGATGTATAGTTTATGAAATTCTTTGCACGAAAAGAAGACGACGTATATGGTCCACTTAAGTTTTTACATACGAAATGGACGAATTATAGTCAATTTAATTTTTTATAAAAATTTTAAAAATGAACGATGTATAGTCCATTAAATTTTGTATATATAGCCAGTCCATTTAATTTTTTGCATGAAAAATAGACGATGTATAGTCTATATAATTTTTTGCATACGAATGGGACGATTTATAGTCGATACAATTTTTTCATAAAAAATTTAAAAAAACACGATGTATAGTCTATTAAATTTTTTTCATAAAAAAATTTTTTGCATGAAAAATGGATGATGTATAGTTTATTAAATTCTTTGCACGAAAAGAAGACGACGTATATAGTCCACTTAAGTTTTTACATACGAAATGGACGAATTATAGTCAATTTAATTTTTTATAAAAATTTTCAAAATGCACGATGTATAGTCCATTAAATTTTGTATATATAGCCAGTCCATTTAAATTTTTGCATGAAAAATATACGATGTATAGTCTGTGTAATTTTTTGCATACGAATCGGACGATTTATAGTCGATAAAATTTTTTCATAAAAAATTGAAAAAAAAATTGAAATTTTTTTTCATAACAAAATTTTTTGCATAAAAAATGGATGATGTATAGTTTATTAAATTCTTTGCACGAAAAGAAGACGACGTATATAGTCCACTTAAGTTTTTACATACGAAATCGACGAATTATAGTCAATTTAATTTTTTATAAAAATTTTAAAAATGAACGATGTATAGTCCATTAAATTTTGTATATATAGCCAGTCCATTTAATTTTTTGTATGAAAAATAGACGATGTATAGTCTTTATAATTTTTTGCATACGAATGGGACGATTTATAGTCGATACAATTTTTTCATAAAAAATTGAAAAAAAGACGATGTATAGTCCATTAAATTTTTTTCATAAAAAATTTTTTTGCATAAAAAATGGATGATGTATAGTTTATGAAATTCTTTGCACGAAAAGAAGACGACGTATATAGTCCACTTAAGTTTTTACATACGAAATGGACGAATTATAGTCAATTTAATTTTTTATAAAAATTTTAAAAATGGACGATGTATAGTCCATTAAATTTTGTATATATAGCCAGTCCATTTAATTTTTTGCATGAAAAATAGACGATGTATAGTCTATATGATTTTTTGCATACGAATCGGATGATTTATAGTCGATAAAATTGTTTCATAAAAAATTGAAAAAAAGACGATGTATAGTCCATTAAATTTTTTTAATAAAAAACTTTTTTGCATTAAAAATGGATGATGTATAGTTTATGAAATTCTTTGCACGAAAAGAAGACGACGTATATAGTCCACTTAAGTTTTTACATACGAAATGGACGAATTATAGTCAATTTAATTTTTTATAAAAATTTTAAAAATGGACGATGTATAGTCCATTAAATTTTGTATATATAGCCAGTCCATTTAAATTTTTGCATGAAAAATATACGATGTATAGTCTGTATAATTTTTTGCATACGAATCGGACGATTTATAGTCGATAAAATTTTTTCATAAAAAATTGAAAAAAAAATTGAAATTTTTTTTCATAACAAAATTTTTTGCATAAAAAATGGATGATGTATAGTTTATTAAATTCTTTGCAGGAAAAGAAGACGACGTATATAGTCCACTTAAGTTTTTACATACGAAATGGACGAATTATAGTCAATTTAATTTTTTATAAAAATTTTAAAAATGAACGATGTATAGTCCATTAAATTTTGTATATATAGCCAGTCCATTTAATTTTTTGTATGAAAAATATACGATGTATAGTCTTTATAATTTTTTGCATACGAATCGGACGATTTATAGTCGATAAAATTTTTTCATAAAAAATTTAAAAAAAGACGATGTATAGTCCATTAAATTTTTTTCATAAAAAAATTTTTTGCATAAAAAATGGATGATGTATAGTTTATGAAATTCTTTGCACGAAAAGAAGATGACGTATATAGTCCACTTAAGTTTTTACATACGAAATGGACAAATTATAGTTAATTTAATTTTTTATAAAAATTTTAAAAATGGACGATGTATAGTCCATTAAATTTTGTATATATAGCCAGTCCATTTAATTTTTTGCATGAAAAATAGACGATGTATAGTCTATATAATTTTTTGCATACGAATGGGACGATTTATAGTCGATAAAATTTTTTCATAAAAAATTGAAAAAAAGACGATGTATAGTCCATTAAATTTTTTTCATAAAAAAATTTTTTACATGAAAAATGGATGATGTATAGTTTATGAAATTCTTTGCGCGAAAAGAAGACGACGTATATAGTCCACTTAAGTTTTTACATACGAAATGGACGAATTATAGTCAATTTAATTTTTTATAAAAATTTTAAAAATGGACGATGTATAGTCCATTAAATTTTGTATATATAGCCAGTCCATTTAATTTTTTGCATGAAAAATAGACGATGTATAGTCTATATAATTTTTTGCATACGAATCGGACGATTTATAGTCGATAAAATTTTTTCATAAAAAATTGAAAAAAAGACGATGTATAGTCCATTAAATTTTTTTCATAAAAAAATTTTTTGCATGAAAAATGGATGATGTATAGTTTATGAAATTCTTTGCACGAAAAAAAGACGACGTATATAGTCCACTTAAGTTTTTACATACGAAATGGACGAATTATAGTCAATTTAATTTTTTATAAAAATTTTAAAAATGAACGATGTATAGTCCATTAAATTTTGTATATATAGCCAGTCCATTTAATTTTTTATATGAAAAATATACGATGTATAGTCTTTATAATTTTTTGCATACGAATCGGACGATTTATAGTCGATAAAATTTTTTCATAAAAAATTTAAAAAAAGACGATGTATAGTCCATTAAATTTTTTTCATAAAAAAATTTTTTGCATAAAAAATGGATGATGTAAAGTTTATGAAATTCTTTGCACGAAAAGAAGATGACGTATATAGTCCACTTAAGTTTTTACATACGAAATGGACAAATTATAGTCAATTTAATTTTTTATAAAAATTTTAAAAATGGACGATGTATAGTCCATTAAATTTTGTATATATAGCCAGTCCATTTAATTTTTTGCATGAAAAATATACGATGTATAGTCTATATGATTTTTTGCATACGAAGCGGACGATTTATAGTCGATAAAATTGTTTCATAAAAAATTGAAAAAAAAGACGATGTATAGTCCATTAAATTTTTTTCATAAAAAACTTTTTTGCATGAAAAATGGATGATGTATAGTTTATGAAATTCTTTGCACGAAAAGAAGACGACGTATATAGTCCACTTAAGTTTTTACATACGAAATGGACGAATTATAGTCAATTTAATTTTTTATAAAAATTTTAAAAATGGACGATGTATAGTCCATTAAATTTTGTATATATAGCCAGTCCATTTAATTTTTTGCATGAAAAATAGACGATGTATAGTCTTATAATTTTTTGCATACGACGATTTATAGTCGATAAAATTTTTTCATAAAAAATTGAAAAAAAGAAAAAAAGTCCATTAAATTTTTTTCATAAAAAAATTTTTTGCATGAAAAATGGATGATGTATAGTTTACTAAATTCTTTGCACGAAAAGAAGACGACGTATATAAACCACTTAAGTTTTTACATACGAAATGGACGAATTATAGTCAATTTAATTTTTTATAAAAATTTAAAAAATGAACGATGTATAGTCCATTAAATTTTTTATATATAGCCAGTCCATTTAATTTTTTGCATGAAAAATAGACGATGTATAGTCTATATAATTTTTTGCATACGAATCGGACGATTTTTAGTCGATAAAATTTTTTCATAAAAAATTGAAAAAAAGACGATATATAGTCCATTAAATTTTTTTCATAAAAAAATTTTTTGCATGAAAAATGGATGATGTATAGTTTACTAAATTCTTTGCACGAAAAGAAGACGACGTATATAGTCCACTTAAGTTTTTAATTACGAAATGGACGAATTATAGTCAATTTAATTTTTTATAAAAATTTTAAAAATGAACGATGTATAGCCCATTAAATTTTGTATATATAGCCAGTCCATTTAATTTTTTGTATGAAAAATATACGATGTATAGTCTATATAATTTTTTGCATACGAATCGGACGATTTATAGTCGATAAAATTTTTTCATAAAAAATTGAAAAAAAGACGATGTATAGTCCATTAAATTTTTTTCATAAAAAAATTTTTTGCATAAAAAATGGATGATGTATAGTTTATTAAATTCTTTGCACGAAAAGAAGACGACGTATATAGTCCACTTAAGTTTTTACATACGAAATGGACGAATTATAGTCAATTTAATTTTTTATAAAAATTTTAAAAATGGACGATGTATAGTCCATTAAATTTTGTATATATAGCCAGTCCATTTAATTTTTTGCATGGAAAATAGACGATGTATAGTCTATATAATTTTTTGCATACGAATCGGACGATTTATAGTCGATAAAATTTTTTCATAAAAAATTGAAAAAAAGACGATGTATAGTCCATTAAATTTTTTTCATAAAAAAATTTTTTGCATAAAAAATGGATGATGTATAGTTTATGAAATTCTTTGCACGAAAAGAAGATGACGTATATAGTCCACTTAAGTTTTTACATACGAAATGGACAAATTATAGTCAATTTAATTTTTTATAAAAATTTTAAAAATGGACGATGTATAGTCCATTAAATTTTGTATATATAGCCAGTCCATTTAATTTTTTGCATGAAAAATAGACGATTTATAGTCTATATAATTTTTTGCATACGAATCGGACGATTTATAGTCGATAAAATTTTTTCATAAAAAATTGAAAAAAAGACGATGTATAGTCCATTAAATTTTTTTCATAAAAAAATTTTTTGCATGAAAAATGGATGATGTATAGTTTATGAAATTCTTTGCACGAAAAGAAGACGACGTATATAGTCCACTTAAGTTTTTACATACGAAATGGACGAATTATAGTCAATTTAATTTTTTATAAAAATTTTAACAATGAACGATGTATAGTCCATTAAATTTTGTATATATAGCCAGTCCATTTAATTTTTTGTATGAAAAATATACGATGTATAGTCTATATAATTTTTTGCATACGAATCGGACGACTTATAGTCGATAAAATTTTTTCATAAAAAATTGAAAAAAAGACGATGTATAGTCCATTAAATTTTTTTCATAAAAAAATTTTTTGCATAAAAAATGGATGATGTATAGTTTATGAAATTCTTTGCACGAAAAGAAGACGACGTATATAGTCCACTTAAGTTTTTATATACAAAATGGACGAATTATAGTCAATTTAATTTTTTATAAAAATTTTAAAAATGGACGATGTATAGTCCATTAAATTTTGTTTATATAGCCAGTCCATTTAATTTTTTGCATGAAAAATAGACGATGTATAGTCTATATAATTTTTTGCATACGAATGGGACGATTTATAGTCGATACAATTTTTTCATAAAAAATTTAAAAAAACACGATGTATAGTCTATTAAATTTTTTTCATAAAAAATTTTTTTGTATGAAAAATGGATGATGTATAGTTTATTAAATTCTTTGCACGAAAAGAAAACGACGTATATAGTCCACTTAAGTTTTTACATACAAAATGGACGAATTATAGTCAATTTAATTTTTTATAAGAATTTTAAAAATGGACGATGTATAGTCCATTAAATTTTGTTTATATAGCCAGTCCATTTAATTTTTTGCATGAAAAATAGACGATGTATAGTCTATATGATTTTTTGCATACGAATCGGACGATTTATAGTCGATAAAATTGTTTCATAAAAAATTGAAAAAAAGACGATGTATAGTCCATTAAATTTTTTTCATAAAAAACTTTTTTGCCTGAAAAAGGGATGATGTATAGTTTATGAAATTCTTTGCACGAAAAGAAGACGACGTATATAGTCCACTTAAGTTTTTACATACGAAATGGACGAATTATAGTCAATTTAATTTTTTATAAAAATTTTAAAAATGGACGATGTATAGTCCATTAAATTTTGTATATATAGCCAGTCCATTTAATTTTTTGCATGAAAAATAGACGATGTATAGTCTAAATAATTTTTTGCATACGAATCGGACGATTTATAGTCGATAAAATTTTTTCATAAAAAATTGAAAAAAAGACGATATATAGTCCATTAAATTTTTTTCATAAAAAATTTTTTTGCATGAAAAATGGATGATGTATAGTTTATGAAATTCTTTGCACGAAAAGAAGACGACGTATATAGTCCACTTAAGTTTTTACATACGAAATGGACGAATTATAGTCAATTTAATTTTTTATAAAAATTTTAAAAATGGACGATGTATAGTCCATTAAATTTTGTATATATAGCCAGTCCATTTAATTTTTTGCATGAAAAATAGACGATGTATAGTCTATATGATTTTTTGCATACGAATCGGACGATTTATAGTCGATAAAATTGTTTCATAACAAATTGAAAAAAAGACGATGTATAGTCCATTAAATTTTTTTCATAAAAAACTTTTTTGCATGAAAAATGGATGATGTATAGTTTATGAAATTCTTTGCACGAAAAGAAGACGACGTATATAGTCCACTTAAGTTTTTACATACGAAATGGACGAATTATAGTCAATTTAATTTTTTATAAGAATTTTAAAAATGGACGATGTATAGTCCATTAAATTTTGTATATATAGCCAGTCCATTTAATTTTTTGCATGAAAAATAGACGATGTATAGTCTATATAATTTTTTGCATACGAATCGGACGATTTATAGTCGATAAAATTTTTTCATAAAAAATTTAAAAAAACACGATGTATAGTCCATTATATTTTTTTCATAAAAAAATTTTTTGCATGAAAAATGGATGATGTATAGTTTATAAAATTCTTTGCACGAAAAGAAGACGACGTATATAGTCCACTTAAGTTTTTACATACGAAATGGACGAATTATAGTCAATTTAATTTTTTATAAAAATTTTAAAAATGAACGATGTATAGTCCATTAAATTTTGTATATATAGCCAGTCCATTTAATTTTTTGTATGAAAAATATACGATGTATAGTCTTTATAATTTTTTGCATACGAATCGGACGATTTATAGTCGATAAAATTTTTTTATAAAAAATTGAAAAAAAGACGATGTATAGTCCATTAAATTTTTTTCATAAAAAAATTTTTTGCATAAAAAATGGATGATGTATAGTTTATGAAATTCTTTGCACGAAAAGAAGACGACGTATATAGTCCACTTAAGTTTTTACATACGAAATGGACGAATTATAGTCAATTTAATTTTTTATAAAAATTTTAAAAATGGACGATGTATAGTCCATTAAATTTTGTATATATAGCCAGTCCATTTAAATTTTTGCATGAAAAATATACGATGTATAGTCTGTATAATTTTTTGCATACGAATTGGACGATTTATAGTCGATAAAATTTTTTCATAAAAAATTGAAAAAAAGACGATATATATTCCATTAAATTTTTTTCATAAAAAATTTTTTGCATGAAAAATGGATGATGTATAGTTTATGAAATTCTTTGCACAAAAAGAAGACGACGTATATAGTCCACTTAAGTTTTTACATACAAAATGGACGAATTATAGTCAATTTAATTTTTTATAAAAATTTTAAAAATGAACGATGTATAGTCCGTTAAATTTTGTATATATAGCCAGTCCATTTAATTTTTTGTATGAAAAATATACGATGTATAGTCTATATAATTTTTTGCATACGAATCGGACGATTTATAGTCGATAAAATTTTTTCATAAAAAATTGAAAAAAAGACGATGTATAGTCCATTAAATTTTTTTCATAAAAAATTTTTTTGCATGAAAAATGGATGATGTATAGTTTATGAAATTCTTTGCACGAAAAAAAGACGACGTATATAGTCCACTTAAGTTTTTACATACGAAATGGACGAATTATAGTCAATTTAATTTTTTATAAAAATTTTAAAAATGGACGATGTATAGTCCATTAAATTTTGTATATATAGCCAGTCCATTTAATTTTTTGCATGAAAAATAGACGATGTATAGTCTATATAATTTTTTGCATACGAATCGGACGATTTATAGTCGATAAAATTTTTTCATAAAAAATTGAAAAAAAGACGATATATAGTCCATTAAATTTTTTTCATAAAAAAATTTTTTGCATGAAAAATGGATGATGTATTGTTTATGAAATTCTTTGCACAAAAAGAAGACGACGTATATAGTCCACTTAAGTTTTTACATACGAAATGGACGAATTATAGTCAATTTAATTTTTTATAAAAATTTTAAAAATGAACGATGTATAGTCCATTAAATTTTGTATATATAGCCAGTCCATTTAATTTTTTGTATGAAAAATATACGATGTATAGTCTATATAATTTTTTGCATACGAATCGGACGATTTATAGTCGATAAAATTTTTTCATAAACAATTTAAAAAAAGACGATGTATAGTCCATTAAATTTTTTTCATAAAAAAATTTTTTGCATGAAAAATGGATGATGTATAGTTTATGAAATTCTTTGCACGAAAAGAAGACGACGTATATAGTCCACTTAAGTTTTTACATACGAAATGGACGAATTATAGTCAATTTAATTTTTTATAAAAATTTAAAAAATGGACGATGTATAGTCCATTAAATTTTTTATTATAGCCAGTCCATTTAATTTTTTGCATGAAAAATAGACGATGTATAGTCTATATAATTTTTTGCATACGAATCGGACGATTTATAGTCGATAAAATTTTTTCATAAAAAATTGAAAAAAAGACGATATATAGTCCATTAAATTTTTTTCATAAAAAAATTTTTTGCATGAAAAATGGATGATGTATAGCTTATGAAATTCTTTGCGCAAAAAGAAGACGACGTATATAGTCCACTTAAGTTTTTACATACGAAATGGACGAATTATAGTCAATTTAATTTTTTATAAAAATTTTAAAAATTAACGATGTATAGTCCATTAAATTTTGTATATATAGCCAGTCCATTTAATTTTTTGTATGAAAAATATACGATGTATAGTCTATATAATTTTTTGCATACGAATCGGACGTTTTATAGTCGATAAAATTTTTTCATAAAAAATTGAAAAAAAGACGATGTATAGTCCATTAAATTTTTTTCATAAAAAAATTTTTTGCATGAAAAATGGATGATGTATAGTTTATGAAATTCTTTGCACGAAAAGAAGACGACGTATATAGTCCACTTAAGTTTTTACATACGAAATGGACGAATTATAGTCAATTTAATTTTTTATAAAAATTTAAAAAATGGACGATGTATAGTCCATTAAATTTTGTATATATAGCCAGTCCATTTAATTTTTTGCATGAAAAATAGACGATGTATAGTCTATATAATTTTTTGCATACGAATCGGACGATTTATAGTCGATAAAATTTTTTCATAAAAAATTGAAAAAAAGACGATATATAGTCCATTAAATTTTTTTCATAAAAAAATTTTTTGCATAAAAAATGGATGATGTATAGTTTATGAAATTCTTTGCTCAAAAAGAAGACGACGTATATAGTCCACTTAAGTTTTTACATACGAAATGGACGAATTATAGTCAATTTAATTTTTTATAAAAATTTTAAAAATGAACGATGTATAGTCCATTAAATTTTGTAAATATAGCCAGTCCATTTAATTTTTTGTATGAAAAATATACGATGTATAGTCTATATAATTTTTTGCATACGAATCGGACGATTTATAGTCGATAAAATTTTTTCATAAAAAATTTAAAAAAAGACGATGTATAGTCCATTAAATTTTTTTCATAAAAAAATTTTTTGCATGAAAAATGGATGATGTATAGTTTATGAAATTCTTTGCACGAAAAGAAGACGACGTATATAGTCCACTTAAGTTTTTACATACGAAATGGACGAATTATAGTCAATTTAATTTTTTATAAAAATTTAAAAAATGGACGATGTATAGTCCATTAAATTTTGTATATATAGCCAGTCCATTTAATTTTTTGCATGAAAAATAGACG